>CM071934.1:3858142-4193348 GCA_016081115.2 Rehmannia glutinosa | reverse complement strand
CTGGTGTACTTCGTTCAGTTGCATGTGCTAATACCTTTGCGGTGCGCGTGGGACCAAAATGTCGCCGGATGGTGAAAAGTGACAACATTTGTGGAACTCCCTCCCATTCTTTAACGCGGGGTATACATCTCATATGATTTTATCACTTCGCAGCCTCTTAAAGTAGAAGTGCATCAGCGTGTGAACTTTGCATCGCTGGAATTTATTTAACGATCGGTGATGAATCAGGAGGTAAAACTCAGGCAATGAGCTCAAGTTTGCAAGTCAAGCATACCATGGGAACTTTGCCTCAAACATAATTAATCTTTCATCGGGAAACTCATAACGATCGATCCAAAATATATATTTTCTGTTTACAATGAGACCAGATGATCTCTTTTTACGATGCCATCCTTCCGTTGCTTGATTTCCACATCAAACTCTTTGTGTAGATCCATGAATCAGCGGTTTCGCGTCCTTAACTTGTCAAAAGGTGTTGCATTAAGCTGCGTATTGTTGGTATCTGCTGATCTTTGTCGTCAGTAAGATTGGAATTTATTGAATCTGGCTGTGCTTGACATTTCTTTTTGGTTGCTTTGGTATAGTCACGGTGAGCAACATCCAGCGTTAAACTTCGCGTAATTAGATAGAAAACAATTTTCCCTAACGGCGAAAACGACCCCGACTATGTCGCTTGCATCGCAATTGTTTCGAATGGTTGACTCGATCAAGGCGACGGAAGTGCTAAGTCTGATTACCAATGTTGTCTTGATATTTGAGCATATATAAACGACTGTTGGAAAAATGGCGATATCTTTTTCTAACAATTGGCTCGAAGGCTTTGAATTTTAAGAAAAATCACGGATAAATACAGCAAATCGAAACGCGCTTTAAGCGCTCGAATGGCTTTCGTTTGTAGGAGGTAGTAACTTCTCGGTGCTACAATTTTTGCGATCAACTTCCAAACTGCGAAGAACCGATGACCGTACAATGCCATGAAATGCCATAAAATAGCTAACTTTCCCGATTTAATGCTGATTGGTCTACACATGCATCATTTGCAAAACTAGGAAGAATTAAGTAGACAATTATCAAAAGAATCAAGAACACCCCGAATCGTCCTTAAGCCTCTGGCATAACCGAATCGTGAAATATAGCCATCATAGCGTTGGAAAGTAGTAGGTGCATTACATAAACGAATGGCATGCATGACGAATCACAGATGTGACATCTGAGGCAGTATAAATGTTGTTTTCTCTTGATCTTACAGCGCGTATTGATTTGATTGTACAGGAATAACCATCTAAGAAGCAATAATAAATCACCAACACCGCAAAGGCGATCCAACATCATGCTCGATAAAAGGAGAGCGATCACACTGGGTAAGCGATAAGTTTCTATAATCAATACATAATGCATGCGGTAACAGTGCAGTAACCGATTTGTTCTCATTTTTCTATTTTTACCACTTTATTACCCCACTTTTTGGGTACCACTTGTCTGCGGACTCACTAGTACATCGGATGTCAACTCGTAATCCTGGCGTCAGCAATTTTAACAACATTCTAACCATCTTCGTAATAGAGGATTTAGTCGTCTTTCGTTTGCTAGTGGTTTATCATTATCTTCATAAGATTTTATAATGCAATGGATGGACTTATGCGCATAAATCAATTATGAACCGTCTAGTGTGCGACTTATATTTCCAAATAAACCTTACGATTTTATAATTTGAAGTAGGGTGAGAAGGCAACGATTCTGGGTTGCGTTATTTGCTCAAGAATGCATATTTGGGGTGTTAGATAATTATTTTGAGTTAAGATCGGTGTTGGTATTCGGCATCCGCAGCAGCATGGTACGTATGCGCTGCGCCGCAATTGGTCGCCTTTCTTGGCTTCGATCGGTCTCACTCATGTGGCGGCGGGTCACGCGCGCGGGCCGTGCGCTCTTGAAGCTTCAGTCCGTCTTTTCTACGCATCACGCCTGCAGGCGACCGTGCGCCCTGCCTTTTAGTCGTCTTCTTGACCGTCCTTATTTCGATCCTTGCGTTTAAGCGCAAGTGCGGCTATAAGGTAGTTCACAGCTATGCTGATCTAGGCACAAACATAGTCATTACAAATCTTGGTTATCAAAATCAAGTACAACGACTACGACGGTGTGAGCTGCAGTAGGTTGGGCAAAATTCGAATCATGTTTGTAGGCGATGTACCAGTCAGCATAATACTCGATGCATGAACTAACTATATCGAAAAATTTAACTTTCTTGAGATAAGTGAATTTCATTACTTATATATGAAAATAGCGCAACGCCATCATTAACTACGTAATGTGAGTTCCCACGCTTTGCACATCACATTAAGGCGCTTTTGTACTTCAGAAAGGGGCGTCAAATGTCGAAGTGGAGCGTCTCGATCTTCTTCATTATCTAGTACCCGAAATCCGCGAGATATAAATTTATCCGTACACACTGATCGTCTTGATAATTTCTCTTGGATCGTAAGTGATCGTCCCTTGAAATTCTTGATATCGCAATGGATTGGTTTCACGTGCTAATCGAGTTTCACGAAAATGGACAGAAAGTAAATTATCGCACCACTACGTCTGCGACCTTTATTAAAAGTACACGATATATGAGGATAGTACCGACTCCCAGAAGATCTTGCTGGTTTTGTAGGTAACCATTTGGATAATTACTACATTAACCGTCAAATTAATTGTTTCAAAGCTTGTCATGCTTAGGTTTTTGACACCAACATCATAAGAAATTTAGCATAGTTAATATCTGTTCTAGTGCGTTTACGAATGTCGATGTCTGTTCTTAAATATATCAAGAATTTGTGAATTGATTATCTAAGCTTTTACTGGAAATGCTGAGAAGAGGAAGAGATATCAATGATGATATGTTTGAGCTAGACAGTGATTTTGGTTATATCGACCCTGTTTATTCTGCGCCTTTGTTACTCTTCATTACATTTCTTCTATATCATCTTTCATCACGGATTCTCTGTTGGCTGATCTTGTCGTGGTTGGACTCAGTTACTGCAGTCTAATATCGCGTGCAAACGCCGCTGAATTGCTTTGCGTGTTCTTAGGATTCATTTAAAGTATTACAGTCAGCCGCGCGATGTTGACCACCACGATTGTAGCCGAATTGACCCGTTTGATTCTCGATTCTTTATGGGCTTGTCAGCGCTGGTGTTACTTATCATTAAGTCTTTATATGGCTGACTCGGCATTGTCATTCATGAAGCATTAAATTGATTTATGAAAGAGGTGAGTACATCTTCCAACTGACGATTTGCATACTCATTACGCGCATCATGAAGCATTGAATCCGGTGGAGAGTTTATGGCACTGCGTTAACTTTATTATTTGCATAGGAAAATTTTTTCATGATTTCAGCCCTGGATGGTGGTCATTGAGTTTGATGTCCAGGAAGTCTTTAGTCCCAGGTATTCACATAATTTACCTGTTCATCGGATATAGAAGAAACTTCACTAAAACCACCAAATCTGCTCTTCCGCCCCTTCGTAAATACATTCAATCGAGTTGTCAAAGCCAAGCATTTGTGCCGACAATGTTTTGATAAATGGTCCGAATCGAGATTTCTGGCCACTTTGTACACTGATCTTTCGTATGGCCATTGGTAACTGCTCATGGCCATTTCTCGAAGATTTAAGGCATCTTGTGGAAACCTTGCCAACAATGCTCCTCCCGGCCGCGTGCATCAACAAAGGCCCCTGCTTGCCCCATTAAACCATTGTAGTTAAAACATAATCAAGCGGATCCTCCTAAAGCCGTGTTGTGGATATCTTCTCTTAACAAATCCCTAATCTTTTCCTGCAAGCCTCGTACAAAGGCTTCCTAATCAAATTGTCTAATTGAGTGATCTCACTTGAGTGCAAAGTTTTGCTTGGTGAAAGAATTTTAAAACAAAAACTTTGGCTCAAATCATCCCATGCTCACACTTCCTCACAAAGACTAACCACTACTTTATCCCGTAAAGAGAATCGGGAATAAGCAATCTTATGGCGTCATCCGAGACTCCGCTCATTTTGATCGTATCGCATATTTGGATAAAACGCATGAGAGTTAGATCTTGGGTTGCAAAACCCCAAACTGATTCTCATGTTGCACCATATTGATTAGTGCCTTTGAGCTCGAAGTTGTTGGCATTGATAGGAATATGGGCAATACCACCGTAATTACGCATTCGCTTTGGGTCGCAAAGTAATCACGAATGGCTTCGGTCGTTGAACCAGATTCGGTGAATCGCTTTCCACCATTGTTTCGTGGTATCGTAACTCATTCAAATCCCCCCATTATCGGATCGGCGGTTGTTCACTGCCTAGTGGTAAAGATCGATTCTCCTTTATGTAGCCTCAACTTCCTAGATGATGAGCGGTATTAAGTCCCCCGCTTTTAGAGCAGTGTTCATACACTACCTCGACCAAACTAAGTTAAAACAAGTCAAATAATGTGGAATTCAAGTCACACAAAAACAAAATAAATAAAAAAAATGTCTAAATTAAGAATAATTCTGTATCTATCGCAATATTAGCACTATAAATTGTATTACCTCGCAACGCGCCAAAAACTTGTTCTATATTTTTAGCTTCACCCGCAAGTGTACGGTGTTCGTTATCGAATAGGGTAGCAAAGTCGTATCCACAGAGACTAATAAATTAATAGCTAAGTATTAAACCAAGATAGTTTTACTTTTATTTAGACGATTATTATTTGATGGTTGTTGTTTTGAGATTAAGACAAGTTCAATCACTAAAACACAAAAATACAATAACACAAATGAAAGAAGTATCAAGATGATTGAAAATGGATTTCCGAAAGGCGTTTCATTAATAATCCTCTTGTTGTCCGATTTAATCAAAGCCAGCGTTATTATCAATATTCCTATAAGACGATCACAAAGCTATTTTATCCTCCCTCTCTAGATGCATATAAAATGTAGATTGAAATATCTATGCTAGCATCTCTACTCAACATAAGATATACAACTCCCAAATGCTCAAAAGATCAAATGCCTCACAATATTCACAAACTCTCGATTCATGCAAATATTCGTGTCAAGTACTTAAGATCTAATATTGAAACTCATCTCGAATTATGAAATCAATATATCAAACATGTTAAATCATTGGCCAAGTGATAAAATAAGAATAAGCTCAAAGTACTCAAATAGGCTTCAAGATAATAACTTCAACCAAGATTAAAACATCCAACAAGAGTTCATTAATCTACTCCAAACCCTAAATCACAAAGAGTTTAGCTACACATG
Organism: Rehmannia glutinosa; assembly: GCA_016081115.2. Lineage (NCBI taxonomy): Eukaryota > Viridiplantae > Streptophyta > Magnoliopsida > Lamiales > Orobanchaceae > Rehmannia > Rehmannia glutinosa. The sequence goes on along the minus strand of CM071934.1, from coordinate 4,188,073 downwards.
ATTAAACAACTTACACACAAAGTGTTCAAAGTCATTACAAATGAAACTAAAAAGATAAACTAAAAGATAGCTAAAGAAAACTTTAGAACGCCGACATCTCTCGATATATCTCCGTTCTTCAAGCTCCGATGCAACCCGATTATCTCCTTGATGTCTACTTCCAAGAGTTGACTTTGCCTTGGTTGTAGATCCAAAAATGCTGTAATGTCCTTGTGTGCGCTCCCAAAAAGTTTTATACCTCCCATCATGTTTAGGGCTTAATGTCCGCAGACATGGGATTCAGTAGACGCACGGGTGGTGCGCCCACGCATGTTACAGAGTGCGCCACCCCGCTGAATACCCCAACTCTCGTAGGCGCACTGAGTGGTGCGTCGAGCACGCCACCCGCGCCACGCCCTCCTGAGATATCCTCGATTGCAGGGCGCACGGGTGGTGCGCCCATGCATGGGCTACTCCGTGCGCCATGTCGCAGCTCTCCACAATCTTATACAGGTGCACGGGTGGTGCTTGAGGCACGCCCAACCCGTGCCCCCTCTGCTCTTCCGTGAACGCTCAACTTTCGCTTCTTTTAGGCTTCACGTTTCGTGATATCCACTCGATTCTCCGTGTTTTCTACATTGCTTTCCTCGTATTCTTATTCCAATTAGCTTCAAATATCATGAAATTCCTACAAAATAAGCAAAGTGTAATATCTTTTCCACAAGGAGTGAATATGTAACGTTTAACGCGAGTATATGCATGTTTACTTATCATTATAGCTCGAAATACGCATCAAAACACATGCAAAATTCATGCTTATCAAAATCCCCAAACTTAAATCGGGTTGACCGTCCGATCAACAATATTTAGAACACGATAAAGATAATATGAGATAAAGACATAACAAAGACACCAAGAGTCTACAAGAAAATCCAAATTGTTCGTCATGAATGCCGAGTACATCTCAATCGCCTCAAATATCTAATCAAAGAACACGCCTCAAATAAAACAAAGTGAAATGCTCCGAGTCCAACTCTCAAAATTAAGTGTATACTCTCATCTCACAAGGTTATAGGACATGTTTACGCCAAATCAATTCGATGTCGCAAAATTACCATGGCTTGCAATTTGTCTCATATCTCCGCCACTAACGAGTGTATGCAATTTGTGAATCATAAAGGACTTTCTCATTTGGTCAGTAATAGCTCTTTGGTTTAGGTAGAGATTTTTGGATAAAGTGACTCAAACTCGAGTGTATAGGCCGATGAGCATATCAATCATTTTCATTACAATCCCATATGCTACTCCAATCATCCCTCATTTTTATCAACTTCATTTATCTCCATTTCCGCAAATTTTTCTTTTGAGAATCACCTCCATTCACAATCTTTCGCCTGTTTATCCACTTTTCAATCTTTTTTTTCATTTGTGCATTTTCAACATCTTTCCTTCCTTCTTTTTATCCCATTTAACCAAGTATGCCCAATTATTCTGCTTTTTCAATTCCCACCCATTCAACCTCGTTCATTTCCTTTTACTCAACGTTATACATTCGAGTTTAAGGTGATGGAAATATAGTAAGATCATGGTTAAATTTTGTGGTTATCAAAGAAATAAAGGCTATAGGCTCAACTTGGCTAACTAGAGTTTTCACATTTTTAGGTAGAAAAAGTGCATGAAAGTGCTAACAAAGATGGCCTTTAATCACATTCACAATTCACATACACATGTGGCCTTGACAGAGATACCCAAGCAAGTTCTAGAATTTTAATCAACATGAATGATACACTCAAATTACAAACAAGATCGCGACAAGATATAAACATTAAAGGCTCAAAGCTCTGTGCTTGTCAAAATGTAATTCAAAGCATCACACCAAGTTTTTCATATCAACATGCTCAAAGTTATCTATTCAGGCTCAATCAATCCATAAACAGATCTAATCCCAACAATATGAATTTTCCATCAACACACAACAACAAATTGCAACATGCTTGGTCAACACACTCTCTAACCACTACTAAAGCAATAGACGTGCTAAAGCCATAGACGTGCTCTAATGCAAATGCAACCTAAAATGCTCTAATGCAACTATATGAAAAAAAAACAAATGCATGAAAATGTTTTTTTATGTATGTATCCACACTTTTCATTTATTAAAATGCTATCTCTCCCCCAAACTTGAATGAAATTTTAGTGTCCTAAGGGGAAAAATAGAATTTCAATAACAAAAAGTGGGGATATACCTGAATCAACTACTTGGCGGGGCAGTGGTGGGAAGTGGCCTTAAGAAATATGCCACATTTGTAGTTGTTGGAGCACTTGCCACGCCTCTCGGAACGCCGCTTCCAATCGCTCGGCCGAACGCGAGAAAATCAGCCCTATGTTGAAACACACAAAAAAATACAACAAAACACACAAATCACACTCATTAATAAAAACACGAAATGCGTTGGTCGTTCGCAACAAAGACTATATTTAACGTCTTTAGCTTGACGCCTGTTTTGTTAAATTACGGTCGTGCGTGGTGGATATCACTTCCTCTTGATTCCTGCCGGTAATAGTGCTTAACCGTTGGCCATTTACCGTGAATGTCTCGCCTTCTTTGTTAACAATTTACGCAATCCCAGTGGATTCAACACTTTCTTTATCATGAATGACCCCGACCACTTAGACTTGAGTTTTCCCGGAAATATTTAAGGCGAATTGTATAAGAGCACCGGTTCTCCCTAAAAACTCTCTTTTCTTGATCATCTTATCATGCCACCTCTTGGTTCGGCTTAGCCAGAATTAGGGAATTTTCATAAGCTTCATCCCGGAATTCTTCCATCCGATTCAAATGAAGTAATCCTTCTCACCGGCTTCTCAAAATCCGATTCGCCTTTCTTAACCGCCCAAAATGCTTTGTACTCTAATTCTACTCCAAGCAAATGGCACGACTTACAAAACAAGTTGATATGGAGATGTGCCCAGCGGTGTTTTATATGCAGCCCAAGGGTATGCCCACAGAAAGATCATCCAATTTTAACGCCCAATCCTTTCTTGGTTGATGTTCACCGTCTTTTTCAAGGATTTGTTTGATCTCCTTATTGGCCACCTCCGCTTGTCCATGGCTTGTGGATGATATGCCAATGCAATCTTTATGTTTGACTCCATATTTTGCCAACAAGTTGCTCATCAATTTGTTTACAAAATGCGACCCTCCATCACTAATTAAAGCTCATGGAGTGCTTCTAATCTAGTAAAGATGTTTTTCTTAAGGAAGCGCATGACAACTTGAGCATCATTTGTTTTGGAAGAATCACCTTCTACCTTAACGGGATACATACTCCATCGCAAGTAGAATATATTGATATCCCGAAAGATGATGGAAACGGGCCCATAAAATCGATCCCCACACATCAAACAACTCCACTTCAATTATGTTGGTCATTGGCATCTCGTGCTTCCGTGAAATGTTTCCCATTCACGACACTGTCACATTGTTGCACAAACAAATAACAGTCATTAAATAAAGTGGCCAAGATATAGCCCACTTTGCAATACCTTCGATGCGCGTGGGACCAAAATGTCGCGGATGGTGAAGAGTGACACTGTTGTAAGACTCCTCCCATTCTTCTTGAGGTATGCATCTCCTTATGATTTTATCCGTGCACCTCTTAAAGAGTAGGGAGTCATCCCACATGTAGAACTTTACATCATGTAAGAATTTCTTCTTTGATACGGTGATAGATCCGGGTAAAACTCCGGCAGACAAATAGTTTACAAAGTCCGCATACCATGGGAACTTTGCCTCAAGCATGAGTAATCTTTCATCGTGAAACCTCTTTGATCAATCCCGTACCTCCTTTTTCTCCTCTTAATTTTCTAATCGAGAGACAGATGGTCCGCTACCACATTCTCGCATCCTTCCTGGTCCCGATTTCCACATCAAACTATTGCAATAATAAGATCCATCGAATCAACCTTGGTTTCGTGATCCTTCTTGTCAAAAAGGTATTTGATAGCCGCATGGTCGGTGTGCACAATCGATCTTTGTCCCGATCAGTAAGATCGAATTTATCGAATGCAAAAACAATAGCCAACATTTCTTTTTCGGTTGTGGTATAATTCTGTTGAGCACTGTCCAACGTTCGACTTGCATAATAGATGGATCGAAACAATTTTTTCCCTCTTTTGACCGAGAACAGCCCCAACCGCATAATCGCTTGCATCACACATTAGCTCAAATGGTTGACTCCAACCGGGCGAGCGTAGCCAGTATAGGTGCGGTTACCAATGCTGTTTCAATGTTTCGAACGCCTGCAAAACATTCATTCGAAAAAATGAAAGCAGTATCTTTTTCTAACAATTGGCTCAAAGGCTTAGAGATTTTAGAAAAATCACGGATAAACCTTCTGTAAAATCCGGCATGGCCTAAAAAGCTCCGAATGGCTTTCGTTTGTAGGAGGTGATAACTTCTCAATTGCTACAATTTTGCCCGATCAACTTCCAAACCCGCAGAAGAGACTCGATGACCAAGCACAATGCCATCGCTGCACCATAAAATGGCACTTTTCCCAATTTAGTACTAGATTGGTCTCTTCACATCGCCGCAAAACTAGGGAAAGATTGCGTAGACAATTATCAAAAGAATCACCGAACACGAGAAATCGTCCATAAACACCTCCATAAATTTTTCAATAAGATCGTGAAATATAGCCATCATACAACGTTGAAAGCAGCAGTGCATTACATAAAACCAAATGGCATGCGATTTAAATGCAAATGTGCCATACGGACATGTAAATGTTGTTTCTCTCGTCTTCCAGGCTAATCATGATTTGATTGCATCTTAATAACCATCTAAGAAGCAATAATAATCATAACCCGCAAGACGATCCAACATCATATCGATATAGGGGAGGGGGAAGTGATCTTTTCGAGTGGCATCATTAAGTTTTCTATAATCAATACATATTCGCCACCCTAAGAACAATTCTAGTAGCAATTTGTTCCTCATTTTCATTTTTTACCATTGTTACCCCTCTTTTTTCGGTACCACTTGTACCGACTCACCCAAGAGTCACGATATCGATAAATGATACCGGCATCCAACCATTTTAACACTTCCTTCCTAACCACATCTTGCATAATAGATTTAGTCGCCTTTGGTTTTGCAATCGATGGTTTATAAATATCTTCCATCCGAATTTTATGCATCACAATGGATGGACTTATGCCTTTTAAATCGCTTATAGACCATCCTAAAGTGCCGACTTATGTTTTCGTAAAACCCTTAACAGTTTATCAAGTTGAGTAGAGTGAGAAGAGCTAAACGACACGGATTTGCGTTATTTGCTCCAAGGAATGCATATTTGAGGTGTTGTAATTGTTTGAGTTCCGGAGTCGGTGTGTTGGTATTTCAAAGATCACGCACGGCCGTGTGCGGTCTCAAGACGGTCGTGGCGCTCTTCGAGAGCTTCGATCCGTCTCTCTGCATCACGACGGGCTTGTGGCGCTGCGCCACAAGAGTCGTGGCGCTTCTTGAAGAGAGCTTCACCGTCTCTCTGCATCACGCACGGCCGGGATTGCTTCGCCACAAGACGGGTCGTGGCGCTCTTGAGAGCCACTTATTTCTATCCCCGTTTCGCCTCATGCACTATAAGGTAGTTCAGATATGATCTAAGGCACAAACATAGTCGTACAAATCTTGGTTATCAAAATCAAGTACAACATTCGACATTGAGCACGAGTGGTTAGACCAAATTCCAAATCATCTGTGAGACAATGTATGATCAACATAATCCTCAATGCATGAACTAACTATATCCAAAAATTTACAACTTTCTTGTAATCATGGAATTTCATCGCTTTATATAGAAAATAAAACATGCTCATCATTAACACGTAATGTGAGTTCACCTTTTTCACGTCTATTAAGGCCTTACTTGTTGCTAAGAAGGGACGTCCAAGTATCGTGGAACGCCTCGATCTTCTTCCATATCTAGTACCAAAAATCCACGGGAATATAAATTTATCAACTTTTACTAAGACATCTTCAATAATTCCTCTTGGATACGAAGTGATCGGTCCGCAAGTTGCAATGTCACCGTAGTTGGTTTCACGTCGCTAATCCAAGTTTCGAAAAATGGACAAAGGCATCAAATTAATACTTGCCCCTAAATCACACAACACTTTATTAAAGAAATTACCACCAATAGCACAAGTGGATAGTGAAACTCCCTGGGATCTTTAAGTTTTTGTGGTAGCTTCCTTGGATAATTGCACTACATTCTTCCGTCAAATTAATGCTTTCAAAGCTTGTCATCTTCCGGTTTTTGACATAACATCCTTAAGAAATTTCGCATAGTTCGGCATCTGCTCTAGTAAGGTCAAAAGGAATGTCAATGTGCAATTTCTTAAATATATCAAGGAATTTGGCAAATTGATCATCAAGCCTTTTCTTTTGAAATCTTTGAGGAAAGGAAGAGATATAGGCAACTTAGATATGTTTGAGCTAGATGATGATTTTTGCTTATCAACCCCTGTTTTTGTTCGCCTCTTTGTTCTCTTCCTTCCTATTTTCTTCTATATCATCTTTCATCACGGATTCTCCCCGCTTCCGGCCTAGATGCTTCATCCGACGCTTCGGACTCCCGATTTTCTTTAGTCCCCGATATGCCGTATCGTCGCAAACGAATTGCTTTGCATTGTTCTCAGGATTCATTTCCGTATTACTGAAATTGACCTTTTGATGTTGACCACCCACAATTGTAGCCAATTGACCCATTTGATTCTCCAGATTCTTTATCGAGCTTGTCACTTGTTGTTCTAACTTATCCATCCGAAGATCTTGCTTAACAAGGCGCGCTCCTGTGTCATTCATGAAAGCATTAAATTGATTTATGAAAGAGGTGAGTGCATCTTTCCAACGACGATTTGCCTTCTCCATTACCGCCTCCACTTGAAGCATTGAATCCGGTGGAGGTTGTAACACATTTCAGATTTGCATAGGAAAATTTTTCATGATTTCTCAACCCCTGGATGGTAGTGCGTGGGTTTGAATTATTCCTAAATTGCCGAAATTACTGGTATTCACATAATTTACCTCTTCCATCGGATATAGAAGAGCTTCACTACCCGTGCTCGCATTCGCTTCCTCGCCCCTTCGTAAATACATTCAATTGAGTTGTCAAAGCCGCTACCAGGCCGACAATGTTTTGACAGTGGTCCGAATCGAGATTTCGGCTACTCGTTGTACATCGATCTTCGATGGCCATTGGTAATCTGCCTCATGGCCATTTCCTCAAGAAGATTTAAGGCATCTTGTGGAAACCTTGCCAACAATGCTCCTCCCCCTGCGGCGGCATCAACAGGCCCTCGCTTGCCCCATTAAACCATTGTAAAAGAAACATAATTGTTGATCCTCCGGAAAGCCGTGTTGTGGACATCTTCTTAACAAATCCCTAAATCTTTCCCAAGCCTCGTACAAAGGCTCGGAATCAAATTGTCGGAATGAGTGATCTCACTTTTGAGGTGCAAAGTTTTGCTTGGTGGAAAGAATTTAAACAAAAACTTTGGCTCAAATCATCCCATGTGCTCACACTTCCTTGCGTCAAAGTACTAACCAATTTCTCGCCTTATCCCGTAGAAAGAGAATGGGAATAAAGCAATCTTATGGCGTCATCTCGAGACTCGTTCATTTTGATCGTATTGCATATTTGGATCAAATGCAAAGGTGAGAGTTAGGATCTTGCTGCAAACCCCCAAACCGATTCTCTGTTGCACCATATTGATTAGTGACGGTTTGAGCTGAAGTTGTTGGCATTGATAGGAATATGGCAATACCACCGCATTCACGATTCGCTTGTGGTCGAAAGTAATCACGAATGACTTCTTTGTTGAACCCAAGATTCGGTAACTCGTTTCCACCATTGTTTGGTGGTATTGGTAACTCATTCAAATCCCCATTATCGGATTGTGTTGTCTTTCACCGTCTAGTGGTAGCATCGATTCTCCTTGCGAAAGCCTCAACTTCCGGTATGAGCGGTATTAAGTCCCCCGCTTAGAGCGCGTGTTCATACACTACCGGACCAAACTAGAAGAAACAAGTCAAATAATGTGGAATTCAAGTCACACAAAAACAAAATAAATAAAAAATGTCTAAATTAAGAATAATTTATCTATCGCAATATTAGCACTATAAATTGTATTAGTCCACTAAGAACGGCGCCAAAACTTGTTCGCCTATATTTTTAGCTTCACCGCAAGTGTACGGTGTTCGTTATCGAATAGGGTAGCAAGGTCGTATCCACGGAGACTAATAAATTAATAGGCTAAGTATTAAACCAAGATAGTTTTACTTTATTTAGACGATTAATATTTGATGGTTGTTGTTTTGAGATTAAGACAAGTTCAATCACTAAAACACAAAAATACAATAACACAAATGAAAGAAGATCAAGATGATGAAATGGATTTCGAGTTAAGGTTTCGATTAATAATCCTCTTGTTGTCCGATTTAATCAAAGCCAAGGTTATTATCAATATTCCTATAAGACGATCACAAAGCTATTTTATCCTCCTCTCGAGATGCATATAAAATGTAGATTGAAATATCTATGCTAAAGATCTCTACTCAACATAAGATATACAACTCCCAAATGCTCAAAAGATCAAATGCCCTCACAATATTCACAAACCTCTCGATTCATGCAAATATTCGTGTCAAGACTTAAGATCTAATATTGAAACTCATCTCTCGAATTATGAATCAATATATCAAACATGTTAAATCATCGCAAGTGATAAAACAAGAATAAGCTCAAAGTACTCAAATAAGCTTCAAGATAATAACTTCAACCAAGATTAAAACATCCAACAAGAGTTCATTAATCTACTTCCAAAACCCTAAATCACAAGAGTATAGCTACACATGATTAAACAACTTACACACAAAGTGTTCAAAGTCATTACAAATGAAACTAAAAGATAGAAACTAAAAGAGAAGCAAGAAAACTTAGGAACGCCGACAATCTCTCGATATATCTCCGATTCTTCAAGCTCCGATGCAACCCGATTATCTCCTTGATGTCTCCTTCCAAGAGTCGACTCTTGTCTTGTGTTGTAGATCCCAAAAATGCGTAATGTCCTTGTGTGCGCCCAAAAAAGCCTTTTTATACCTCCCATCATGTTTAGTGGCTTAATGTCTCATAGACATGGGATTCCAGTAAGCAGACGCACGGGAGTGCGTGCACGCCACGCACGGTTATCCGTGCGCCACCCTGCTGAATACCCCAACTCTCTCGTAGGGCGCACGGCAGTGCGTGAGCACCGCTACCCGTGCGCCACTCCGGTGAGATATCCTCGACTCTCCGCAGGCGCACGGTGGTGCGCCCATGCACGGGCTACCCGTGCGCCATGTCGCAGCTCCAATAATCCTTATACAGTCTGGGGTGCACGGGTGGTGCCTCGAGGAACGCCCAACCCGTGTGCCCCTGTCTCTTCCGTGAACGCTCAACTTTCGCTCTTTTGCTTCACGTTTCGTATATCCACTCATTCTCCGTGTTTCTACTTTGCTTTCCTCATATTCTTATTCAATTAGCTTCAAATATCATGAAATTCCTACAAAATAAGCAAAGTGTAATATCTTTTCCACAAGGAGTGAATATGTAACGTTTAACGCGAGTATATGCATGTTTACTTATCATTATAGCTCGAAATACGCATCAAAACACATGCAAAATTCACGCTTATCAATAACCCCAGACAAGCAGTTCGCCCAGACAAAGTAGAGTTCACTCTACTGTTGAATCATCAAGTAATCGTTCACGTAGAGTCAAATGCACTATGTCATTGCCGCTTGATGAGCGCAAAAGTGCCTCAGTGACACAGCCGGGTCCTTCGAGACAAGTGCGTAGTAAGAAGAAATGTGGAATATGCCTAGCAGATGATCATACCTGTCGAAAATGCCCGAGACGTCCGGATGATGAAAATTAGGCAAAAATTATTTCAAATGTAATACTATGTTAGAAAAACACAATAAGAACAGAAACTCAGTAGTCAGTAGTCATTTGTGCCCCACATATATTTTTGAAATCGATATATTGTGCCTTTAATATAATTAGGCACAATATCGTGCCTAATTATAACAGGGCATGATATATCGTGCCTAATTATATTGGGGGCACAATATATCGTGCCCCAATATCGTGCCCCATGTTATATTGTATCGTGCCCCTCTAATTTTTGTAAATTTTACCTTATGATTTCACTTTCAGTTAAATTTTTTTGCAAATTTTTTTCGCTTCTCTAATCAGAACTTGTTAATTTAAAGTGATCAAATTCTTGTTTCTTACAAACAAATTAAGCTTAAGAAAAATCATGCAAAATGAATATTTAATTTAAATAACTAAAAATATTTACAAGATATACAATAAAAATAAAAATAAATGTACTACACCTCCAAAGTACTACTATTTGTACTGTACTGGTAAATTATTTTTGCCATCTTCTCCCTTATCTCGGGAATCGACTCCTGCACATACTTCCTATTCATTTTCTTTGTGATACAATTAATGACGGTATGTATGGCAAATACACCGCAACTGGTGATGTCCTTCTGCACATAACAATCTTTCGGCGGAACAGTGATAAGGTCCCACTCGCGGCGGACAGGTTTCTTACGTATGACGCCATAGTAGACAGCGCTAATGAGCACACATGGGAGCATGCGACGGAGTGGACGTGTGCCGGCTGCCCGATTGGCAAAAATATCATCCGCGGTCACCGTCTGCAGTCGCATATGAGTACTCAGCTCTTAGGAGATCCCGCGCACACGACAAAATGGCCCACTAAATTCACGATCATGTATACCTACTAAGACGACACTCCATGGACCAGGATTACCCCATCCTCGAGATCTGTTGGGACAACCCTAATCAACTCATCCAGCTCCTGTCCGGGATGAATCTTCTCTATGGTAGTCGGGTCATATACTGTGTCAGCAGGATCCTTAGCATGCATACAATCCCATATAATCTGTATGGAATCCTACACATTGAAAAATATTTATAATTTAACAAGTATCATTTATTAAGTTTAAAGTAAAATGCGAGACACATAATAAACAAACTAACCGAAAATGTCGTAGATACAATCCTATAAGCTCCCATTTGCTGTTCATGAGGCTCAACCCCAAGAAACTGGGGATCAGACTGTAGTATGGATAGGTATGCATTTATATGTTGTACATAAATGAAAGAAATTGATATTAATATATATGAAAAAAATAAATTATTCATCAATTCTCCAACTAAATAATACAAAAAATTAAGAAACTTACATCATTCTCCAACTCAACCTTTGGATCCGCCATTTCCTTAAAAAAATCAGGCCCAACAGAGTAAGCCCCACGTTCCTCCTACAATTGGACCCTCAAATATTAAGACACGCACTAATATAAGATGTTAATACTAAGACGACAAGACAAATGCAAAAATATTTAATACTTACTCTTCTTTAGACTCTAAGAAGCGGGCATACTCTCTATCGCTCTGGTCTGGCTTGCGAGACCTAGGATCCCTGAATGGGCTGCGAATATGCCGCGACGGCTGCCTATCGCGAACCTGGATGAAGGGAGTAGGCGGAGAGGGCGCTCGAAGAGGAGACGACAATGGCCTCGGAATCGTGACTGACACTTGTGATCGCGGAGAATGTGCTAACACATGCATAATAGGAGTCGACAATGGCGGAAGAGAAGTCGACAATGCCGGAGGAGGAGGAGGAGTCGACATGGCCGGTGGAGGAGGAGGAGGAGTCGACACTGCCCGAGGAGGAGGAGGAGTCGACACTGCCCGAAGAGGAGGACGAGTCGACAAAGCCGGAGGAGGAGGAGGATGAGGAGTCGACACTGCCCGAGGATGAGGAGGACGAGTCGACAATGCCGGAGGAGGAGGAGGAGTGGACATGGCCGGAGGGGTAATGGACATGGCCGGAGGGGTAGTTGACACTGCCGGTGGCGTCTGCTGCGATGACTGGCTCGGATATCTCTAACTGCCATGCACAAAGTCATCGTACTGATCAATGTAAGGGAACATACGCCTAATCTCCTCCTGAATAAGGTCCAGGACCCGACCTATCTCCTGATCTAGGCGTCTGTCCAAACGTGTACCCTCCTCTAAGATGACAGTCTCTAAATGAGAAACGGCATCATCGACTCGTGACTCCAATCGAGCGAACCGCTCCTCTATGCGTCTCTCGAACTGCCTAATCTCCTACATAACACCCCGCATCAGTGCCAACATATCTGTCTGCCAACTCGCAGATGGATCAACACGAGACTCTCATGGATGGATGGATCATCGTGACGATACTCCTCATGGATGATGGATCAACACGCATACCCTCATGGATAGATGGATCAACTCGCAGACCGTCAGCCACCGATGCATCATCCGTCCTGGCCATCTAAAGGATCATCACCGATGGGATGATGGGCCATATGTCCTACGCCGCTTCTTCGCCTCAATCGAGGAGTAGTAGTGTCGGCCTTTGAATCGGGTCTACCTCCCCGATCCCGCCCGCGGCTCGACGCCCTAAAGAAGCAAAGACTCGCTTCTTCCCCTACTACCAATAGGGGTTTGCCTGACCAGATTGCATCGCCTCTCTCCTCCCCGTCCCTCCCAAGACAACGCCTAAAAATTCCGGTTCTCTTCGGGATGAAAGCGAGGAGATCTAACAAAATAACTAGATCATCGACTCGCTCCATATATATATCTGCTTTGGAGCTCATCCCTGGCTTCGGATCCAATATCTCATGACACACTAAAGCCTGTAGAATAAATATATAAATAAATTAATAAAAAATAATTTATTAAATAAAAAATAAATAAGTAAACAATGTTAATACATACCGTGTCAAAGAAAAAACCTATCATGTCAGCAAAAGAGTGGCCTTCGAAAACCTCCAACGAAGCGCACCAGCAACAGGGGGTGTAGGATACTGAGTCGCCCAGGCATTACCCGGGCGAGGTATCGCCTCGAATGCCCAAATCTGTGAGAACATTGATAAGTGTCAAAAATAAGATTTTTTAAATATTTAAAAATTAAGTACAAATATTAATAAAATAAAAAATATATACGTAGCCAAGACATAAGTGGCCCCATAAAAATGATGTTAATGTGGTCGATATCAAGGTGGAACGCCCTTAGATATCGGCCACGTGGCGTAACATCATGCAAACCGCCAATATAATGCATCAATATCTGAAAGCGAGTATTTCCCCAAGGGAAAGTCTCCCACTGTGCATCGCCCTCGATCAAAACCACAAAGCCAACCGGCCCATCGGTCTGTCTGCCGTCGAAACACAGATCATGTAAAAGGCAAATAACACCTTCGCCACCTTTAGGGCATCGTCTGGTGAGTCACGGAAGGTGTCATCTTCAAATAAATCGCGTAAATGCGCGGCGGTAACCCGATCACCCCTAGGCCAATACCGTCTATATATCCCAGTCTCGGATACCTCAAAATCACCGTTAGGGTCTAATGTGGACCCTGAAAATCGCAATCCCGATATCATAGCAAAATCACACCGAGAGAATCTGATAGTCTGCTCTCCGACGTGAAACTAACACTCCGATTCCGAGCGTCCAGCACACGCACCTACATCGCAACCAATGCATGCAGTGCCGCATTACAACTAGCTCCGTCATACCCAAAATCCATAAAATATCCAAAAGCCGACTGTCTAAACTGACTATATAAACCACCACCGATCTCCCGCAACTCATCTCTCATGGTCTGAATAATATTCGATCGAACGTATCCCGCGATCTGAGCCCTCTCTTGATGATATGAGGGTCTCATCCATTGTGGACCAGCCTACAACAATTAATAAATTTCAATTTAGTAAGATGAATTGTTGAAAAATTGCAGAAATGTAGTGATGAGGTATAAAAATTAAAGATTAGACGGTAGAGGCACGATATAGGCACGATTTCAAATAAAAAATAAAACTAAACAAACCTACGACACGGGTAATGGGCACGATATCATGCCCAATGATACATAGGGCACGATATCGTGCCTAAACAAAGCTAGGGCACGATATCATGCCCAATTATACATAGGGCACGATATCGTGCCTAAACAAAGCTAGGGCACGATATCATGCCCAATTATACACAGGGCACGATATCGTGCCTAAACAAAGCTAGGGCACGATATCGTGCCCAAATATACCTAGTGCACGATATCATGCCCAATTAAAGATTCGGCACGATATCGTGCCCCATTAAAGCTTCGACACGATATGCAGCACGATACAGGCACGATATCGTCCATATCGTGCCGCATCGTCTTCTACCTCAAATCGCGCCGCACCAGACCGCTACACCAAAATCCAACAACCAACAATTTACCTAACACACAAATTTATACACCATGTTCACATTTTCAAGTTATATACACCAATCTATTTACCATACTACACCAAAATCGAAAACTAAAACCCTAAATCCATGAATCTAACATAAATAGAGTCCAAAGCTTAAAATCCAAAATGTATTTTCGAACATTTACCTGGTCAGAATGGGCGACAGGAGCGGCAGCGGCGGCGGAGGCAGCGACCGAAGCGGCAGCGGCGGAGGTGGAGGCGAACGAAGTCGACGGCACTATGGAATCCATGTTCTTCTCTTCTCGCACAACACAGTAAGTACGAAATGGGGATGGTATTTTCTTTTCTTCTTGAGTCTTCCGGTTTGGGTACCGAAATGGGGGTTGGGTATTTCTTCTTCTTCTTGAAGAGGATGGGGCACAAAATGGGTTTGTATTTTTCTTCCTTTTGACTGCTTTTACTTTTGTTGTTTTTTTTTTTTTTTTCACTTTTTGCTTTCATTTTTTTTTTATACGATTCATATATAAGATATTTATGTCTTAGATTTCAAAATTCAAAAACACCAACTTAATTGAGGGGTATTTTGGCCAATTTGGGTAGAAAAGATGTTTGTTATCCTAGTGGGTAGAAAAGAGTACCCACTATCCATAGTGGGTACTAAAAAAATTCCCCCAAAAAAGAACGTACAACAAAAATTATTTTGGACGATTGCATTAAAAAATTACTAAAGGATTTATATGTGTTGGAATAACTTGTAATAAAGGCAACAGTAGACAGTAGTGGTGCAACTCTTTTTGCTTTTCATTTTTTTCATTTTCACCCTTAGAAAAAAATGAGAAGATAATTAGGCACTTTATACGAAATGTAAATTTAAGCGGTGGGAAGGTAGTTGAGGAAAACTCTATTGCGGATAACACGATAATATAAAATATGCGTAAAGATTTTCATAATTTTTTATTTTAAATGTATTATGTATATAAGTACGGTAGGTGTATATCTAATGACCCAAAAAAAAAATCACAAGAGTAACAGTATATTAATATTTAGTCGAGACAATAAACAGACTCTAAGACAAAATTGACTCACTTAGGAAATTTGGCAATCATCTTCTAATATACAACGATTACTAGACATGAAAAACGTAACTAGGCAAAATACACTTGGTCCACTTGAGTGTACTATAAATTGATTTGCCAAAATGCAGCCCCGCTCATGAGCCAGTCCGACTAGCTTGAGGTTAGAGTCCGATTGGACTAGATTTTTCTAGGCCCGAATATCTGCCCCCTTGATTGCCCCGACTTTTTGCCCCGTCTAATAGATTTTGTTCATAAAATGTATCCATGGACTGAGGGGTAATGTTCTTTTGCGCCAGACCTGACCAAAATTTTGCTATTAGCCCGATGGGCTCGGACAGGGCTAGTCCAACCCAACATTCTACCAGCTCTAACTATAAAAATTTCCATTTGATTAAGTATTTTGCTTCACATTTCCAATTTGAGATGGTGACTTAGTCTTACGTTTCTATCTTTTCACATTTCAAAAATAATGTAATTTATTTTATGCATTAATTTGTGAATTAGTCAAGATTGATTTGAGAAATTTAAAATGCTAAATTTATCTAATTTATTTTTCATTTTCAATTCATCCATTAAATAATTGGTCAAAGTTTGGTCATCCGTTCCCATTTTTTAAACAATTCCCAACACAGTGTTTAATTAGTTTACCCAATTACTTAACGAGAACGATATTATGCCACAAAAAAATTCATGTATTATCTTCTTTTACATTTCATTTAATTATTCTTCTTAAAATTTCGATACGCCTTCTTATATTTTCACTTGTTTTGTACATTCCTTAGTAAAAATAAGTATGCCACTATGCCAGGCCAAAGGTGGAAAGGCTCGAACATACTAAAGGGAACAAGGACTTTCAACACCATATGGAAAGAAAAAAAAATGAAAATTGTTAACTCAATTTCCAGTTTTTCCCTTTATTTTCAAATTGGAGTTTAAACTTTAATCTGGAATTAGCTCTTCTGCACGCCATCATCACATGGAAGAGAAAAGATAAATAATTTATGGCATTAATACTTAATTGCAAATGCTGGTCAATTATTGTTAGTTCATACGCTTTTTATTCGAAGTAAATGGTGGTTCAAGCTTTGTCGCCCTAAAAGTAAAATTGCCCCCATTTAGCTAATGTTGTTATATTACATTTATCATTGCTTGCCCTTTTGGGTCAACAAAACAATTATACACTGTCAATGCCCATATATAAAAATAAATAAATTTATGTTCAAAAATAAAAATAAAAAACATTATTTGCTATGGGGACATGAGTTAGACCCCATTCTGGGGTAATAATTAATATTCGATTACTCTGTACACATTATTTTAAAAGATATATAATGTTAACGAGTGTTAAGAATGTGTGAAAACTAAAAATCTTCTTAGAAGTTTTATTGGGAAAAAGATGTATATTGAGATATATTTTTAGTATAGATATTGAGATATTAATACAAATAATTTTCAATATTATTTTGTTATAGTAAGGATTTTAATTGCTAATTGAAGCAACAATTTGATAAATTATGAGATATTGTGTTTGTTTTTTTGAGCACCTGTTAATTAAAATGAATTTTTCGATAAATTACTATTCCAAAAAGGTCATTTTAGAATATGTTATAATTGAAAGCTTTTCGAGAAGTCACTAATTAAAAAATTTATTTCTAAATGGACTTTTACATAAGAGTGTCCAAGGATTCACACTATGTTTTCAATATAATAATACTAATAATAATACATATTATTATAATAATTTAAATCTAGTAAGACTCAATACAATATAACAATATTTCTCTCTATTAGTGATGTCAACGAGTCAAGTCGGGTTCGCCTAGAACCTACCCACTAAGATTTGTAAAGACCCAAATCCAAACTTGCCCATGAATTAGACCCAATAGGTAGACCTGTTAAACCCATTAATAATCTAAAAAATATTAAAAAACCTTAATTTTTTTATTAAATGCTATAAGCTTATATATTTTAAGTAAAAATCATTAAATATATATACTAAATTTTTAAATAATAGAAAATTTAAATGGATCGGGTCTGGATCTCAAAAGAATACCCAAGTCCCGGCCTAATAAAACCAGCCCAAATAGGATGGGTCTCGAATAGGTCTATGTCTTACCCGGGCCCATTAACGTTCTTACGTTTTATCGGGTCTTAATCTTATGGGATTAGCCCATAATTAAACATGGGATAATAACTCATTTATAAAATCTATAAATATCGCACCCATTCTCATTACAAATGTACGTCAATTTTTAAATTCAGATACTGAATGTGATTTAGACAATTTGGACATGTGGGGAGTCATACGGATACCTCATCAATTAATGTTATAGTAAAAAACTTTCATCAATTAATGTTATAGTAAAAAACTTTTTTAAAAATATCAATTTCTAATAAATTATTATTTCCCAAGAAAAAAATATACTGACAAAATAACACCATACAACCCTTAAAAGTTTGCTCATATTGGTGCATCGAAATTTGTTAATAAATTAATCTTGCTCAATAAAAAAAATAATCATAAGTTTTAATTTTTTTTTGAAGGGATAAGTTTTAATCTATTACTTATTTAAATTTTATCCCCCCCTCTTTTTTATTTTTCCCTTTTCTGTAGCTTTTTTTCATACCAAACCATTAATGGAGGACTTTACTAACTTTCACCAAAAACAATGTACAGCTAAGAAAACAAGGCAACAGCTGCTCTTAATTACACAAAATCCTCATAATCCATTGAAATTTCTGGCGCCATTTGTCCACCTATCAAAATTTTCAAAAATTTCTTATTAATTTCATCTATATTTTCTGGGATACAAAAATCAATTTAATTCACAAATCTTCCTATCATCATATATTGCAATTAGAAGGAAGCATGGAAATGGAAGACAAGGAGAGCACTGAATCTGGTTCTCCGGGTTCTAATTCAGAGATTGACTCACCGCCATCAAGCGGCGGCGGTTTTGGCGGCGAAGACAGCGGCGCTGCTGGTGGTGGTGGTGGGATGGTTCCGGGAATCATAAATACGGCAGTGAATATCAGTATGGAGAAAAATGCCGGAATGGTAAGCTCACCGGCGCTACCAGTGGGTGGTGGTGGAGTAATCGAAAGCGGCGGCGGTGTTATTGGGGGTGGGCCCATTGGTGTGGGCGGTGGTGGGGGTCAGTTACTGATGGGCAGAAAGAAGAGAGGAAGGCCGCGAAAGTATGACTCAGAAGGGAATTTAAATGCGGCGTATGTGAAATCACCGCCGGTTGCGGCGGCGCAAACGGCGGCGCAGCCTGGGTTCACTTTATCGACACCTCCGTCTTATGAATATACGTCTGGCCCAAAAAGAGGGCCTTCGGGTTCTGGTAACTGGAACGCTCTTGCTTCTCTGGGTCAGTTCTTGAACAATCTCACTGCTACATTTGCAAAATTAGTTTTCCATTTTTTTTTAATTAGGGTTTTGGTATATGTTAATTGCACCGATGAAATGAAAAAAATTATATAAGATTCAGAACAGCTATATTTTTTTCTATTTTTTCTAATTATTGTGGAGAAAGTGTTGACCGTGGTCAACCTTGAGAGAAGTTTTTTCCAATGTTCCAAAGTTGAGTCTATTTCTTCTGAGAAATTTTGTCTGTGTAGGTGAATTGTTTGCAAAGACAGCTGGAGGAGATTTTACCCCTCACGTTGTCACAGTATATACAGGAGAGGTAATGACAAATTTTTCGGCTCTTAAAAATGCTGATGTGATCTTCTCTATGCATCTACTATTCCACTGAACGGATGATTTACACATGTATAAATAATTATTATATTAATTTTGCAGAATAAATCAATTAAAATTTGTGTGGTTTAATTTGGAAGTTTGTATACACAAGTCAATTACCCGTGAGTGGAATTGAAGATGAAATGAAGTTGTGTTTTTCTCTTTTTTATACTGAATTTTAATACTTTGCAGGATGTTGCGGGGGAGATTCTTACATTTGCTCAGAAGGGTGTTGGAGGGGTTTGTGTCCTTTCTGCCAATGGATCTGTCTCCAATGTTACAATTCGCCAGCCTGGTTCATCTGGGGGTCTTTTGACATACGAGGTAATGGTCTTTCAGAATTAGTTTCTGATAGAAAGTCTACATATGGTCCAACAATTTCATCATATCTTGAGAGTGTTTGGCTTGAGTTTATTTGAAACATCTTAGGGAAAATAGTCTTTTTGGTCCTACCACTAGGACTATTTGAATTTTTGGTCTTCTAATTAGTCAATTTAAAATTCTGATCCAATATTTATAAAATTTCAGAAATTTAGCCCGATTTTGACCAAAATTCTGTAATTTTTACGGAATTGCTGACTAGGGCCAGTGGGTCACAAATATGTCTAAACATTTTAGGAATTTTGGTGATTTGATGCAAAAATTGACATGTCAAATCACCAAGATTGACCGTAAAATTTGGGGATTTCAGAGCTTATTAGGTCGCAATTTTCCAAAATGACATGTTTGTACATCACCGGTTATAATTAGCAATTTCTGATAAAGTTACACAATTTCTATCAAAGTCACACTAAATGTCCAAATTTTTTAAATATATTGAACCAAAATTTGAAGGTGACTACTTGGAGGACTAAATCTCCAAGTAGTCCAAGTTAGAGATCAAAAAAATTATTTACCCAAACATCTTATGAACTTCTATCTCTTATAAGATGTTTTTAAAGGCTTATAAGATCTTATTTTGAAAATAAGTTGTCAATGTGTTTGGATGAAGTAAGATGATAGAGCTTATAAGATGTTAATAATGACAATTTTGTAATTAAAATGGTCAAAATTAAAGTAAGTTGTTAAAATAAGGTCTAATATATTTTGAAAATAAGATGAGATTCCCCAACTTTCATAAAACAACTTATAAGCTCCTAACATATTATTTTGGGAACTTATAAGCTCTTAGACTTGATTCTTTCCTTTTCAATCCGTTTGTTCAACTATGAACACCATTTTCAGGCTACTTTTTGGTTTTTGCTCGGCAGAAGAAAAAGGGAAAGTTTTTGGTTTGTAGCATTGTTTTCTGTAATTCATTCCTAAAAAATGGAGTTACACAATGCTTGTATGTGTCTTGATGTCTTCTAGCTAATTGGGTTAAAGCTGAATGCTTTCATTGCTTTTGGCATATTATTGTTAGATTGATGATTTACACATTGTGTCAATTGACTCAATTTCATAGTTTCTGGATGTGAGTGCAATTCACATAGACTATAAAATATGGAGGACTGTTATATGTCCATTTTCATGCACTGGTCCAAGTTTAGAATGCTTTCGGCTTTATGTTTGTGTTTGGTGTTTCGATTACCATTAAATATCTCAATGGTATTTGATAATAGCTCTATGTAAAATGTGCTTAGCAAAAGTGCTGTCAAATGTTTTCATGTGAGCTTTATGTTCCATAACAAGAAATAGCATCTCAGTAAGAAAATTTTACCTTTTTTACCTTTTTTTTTGTGGTGTTGCGTAATCCAGTTTTTGATTAGCTCCTTGCAGTTTTAGATGATTACATTAGCTAGACACTGTAATTAAATTATGACTGTCTTTTTTCCAAAATGTTGTGTTTACTCTGGAACATCTCTGATTCATGCAGGGGCGATTTGAGATTTTATCTCTCACGGGATCATACACAATCTGCGACAGTGGTGGGATTAAAAGTCGGACCGGTGGATTAAGTGTTACATTGGCCAGCCCTGATGGTCGTGTAATCGGTGGTTGTCTTGCTGGTTCCCTTATGGCTGCTAATCCAATCCAGGTCATAACTCTTAATCTCACTTTTTTTTCGATTCATCAACTAAAACATGTTTCTTATGCTAATCTTTACGGCAAAGTTTACATATTTATTTTTGATTTACCTTTGCCAGATTGTGATTGGAAGCTTCGTGCCAAATGGTTATAAGATGCCCAAAAGAAAGCAACAAAATGTACATAGAATATCGCCTTCGCCTTCGTTCCAGTTTGCTCCGGATACAGTCACAGCCGCAATACCAATATCACAGGCAGCACCAGAAAGCAACATCTATCCGATGCTAAATCCGCAATTGCCAATACAAAGTCAGGATAACCCAAATTCTGCATCTACTGATACTTCTGATTGGAACGGTTCGGGGCCAAGTTCCGATCAGAGACCATCTCCTGACATTAATATCTCTATACCTATTGAGGAGCACTAAAGCTAGTCAGTATTTTGATCTTAAATATTTAGAGATTAGATATTACTGACGGTGAATTTATGCGGTTAAATCTAGGATTCTATATGTGAGGGGACTTTTGAAGAGGCTGACTATAGTCATGACTGATAAGATACTAAATCTTATTTCTGGTTGTAAACATTTTAGATGTTTGAGAAACTTCTGATGGGGTTGTCTAGAAATCACAGGCTTTCGATTTTTTTTTTCTTTTTTTGGATGACTACATGGAGTATTTATAAGTGAAGTTTATGATTTAAACATTAGTTGCAGTGTTAATTAATTCTTGTTTTTGTTTTGTAGCATATTTCGCTCAATTTGGCTGGAATTTTTGAGGATCTATTACTGTGGTCTATTTTGGCTTTCCTGAGAAAAGAATATTGTTTTAAATTAACAGATTGGGCTTTAAATTGTTTATACAAACAACTCTGCTGCCGGCCCAAATTCAAATTAATAACAGATGGATCCGAATATTTGATCTCTTGCGGATATAAATATATGCAATTGGTAATGAGAAGATATGCTCCTATGAGCCCACCTCAGTTTTTGTTATGATGATATTATGTGGACTTGTGAAGGCCGAAGAATACCAATCTTCCTAAATCTACAGACTACGTATGTATAAATACCCCAAACAGCCGAGTAGCACGTATTTGTAATTTCAAGCTTTAAGTTGTAACTTTATAACAAAATTTTTTACCTCCAAAATGGTAAGACGGTCAAAATATTTTATATGATGAGAATTCGGAAGACAGTCCTGTAAGAGAGTAAATCTCTTGATTAATCGGAATAAAAAGTCAACTGCATGTAAGCCGACATCGAGAATTAGACTGTCAAAAGATTAAACATCCACGAATAAAGACTTTACACAAGAAAAATACATCTGTTATACTTTGTCTCCTTGCACACACAAAAAAATACCATATATAACGCCGATCGAACTAAAGAAAATTGAAACAAAGGGGTGCGTTCCTAGTCTTGTTCGGAGTAGTAAATAAGCTAATTTGACCATTAATATAACCCATTTTCAATAGGATTAGGGCTTCACCACGAGCTTGTAGCTTAAGTGGTATCACTCACCCTTTGTAAGAGTATTCATCGGGGTTCAAACCCAGTATCTTTCAGTTTTTTTGGAATTTATCAATTTCCCTCCAACTACTACTATATTCATAACATGATTAATTACTATATTCTTGTAAAGAAAGAGATGCAGTACTTTTGTTTATTCCTAGATAAGTAGTGAACTAGTTTTCCTTTTTAATAACAATATTTCACATTTATTCAAAATCTGAGAAAAAGAACTGCAATTTGGATTTTTCATTGCATATCACATATATATTATTTATATGTGTTTTTTAAGAGATAAAATGTATTTTAAATATACAATTGAAATATATACAGAAATAAGTACTAGCTAGTATAACAATTCTGAGGTTCATGATAAAACCTCATTTAATTTCATGATGGTTAATACTGGTTAAGCGCCATTAATAAAGTGCTGCTTGATTCGTATCAGCAATTAATTTGTTTACATGCATGCTAAAATTGAACAAAAATTTACAAAGAAAACGAAGAATTCGTTTACGTGTATTTATGAATTTTTTCCCTTAGGGTGGAATTTTATTAATACTTTACAACTTTATCAAGACTGCTCCTAATTGCACACAAAAACCTGAGCGCCTAACTAAAAGAAAAATCAAAACATACAAGATTCTCTAACGACGATGACTCTGCTGCTCAATGGCATGACGGAGGACATGCTCGAAGGCCTCGGCGGAGCACTGCAGAATCAAAGGCCCAAAGGGGTTGATATCGTCCTGATATTTGTCAAGCATCGCTACGAAGACGGGGGAATTGGCGGCCGTTGTAGGAACAAGGTATCTTTTGCTGTCTTCTCCGACATAAATGGGTATGAATCCTCGTGGAATACGAGATTCCTTGTGGTCATCTCCATTAGTATTCTCCAATAACTTCTCGTAACCCATATTGTCATCGGCGCATCGCCAATATTAATCTTGAGGCTAACCTTCTTCAACAGGCGCTGAAATTTGAGCCGAATATTTAGTACTGCCATAGTACGTGTTTCGGAATTCGGAATTCTTTTAGATTGAATGAAGGAAATATAGAAAGAGAAGTGATAAAGAACCAACTATGGATTTGAAAAATTTATGGAACGAAACTATGAAAGAATTGAAGTGTATATATAGAGGTGGATTCCTACTCTTGATGGGGGTGGCATTATCTGCCCAATAGAAAATTAATAAGCTCATGGATCGCCAATTAATCCTAATTTCAAAAGGATTAGGGCTTAAATACCATATGCACATTATTTGGACTGCTTGTGCTCTCGCTAGTCTACTACACTGCCATATTACGGAGGATTGAGTGAGATTTAAAAATATTAGGAATAAGCTGAAAAATTATAATATTAAATTTAACCTTGTTTTCTATATGATTAATATCCAAAGGTCTTTCACATTCGAAATAATAAACTTAATTTATTTTCTATATATACTTATACATGTTTATATAATATATTAATTGGGTATAATAAAATTTGCATTCTATATATTGTTGGATTTTAAACTTGATTTGGGTCCAATTAATATTGGGCTTGAAAATATATATTTGAGTTAAAAGATAAAATAAGATCCAAGCCCAAATGGCCCAACTAGAATTTGTCTAGAAATGTCTTGGAAAAATATCTTAGATATTATTGGTAAGAAAGCTTGTAGAATGTTCTAGGAAAGTAGATATTTTGGAGGATGATTTAGTGGATGAATTATAGCCATTAGATCAAATAAATCATAGCCATTGGTTAGGAAGTTGTACTAGTATAAATAGGGGTGTCTTGATCATTTTGTAACAAGTCAAAATTTGAGAAGAATCAATACAAAGCAAATATTTCTCCACCAAAACTCTCTTACATTTCTTAAAGATAAATAACCTCCCCTCCTACAAAGAGAAAATAATCCCTCTTCCAACTTCCAATTTCTAAATAACCCATTTTTTTCTAAACTTGAGATAACCCTCCTCCAACAAAGTGGTATCAGAGCCACAAGATCACTCGTGGTTTACATAAAAATATGGCAAATGGTGTGGCTTCCTTTCAAGTCCCTATGCTCAACACAAGCAACTATGATAATTGGAGTATCAAGATGAAGGCCCTTTTGGGTGCACATGAAGTTTGAGATATTGTAGAAAAAGGATACGTCGATCCACAAGACGAGACTACACTATCCCAAACTCAAAAGGATAATTTAAAAGATTCAATAAAGAGAGACAAGGAAGCTCTCTATCTCATCTGCCAAGCTTTGGATGATGATGGTTTCGAAAAGATCTCAAGTGCAACTACCGCCAAGGATGCATGGGAGAAGCTTCAAACGTCTCACAAAGGAGCCGAGCAAGTAAAAAAAGTACGTCTCCAAACATTAAGAGGTGAATTTGAAGCTTTACATATGAAAGAGTCTGAAACTATTTCCGACTATTTTTCAAGAGTTTTGGCGGTTTCTAATCAAATGAAAAGAAATGGTGAAAATTTAAGTGATGTGAGAATTATGGAAAAGATACTCCATTCTTTAAGTCCTAAATTTGTTCATATTGTCGTAATAATTGAGGAAACAAAAAATTTGGAGGAGATGACTATTGATCAATTATTGGGGTCATTACAAGCATATGAAGAAAAACATAAAAAGAAGCAAGATATTGTAGAACAACTTTTTAAAATGCAAGTGAAGGATAAAGAAGAAAGCATGAGCAATGAACGTGGTCAACATGGAAAAGGTCGTTTCCAAGGACGAGGCAGACGAGGCCGTGGTCGTGGACATGCACGAGGAGGTTTCAATAATAATGAAGATAGAAGAGAATACCCAACCAGTGGACGTGGGAGGAGCAATAGAACAAGGTACGAAAAATCACAAACTAAGTGTTATAATTGTCAAAAATTTGGACACTATGCTTCCGAGTGTAGAGCTCCCAAAAACAAGGTTGAAGAAAAGGCCCACTATGTGGAAAATAAAAACGAAGAAGATGTCAATTTGTTACTAGCATACAAAGGTGGTGATGGAAGATAAGACAACACTTGGTACCTCGATACTGGTGCAAGCAACCATATGTTAGATAAATGTTTTTATCATGATTTTGATGATTTTATTAAAATGGGTTTTTATACCAAAACAATGTCCCTAAATGTTGTCCCAATACTTCCGATCGATCTAAAATGCTTTTACTATTTTTCGGAGTATTTCTTGGAGTTTATTTTCGATTTTAAATTGGACATCACATTTGTTTCAGAGCTCGACCGGTCGCCCTATAGGGCAACCCGTACACTGAGTTGAGTTTTGGGAACAAAAACGGATCAAGGAAAATGGGGAGGGCGATCGTCGCCGTAAGAGGGGCGGACCTGGTCGACCCCGGGCGTCGGTACACAGGCCCCCGATTCTGAACCTGCGTTATATATTTTCATCTCCTCCAACCGGTCAAGACAAGGGCGGCCGGCCGAACCCCCTTCGACCGGTCCCCTCAGGTAAAAATCGCAGAGTTTTCATTTTCAACTTATCTCTGCGTGACCGGTCGAACCCTGTTTTGACAAAGAAACTATCCGTTGCATTTTCGCATGACTTTTCCCTAATTTGTGGGATTGATTTCTAACAGCTATAATCTTGATTTTATATGGTTTCTTTTGCAGAAAATCACTCCCCAAGGAGGAGCCAATGTCTGGAAATCAAGCCAAGACCTCTCCTATAAATAGAGGCTTCATTCAAGCAACAAGATACAACACATTACACAAGCAAAGAGCAAACAAGCAAACACTTTCATATATCTTGTTGTATTAGCCTAAGCACTTTCACTTGCACACATTTGAGGTTTAGGCTTTCAATTCTTGATTACACTTGTACTCATATTGTATCAATCTTTATTGAGTTGTAATCTTGATTTTGGTCATCATTCAACACAAGACATCCTTGTGAGTATTCTTGTGGTAAGAATACACTTGGGTGATCTAGGTGATAAGTGTTTGAAGAGTGTGGTACTCTTCAAAGGTGGTGAAGGAAGATTGTGGTAATCTCCTTAAAGGTGTTGTAAAGAGGGTTGTGGTAATCCTCAAGGTGTTGTATTAATTTTGGAAATTAATAAAATCTTTTTCTTTTTCAAAACCCATCCAGGATATCTTTGGGGTGGTAGAGCACATAGTCCCTAGGTGGGGTGAAGCTCTTTAAATCAACGAGTGTTGTTTTATTTCCGCATTTACTTTCTCGTCTTTGCTTGATTATTCGAAAAAGAGGGCAAAAATCTGAAAAACCGAGATAATCTATTCACCCCCCCTCTAGATTATCGTAGCCACTTGGACTAACAAGTGGTATCGAGCCAAACTCTTTGGCTAGCTCGTTCCGAGTAAAGAGGAAAGATCCATGGCTACGAATGACGCTTATCTCACCACGGCGCCTCCACCAACAAGCCACCATTGTTCGACGCCAACAACTACGCATTTTGGAAAGACCGTATGGAGTGCTTTCTACAAGGGTGCGGATTTGACATATGGAATGTGGTTATTGAAGGAGTTGATCAACCAACCAAGAAAATGGAGGATGGCACCTTGGCTCCTAAACCTTTCAAGGAGTTCGATGAAAATGACAAGAATGCTTTCTCTCTAAACGCTAAGGCCTTAAATATTTTGCATTGCTCACTTACCGCCACCGAGTACAATCGCATACGAGGCATAAGGTCGGCACATGAGGTTTGGGAAAAATTGGAGACTATATATGAAGGGACAAAGAAGGTCAAGCAAGCTAGAAAGACCATGCTTGTTAAAGACTTTGAAAACTTTAACATGTATGATGGTGAAAGCATCTCCAAGATGGTGGAAAGGCTTCGACAACATTGTCAATCCTCTTGTGGCCCTCGGTAAAGTCATCTCCAAGAAGAAGACAAGGTGACTAAGGTATTGAATGCTCTTCCCGGCTCATGGTCCGAGAAAAGGTGACGGCAATCACGGAAGCACAAAATCTTGAGACACTCAAGTTTGATGAGCTCATCGGGAACCTCCTCATCTATGAAGTCTATCTCAAGGAGAGGAAAAATACCAAACCAACCATCAATCAATCGGGTATGCAAAATATTCCTAAAGGTCTTGCTTCTTCTTCTAATAATGCATACTATGATAATGATGATGATGATGAGGAGATCGCCGCACTTGTTCGAAAATTTGCAAAATTTGTGAATAAAAATAAAGCAAGAAAACCGAGAGATAATGCTTGCTTTAAGTGCGGAAAACCCGGCATTTCATAGCCGATTGCCCAAAACTCAATGAGGAGGAACAAAAGAAAAAGAAGCCTTTTAGAAAAAGAAGGCTCTAAATGCGGACGTCAAAACTTGGGATGAATTACTCGAGACATCCGACGAGGAAGGTGAAACCGAACATGGTCTTATGGCCATAGACGATGAAAATAATGAGGAAGTGACGTTCTAACTCCTCTACCTCCTCCTTAGTTGATGAATTGCAATGTGATTTTGATGAGTTGCAAAATGAATTTCAAAAATTGATTGTTAAATACAAGAGTTTGAAAAAGGAGCATAAAGAGCTTAAAATAGAAAAAGATAAAATATTTACATCTTATGAGACTCTTGATCATGTTCACGCTATTACCCCTTACTCAAATTCAAACTCTTGAAACCGAGAAACAAATGCTCACTAATGATATTGACAATTTGAAAAAGGATGTGCATCGTTTTAATTTAAGCACGGATAAGGTTACAAAAATTTTAGATGCACAAAGAGGTGAGCATTCAAAACAAGGACTTGGTTACAAACCATTTCAAAAAGTTTTTAAGAAAAATAACCAAGGTCCGACTTTCATTCGTGCTAATAGCTCTCATACTCCTACTTGTTTTTATTGTGGCAAAGTTGGACATTATGCTAATAATTGCAAATTGAGAAATAGCTCTAGTTATGTTTGGAGACCCAAAGGTCTCAAAACTAACCCCATGGACCCCAAAATTATAGGGTACCTAAAAGAAATGCTTTTGTAGGTAATAGGGGCTATAACAACCATGGAGGATTCGAAATGGCTCGTGGACGGCGGATGTTCACGCCATATGACCGGAAGGAGAGAACTTTTTACCAACATCAAGCTCCAAGAAGAGGGTATGGTCATGTTCGGCAATGGCAAGGGAAAAATTCTTGGAAATGGAGAAATTGGTAACTCTTCTTTCTCTCTTAGTAATGTTCTTTTAGTAGAAGGGCTTAAGTTTAATTTGATAAGTGTTAGCCAACTTTGTGATTCAAATTATGATGTTTCCTTTAATAAAGAAAAATGCCTCATTCTTAAAAATGGTAATATTATTTGTGTAGCAAATAGAAAAGGCAATCTTTACAAAATTTGTACTAGTGATTTGGTTAGTCAAAATGTTTCTTGTCTTGTCGCCAATAATGATTTAACGAGTTTATGGCATAGGCGACTTGGACATGTTGGATACAAGAATTTGAAAAATATTTACAAAAACCAACATGTAAAAGGACTACCCAAATTGAATTTTGAAAATCTTGGCTTATGTGACACTTGTCAAAAGAACAAATTAGTTAAGAGTAGTTTTAAGCCCAAAATGAAATTTCCACAACCAAACCCCTACAATTGCTTCACCTTGATTTGTATGGGGATATTGGTACGGCTAGTCTAAGTGGAAAACATTACACCTTCGTTATTGTCGATGATTTCTCTAGATATACTTGGGCACTTTTTCTTGCAAATAAAAGCGATGCCGTTAATGAGTTTGTTAAGTTGTGTAGACTTATTGAGAATGAAAAGGAAGATACTATTAAGTCTATTCGAAGTGATCGAGGTGGAGAATTTGATGGTGAATTTAGAGTCTTTTGTGAAACCAGGGATATGCACATAATTTTTCAGCTCCAAGGACACCTCAACAAAATGGAGTAGCCGAAAGGAAGAATCGGACACTTCAAGAAATGAGTCGGTCCATGCTCAATGAATTTTCACTTCCAAAATATTTTTGGGCGAAGCCGTAAGTACCGCTTGCTATGTTATTAATCGAGTCTATATTCGTCCTAAAATGAATAAAACTCCATATGAGCTTTGGAAAGGAAGAACTCCAAATATTAGTTATTTCAAAATATTTGGTTGTAAGTGCTTTGTCTTGAATACTAAGGATCAATTGGATAAACTTGATCCTAAGGCCGATGAAGGAATATTTATGGGGTATTCAATCAAGAGCAAAGCATATCGGGTTTACAATAAGATCTGGCATGGTTGTTGAAGAATCTATTCATGTCAAATTTAATGAAGCCTTGGGTGTTGAAAGGATACCCAATGATGATAGTGATGAAGAGGATATTGTTGAACAAATTGTTCAAAGTAATGCTCAAAATGATGATCCTTCTACTTCAAATGATCAACCTTCAAGTTCAAATGTTCCTCAAGAAGATAGGGTGATACTTGAATCTTCCCGTAGCATTAAAATTTAAGGAGATCACCCAAAAGATCTTATTATTGGTGATCCCTTGATAAAGTAATGACTCGAAGAAATTTTGAGAAAGCTCTTATATCTCAAAAAGAGCCTAAAAATGCTAAGGAAGCTATTGAGGATGAAGATTGGTTCTTAGAAATGCAAGAGGAGTTGAATCAATTTGAAAGAAATGATGTATGGGAATTAGTACCTTGTCCTCCATCTCAAACAATTATTGGTACAAAATGGGTATAGGAACAAACTTGATGATCAAGGCAATATTGTTCGAAATAAGGCAAGGTTAGTTGCTCAAGGATATTGTCAAGAAGAAGGTATTGATTATGATGAAACATTTGCACCGAAGACGTTTAGAAGCTATTCGCATTTTACTTGCCTATTCTTGTTTCAAAAATTTCAAGCTTTACCAAATGGATGTTAAATCCGCTTTCTTAAATGGTCTTATTCAAGAAGAAGTCTATGTTAAACAACCTCCGGGGTTTGAAAATTTTTCTAGGCCTAATGATGTTTATAAACTAAAAAAAGCCTTGTATGGTTTGAAACAAGCACCCGTGCATGGTATGATAGACTTAGCTCTTTTCTTTTGCAAAATGGTTTTACAAGAGGTAAAGTTGATACTACACTCTTTGTTTTTGAAAAAGGGCAAGATTGCTTACTTGTGCAAATTTATGTTGATGATATTATCTTTGGTGCTACTAATGAATCTTTGTGCAAGAAATTTTCTAAGTTGATGCAAGGTGAATTTGAAATGAGCATGATGGGGGAGCTAAATTTCTTCCTTGGACTACAAATCAAGCAATGCCAAGAAGGTATCTATATTTCACAATCAAAATATACAAAGGAACTTTTGAAAAAGTTCGGCATTGAAGAAGGAAGAACCGTTTCAACTCCTATGGCAACCAATGTCAAAATTGACAAAGATGAAAAAGGCAAGTCGGTTGATGAATCCAAGTATCGAGGTATGATTGGTAGTTTACTTTATTTAACCGCTAGTAGACCGGACATTCTTCATGCCGTATGCCTATGTGCTCGTTTTCAAAGCAATCCCAAAGAATCTCATATGAGTGCCGTTAAAAGGATTTTTCGATATTTGAAAGGCACCATTCAATATGGTTTATTTTATCCAAAGAATGAAAATTTTTCTCTTAAAGGTTATAGTGATTCGGACTATGCGGGAAATATTGATGATCGGAAAAGTACTTAGGATCATGTCAATTTTTAGGCGATTGCCTAGTTTCTTGGTTCTCAAAGAAACAAAATTGTGTTTCACTTTCAACTACCGGAAGCCGAATATATTTCCGCCGCCTTTTGTTGTACTCAACTTCTTTGGATGAAACAAACCTTAGCGGATTACAAATGTTCTTTTGAAAATGTTCCTATATTTTGTGATAATATATCCGCTATAAATATTGCTCAAAACCCGGTTCATCACAACCGTACTAAACATATTGAGATTCGACATCATTTTCTAAGGGATTGTGTCTCAAAACGAAAAATTGAGATATCTTTTGTACCATCTCAAGATCAATTAGCGGATATTTTCACAAAACCGCTAACTTCCGAGACTTTTGCGTCGATACGAGCTCGGTTAGGCATAATGCATATTGAATGAAATTTACGTTTGTATTTTGCACGATTTTCAAACTTAGGGCGAAAAATCGAATTTTTGGTTGAAAATTCGGATTTTGGAAAATTTGCAAAAGCAGTGAAATTTGAAGAGGTTGAGGGCAACCGGTCGCCCTCAACGTCGACCGGTCGCCCTCAACCACGACCGGTCGCCCTAAGCCATTTTTTGGTTTAAAATCGTTCTGTCTTCAGCATTAGTCATTTTCACTCATTTTGGCCATTTTTCGTCCCCTTTGCCAAATTCACACTAATTTCACTCAAAATTTGTTTTCATGAATTCAATTCATATCATACACCTTATATGGCTTGTTTATCATCATCATCGCTCATCTTTACCGATCGAATGGTAAGAATTCTATTCCTTTTGCTCAAATGGGTTGACCCTTGAGTTTATGGCCTTTCTTGTATATTACTTGATGAAATTATTTTATGATCATGATGAGCTTAGTTGTTATGTTGTATTGTATGATGATTGGTATGATTTGGTGATGAAAATTTTTGGCTTGAATCTCTTACAAGGGCTTTATACAATCTCTTTTATTTTTACACCCACAAGGTGTTCGATGAATTGTCGCAATGAATTGTTCGACTTTTACATGACTCTTATGCTTTCATATGTCTTATATACTTATTGAGATCTGTCTTGACACTTAAAACGAGCTTATGGATATCAAATGATACTTTTCTCCCATTTTTTTTTGGATTATGTTTATCTTCTCGAATGGTTGATAAATCGTCTCTTTGGCGCACTTTGATATATTTGTATGATGTTTTTATTGTCCTAACATTCTTTTGATGATTCCAAAGGGGAGAAACAGGAAAATGGCTCGTTAGCTCAAAGAAGCTAATATAAGCTCGAAATAGAAGCTATAAGCTATGGCTTGTTTAGCCATAAGTTGTGAAGAAAACTTAGTCCAATGGTTGTTTTATGGACTTGTTTGCATGGATATTAAGTATTTGTGACAGGGGAGCTTCTAGCTCATGGAGTTGTTGTTTATTTTGTAAAAGCTAGTCTTCTAGCTTATACAATACTTCTTATTGATATGCTTTATTGATAGGGGGAGCTTTTTGTAAAATGTTATTAAACGTATAGTTTACTCTAAACCGGAAAATTGTTTTGTTTTCAAAATCGTCCTCTTGTAAATTGTTTTTGGTATGTAATCATCAAAAAGGGGGAGTTTGTTAGATAAATGTTTTTATCATGATTTTGATGATTTTATTAAAATGGGTTTTTATACCAAAACAATGTCCCTAAATGTTGTCCCAATACTTCCGATCGATCTAAAATGCTTTTACTATTTTTCGGAGTATTTCTTGGAGTTTATTTTCGATTTAAAATTGGACATCACATTTGTTTCAGGCTCGACCGGCCGCCTCTATAGGGCAACCCGTACCTGAGTTGAGTTTTGGAACAGAAAACGGGACTGAAGGAAAATGGGGGAGGGCGACCGGTCGACCCGGAGGTCGACCGGTAGGGGCGACCGGTCGACCCCTGGGCGACCGGTACCTGGGAGCCCCCCCTGAGTTACAGACTTCTCTGTTATATATTTTCATCTCCTCCAACCGGTCAAGCACAAGGGCGACCGGTCGAACTCCCCTTCGACCGTCCCCCAGTGTAAAAATCGCAGAGTTTTCATTTTCAACTTATCTCTGCGCGACGGTCGAACCCTGTTTTTGACAAAAACTATCCGATTGCATTTTCGCATGACTTTTCCCTAATTTGTGGGATTGATTTCTAACACTATAATCTTGATTTTATATGGTTTCTTTTGCAGAAAATCACTCCCCGAGGAGGAGCCAATGTCGGAAATCAAGCCAAGACCTCTCCTATAAATAGAGGCTTCATTCAAGCAACAAGATACAACACATTACACAAGCAAAGAGCAAACAAGCAAACACTTTCATATATCTTGTTGTATTAGCCTAAGCACTTTCACTTGCACACATTTGAGGTTTAGGCTTTCAATTCTTGATTACACTTGTACTCATATTGTATCAATCTTTATTGAGTTGTAATCTTGATTTTGGTCATCATTCAACACAAGACATCCTTGTGAGTATTCTTGTGGTAAGAATACACTTGGGTGATCTAGGTGATAGGTGTTTGAAGAGTGTGGTACTCTTCAAAGGTGGTGAAGGAAGATTGTGGTAATCTCCTTAAAGGTGTTGTAAGAGGGTTGTGGTAATCCTCAAGGTGTTGTATTAATTTTGGAAATTAATAAAATCTTTTTTTCTTTTTTCGAAACCCATCCCGGATATACTGGGGTGGTAGAGTACGTAGTCCCTAGGTGGGGTGAAGCTCTTTAAATCAACGAGTGTTGTTTTATTTCCGCATTTACTTTCTCGTCTTTGCTTGATTATTCGAAAAAGAGGGCAAAAATCTGAAAAACCGAGATAATCTATTCACCCCCTCTAGATTATCGTAGCCACTTGGACTAACACCATATGTGTGGAAGAAGAAACATGTTTGTGGAGCTTGATGAATCGGTGAGTGGCAATGTTTCTTTTGGAGATGAATCTAAAGTCCCGGTTAAAGGAAAAGGTAAAATTCTAATCCGCTTGAAGAATGGAAGTCATCAATTTATTTCTAATGTCTATTACGTTCCAAATATGAAAAGTAATATCTTGAGTTTGGGACAACTCTTAGAGAAAGGCTATAACATTCACATGAAAGATCGTAGTCTTTCTATAAGAGATGATAGAAATAATTTAATCACCAAAGTGCCAATGTCTAGAAATAGAATGTTCTTATTAAATATCCAGAATGATGTAGCAAAATATCTCAAAGCTTGCTACAAAGATATATCTTGGCTTTGACATCTACGATTTGGGCACTTAAATTTTGGCGGATTAGAATTACTATCAAAGAAAGAAATGGTAAGAGGATTACCTTCCATCAATCATCCCGATCAACTATGCGAAGGATGTCTATTGGGAAAACAATTCAGAAAGAGTTTTCCAAAGGAATCAAGCTCAAGATCACAGAAGCCCCTGGAGCTCATACACACTGATGTTTGTGGACCAATCAAGCCAAGCCCTCTCGGTAAAAATAATTATTTCCTCCTCTTTATTGATGATTTCTCTAGAAAGACACGAGTATACTTTTTGAAACAAGTCCAAGTGTTCAAGCATTCAAGAAGTTCAAAGCTATGGTGGAAAATGAAAGTGGATGCAAAATCAAGGCAATGCAATCGGATCGTGGAGGAGAATTCACATCTAAGGAGTTCCAATAATTTTGCAAAGCAAATGGAATCCGGCGTCCGACAGATCCAAGATCCCCACGGTGGCGTAGGTGAGAGAAAGAATAGAACAATTCTTGAAATGGCAAGGTGCATGCTCAAAAGCAAAAGGTCGCCAAAGGAGTTAATTCGGGGTCAAGAAAGTGGCGTGTGCGCAGTGTACTGCCAAATCGTTCACCAACCGAGAAGTGTGTGGGGAAAAACACCACAAAAGCTTGGAGTGGAAGAAAACCAGGTATCTCTCATCTAAAAGTATTTGGAAGCAAAGCATATGCACATGTACCTCACGAGAGAAGAAGTAAGCTTGATGACAAAAGCAAGCCATTCATCTTCATCGGGTATGACTCAAACTCTAAAGGTTATAAGTTATATAATCCAAATACTAAGAAGCTTGTGATAAGTCGTGATGTAGAGTTTGATGAAGAATCAAATTGGGATTTTGGCTCCCAAAATAACTTCAATTTCTTTCCCGATTTTGAAGAAAACGAGTCAAGACCGATCGAGCCAACAATAGAAGTTCAGCAAGAGCCAAATACTCCATCCACTTCACAATCAGCAGCTGGAGGAGACTCGCCACCATCATTTCTAAATGAAAGAGACATAGAACGTGAAAGGAGTCTAGAAGATCTTTATGAGAACACCGAGAGAATAGATGGTATAACACTTTTCTGTCTACTTGCAGATTGTGAACCAATAACTTTTGAAGAAGCAGTCCAAAATAAAAGATGGAGAGATGTTATGGATGAAGAGATACAAGCAATCATGAAGAACGACACGTGGGAGCTGACCTCACTTCCAAAAGGACATAAGGCTATCGGCGTCAAGTGGGTGTACAAAGCAAAGAAGAATGCTAAATGAGAAATTGAAAGATATAAAGCAAAGCTAGTCGCAAAAGGCTATAGTCAAAGAGCTGGAATCGACTATGATGAGGTGTTTGCTCCAGTCGCTCGCTTGGAAACAATAAGGCTGATCATTTCTTTAGCAGCTCAAAACAAGTGGAAGATTCACCAAATGGACGTAAAGTCAGCTTTCTTAAATGGAGTTCTCGAGGAAGAAGTCTACTTTGAGCAGCCAAAGGGCTATGTGGTGAAGAAAGAAGAAGATAAAGTCTTGAAGCTGAAGAAGGCTCTATACGGATTAAAGCAAGCACCACGGGCTTGGAATAGCAGGATCGATAAATACTTGCAAGAGAATGGGTTCACTAAATGCCCGCACGAACATGCACTTTATGTCAAGGTCAGAAAATATGATGTTTTGATCGTGTGTTTATATGTGGATGACTTGATCTTCACAGGAAATAATTCAGACATGTTTGAAGAGTTCGAGAAAGCAATGACCAGAGAATTTGAGATGACTGATATCGGGCTTATGGCATATTACCTCGGCGTCGAAGTTAAATAACAAAAAGATAGGATTTTCATCTCGCAAGAAGGCTACGCGAAGGAGATTCTCAAGAAGTTCAAGATGGATAACTGCAAGCCTATTAACACACCAATGGAGTGCGGGATCAAGCTATCAAAGTATGACGGAGAAGAAAAAGTGGACCCGACACTGTACAAGAGTTTGGTTGGAAGTTTGCGGTATTTGACATGCACAAGACCAGGCATTCTCTATGCCACCGGTCTAATAAGTCGCTACATGGAAAATCCAACCACTACTCACATGAAGGCTGCTAAAAGGATTCTTCGCTATCTCAAAGGTACGATCAATTACGGCTTATTTTATTCAACAACTAATGATTATAAACTTGTTGTCTATAGTGATAGCGATTGGTCTGGAGATGTGGATGATCGAAAAAGTACTACGGCTTTGTGTTCTTCATTGGAGATACCTCATTCACTTGGATGTCAAAGAAGCGGCCGATAGTCACTCTCTTTCAACTGTGAACGAGTCGTAGCTACTGACTTGTGTTTGCCATGCATGTTTGTTTCATGAAAAATTTTCAAGGAACTGGGAATGACACAAGAAGAGCAACTAAGATTCGTGTCGACAACAAGTCGGCTATGGCATTGGCAAAAAATCCAGTGTTTCATGATCGAAGCAAGCACATTGACACTCGCTACCACTACATACGAGAATGCATATCAAGAAAGGACGTACAAGTGGAGTATGTGAAGTCTCAAGATCAAATTGCGGACATTTTCACCAAACCACTCAAGCATGAAGACTTCATACGACTTAGAAGTTTTCTCGGAATGACAAATCAAGTTTAAGGGGGGGTGTTGGATTTTAAACTTGATTTGGGTCCAATTAATATTGGGCTTGAAAATATATATTTGAGTTAAAAGATAAAATAAGATCCAAGCCCAAATGGCCCAAGTTCTAGAATTTATCTAGAAATGTCTTGGAAAAATATCTTAGATATTATTGGTAAGAAAGCTTGTAGAATGTTCTAGGAAAGTAGATATTTTGGAGGATGATTCTAGTGGATGAATTATAGCCATTAGATCAAATAAATCCTAGCCATTGGTTAGGAAGTTGTACTAGTATAAACAGGGGTGTCTTGATCATTTTGTAATAAGTCAAAATTTGAGAAGAATCAATACAAGCAAATATTTCTCCACCAAAAACTCTCTTACATTTCTTAGCATAAATAACCTCCCCTCCTACAAAGAGAAAATAATCCCTCTTCCAACTTCCAATTTCTAAATAACCCATTTTCTTCTAAACTTGAGATAACCCTCCTCCAACATATATATAAATGCATTTTATATGTATTTGAGTATATCTATTAATAGAGTAGTAATTTAAAACTTCAAGTTTGTAAATTATATACCACAATATTTTACCTCCAAACAAGTAACCCTCATAATAGTGAGAGCAGTTAATTTATCATCGTAATAGTAACTAGGGATGGAAATGGGCCAAGCAAAGCCGGGTTTTGAGTTAGAAGGTCTGGGCCTTTTTTGTTGGATTTGGGCCCAAATCTGGCCTATTATCTCTAATAGGCTTTTTTCATAGGCTTGACCTAGTCTTTTTACATAAAAAAAGCCAAGCCTAGAGCTATTTAAAGCTTGTTTAAGCCTATCAAAGTCCATTTTAAAAAAAAATATAAACTACGAAAAACACACGACAATCTCATGATAGTCAATACAAGATTCATAATGAAACAAACAAAAGATTCATAATGTAATAAACCAAAATGCACATGACAATAGAATTCATTACGCTACATCTCCAAAGTACATAAATATGATCGTACAATATCCGATAAGTCCATAACAATAACAATTCCAAATAAGTGTCTAATTAGTGTTGTTATATTATATTTATATATAAGATATATGTAATTTTTTAATACAATTTATATCTTCAATATGTATATATAATATAATACATACATATGTTATATATATAATATTATTTATTTATATATATATATATATATATATATATATTATGTAGGCTTTAAATAAGCTGGTTTGTTGAGCTTAAAAGGCTTTTCTGAAGACCCGGGTCTGGCTCAACTATTTAAATAGGCTTTATAAAAGGTCCAAGTCTGACCCAATTGTTAAATTAGGGATGGCAATTTTGACCCGACCCGTGGGTACCCGCCCTGGCCCGCCCCGTTTGGGTCACCCCGACCCGTGCCCCGGGGCGGGTCTGGGTCTCACTTCCGCCCCGCGGGTACCCGCCCCGTCCCGCCTATAATTTTAAGTTAAAAATATATTTTAATATATATTTTACATATATAATATATATTATAATATAATTTTTATGCATTCTTATATTATATTTAATATTTATAAATTGATAATAATAGATTTTGTAAATAATATTTTATAAATATATATTTTTTTCATTTTCTTTTTCATTTTTTAATTTAATTTAATTCAAAATGGGGCAGAACGGGTCGCCCCGTCCCGCGACCGTGGTGGGTCGACCCGCCCTGCCCCATTCTAGGCATGGGGCGGGCATGGGTACTGGTCGACCCGCCCCGACCTACTCCATTGCCATCCCTATATTAAATAGGCCAAGCCAAACCAATCACTTAGTAGGCCGGGCCATAAGCCCTTGTTAGGTAGCCTGTCCTATTTCCACCCCTAATAGTAACTTTTCGTATATAGTTTTTAAACGATAATGCATTATGTAGTGGGAGCCTCAAAATTGAACGTTAATACAATCAGCACTATTAATATAATATTATTCATATTGTGATCTTGTTTGAGATTTACAGCCTCAATTCTTTCTAAAAGAGTTACTACATGCATGCAAAATGAAAATATAATACTTTGTTGATAAATTATTCTTTCGTGTTATGTGTTATATTCTTATATTACACATGAAAGAAAAACGATTTTTTTTCCAACTTTTTTATCTATACTTTTTTGTAGAGATGACAACTTGGCCCTTGGGTCATCGAGTTATATTCGTATTTAGTTTCCGGTCAATTTGGGATTATGTTCCAAATATATCAAATTGAAATAAAATAAAATATACTCTGTATTGAGGCAAATTTGGGAGTATATGATATTATTTTTTAAGACAAATTGGTAACATAGTTAAATTTGTGTTAGTCGTGTTAATGTTTGTGACTTGTGTTTGTGTTGGGTTATTGGAAAATCCCTCCATGCATGTTGTAAAACGAATTTCTGAAATTAAACAATCGACATAGTCAATCTACACCAGAGAACAATTGATAAAACTTTATTTTGTAATGATTACACCTTAGTTTATATAATACTACAAGCGAAATCCCTATCTTCTTGATTTGTAACAAAAATTCAACAGAATGTATATGCAACATTGAATCACTACAAAAAAATTGATCTATCCCAACACAAATTTAATTACACAAAAAAATGCATTTATTATTGTTCCTCTAGCCGCACAATACAATAAAATTCTTTTCTCTAATGTCAGAAGTGTAGACGCATTTTGAGTGGTGCCTACAGTTTATTATTATTTTTATAATAATCAGAATGACTAATTTAACATATTATTACAAATACACCACAAAATTCTAACATATCTTTATTTATTGTTGGATCATTTAGAAATTATATATTTGGAATAAGAGAGATATATTTTTGTTAATAAGAAGCGCAAACGTTTTCTTGATTCTTTTCAATTTTGGCTTACTACAAAATGATCAACCCTTATATTTACTAAGACAACTTTCTAAACAATACTAGGATTTATTTAATCTAAGAACTAAGTACATTCATTCAACATAATAGTCTAACAAAATATATAACACTAGTCATTGCGACGGGCCCTACCCACACAATACTCCAAACAATACTCCAAAAGTGTTAATTTCGGCACGAATACAATATTCTGTTAAATAAGCCCCAAACATATTTTTTTTTCTTTTTTTACAGTTTTTGGATATATATTAATTTTAGTAAAGTAAGAGGTGCACTTAATTTAATTTTTCTGGAAATCCCTCCATATTGTGATTGGAGCCAAGTTACAAGTAAAACAAAGTTCTGAAATTAACAACAATCGAGATAGTAAATCAATAACACAGACCAATTGATAAAACTTTATTTTGTAATGATTAAACCTTACGTATAAACCTACATACCAATTCCCTATCAATCTTCTTGATTCGTACGTAACAAAAATTCAACTAAATGAATGTATGCGACATTGAATTAGACTATCAAACCATAATTAAACATCCAATAATAAAAACTATATATTAAACAAGATAAAAATAAATTTGTTATTGTTTCCTTGCACAAAAAAAAAACAAGAAAAATCACCATGGCGCCTAACTAAAGAAGATCGAAACAAGATGCATTATTAAATATATCCTTATATATGCTTTTCCACAATCAAGATTGAAAGATTGTCAATAAGTAGTACTCTTCATCTCTAACATGTACATCTGGTCAAGGCCACAACAGAGAACATGCTCGAAGTCCTCGGGGGAGCACGGCACCGTCAATGGACCAAAGGGACTCATATTATAATCCTCGTATTTGTCAAACATAGTTGCCATGGCCGGGGTATTCAAAACCCTTGTCGGAACCAGATATTCTTTACGTTCTTCTTCTCCGACATATATTGGAACGTATCCTCTAGGAGCGGGATAATATTCCTTATCGTATTCGCCACGGGTGTGATCGACAATATTCATGAAGCTCCTGATCATCTTCTTCAATAAGCGCTGGAATTTGTTGGAAAGCACGGCCATGTTGCGTACGATAACCGTGGTTTCAATATCTTGACAATAATAAATAAAGTGAAGAAAAAAGATGGAGCACCAAATTAAGTATGGAGTTTGAAATATTTAGAGCGAAAGTAAGAATGAATATCCAATTATATATAGGGGTACGTTCCTAGTCTTGATCGGAGTAGAAAATAAGCTAAATTGACCATTAATTAATCACATTTTCAATAGGATTAGGGCTTCAATCCTACTTTCCCTCAAAAATTAGACCTACTCGTTTTATTCGTGGATTTTAATTTGATTTGATTTTAATTTGGAGAATCCATTACATGATTAATTACTAGATTTCAACGGCTAGTTTGGGAAATATGATAAGGTATTAAGGTCTAATAAGGTGGATAATCATTCCCAGTTTTTTGTTTGGCAACTTTGTTTCAGGACCTCTATCTCTATGAATTGGTTCAGCCCGTTATTTTATCCTAATCTGAAGTGATTAATAATCACAGCTACCTGGTGTGATAGTTAGTGCTGAGTTATCCTATGCTTTGTAATGTCAATTTTGCCCCTAAACTTACAGATTTTTCTGCTGCCAACTGTTGGAGTGCCATTAAAAATAATGTAAGGGCAAATTTGTCAATTGACAAAATAATCCCACACAATCAATAATTGTTACTCACTATAAAAAAATACAATTACTAATCACAATATTACACTATATTATATAATCTAATAAACAGTACAATCATTTTCAATCCTAAAGGCTTATCTAATCCCATCCATTTTACCAAACGAGACGCAAGTGTATGTCATTTTCCGTGTCGTGCTGGAAGCCTGGAATCTTAAGTTACCAAATGGTCCAAATCTTTCCTTATCTAAGAGAAGGATTTCGGCTTAATGGATCATAGGCTCTACATTTTTTTCGGGAAAATAAACTGGGCCGTGAGGTGCTCACCAAAGGCCCATCAACAAGGTGTTGGGCCAGGGATATATATGTAAAGAGCAAGTCTCTTGTGAGACGGTCTCACGGATCTAAATCCGTGAGACGGACCTCCTAAGGGTTCTGTCTTGAGAACATGAACCATGAAAATAAATTTAAAAATAATAATGAACCATGAAGAAACAAAAATAAACGCTAAAAGTATGAACCATGAAAAATAAACCCGGAAAACAGAAATAAACCCAAAAAATAAAAAATAAACCCTAAAAAAAACTAAAAATCCTAAAAACTCAAATCAATAAAAAAAAAAACCCAAGAAACAAAATAAACCCTAAAAAAACAAATATAAACCCTAAGAAAAATAAAATCTAAAAAAAAAACATTTAAAACTTTGTGTAAGGGCTCCGTCTCACGGATCTAAATCCGTGAGACCGTCTCACGCAAGTTTTTGCCATATATGAAAGTAATGTCACGATCATAATGTATAATCAAATAAAACTTTTCTAATCAAAATATGCTAAACCACAACAAACCAAATATATATTCATTTTCATATATAGCTGTAATTTTACTATCACAAATCATTCATCCAAAGGCATTCTCTATTTTTACATAAATATGAATACAATTTGAAAACTTCTACTGAACTAAAATAAAAATGAAAACACGGACAAACATCTCCAATTCAAGTGCTCCATCTTCATGATGCTTTTGCTCGTATCTTTTATTTTTTAGATTAATGCAAATTAACCCAACAAAATTTTTTC
The DNA here is from genome assembly GCA_016081115.2 of Rehmannia glutinosa. Lineage (NCBI taxonomy): Eukaryota > Viridiplantae > Streptophyta > Magnoliopsida > Lamiales > Orobanchaceae > Rehmannia > Rehmannia glutinosa. Next base: position 4,145,274 of record CM071934.1, on the reverse strand, counting down.
TATCCAAAAAATTCGATTTATTAATTTTTAATCTAAAAAGTTTAGTAATAATTAAGTCCCAAAGTTACAAACTTTTTTTGAAGGCATTAGTTTCAAAGTTAACATTGATTTTCTTTTTTTAAATGAAAGCATAGTGTGATGTGGTTTTCTTAATGTGGTTTATTTGAATAAAAATGTACTTTAAGGGCTTTCTAGCACTTTACCCAATTACAAAAGTCAAACCATTGAGTTAAAAACCACCCTTCATTTGTCAAAACTTATTGATAAGGGATGATATAGACTGGTCTAGTGGGCCGAGCTGAGAAACTCTTGTAATAGGGTCGAAGTAAAAAGTTCTGGTAAATGGCCTGAACTGAATAGATCTGGTAGTTGGGCCAATCTGCAAGATTATTAGATGGATTGGGTTAATAAAGAGGAATGAAATAAAATATTTTACAACATGCCGAACTGTTGAACTGATGAGCTAATTGCGGGCAAATTAGATGGCTTGAGTAGGAGGTCAAGGTTATCACGAGGTTTAAACCAGAAGGCCGAGCTTAGGTCTTCTGGGGATTAGGCCCCACTGAGTTTCAAGATAACGTAGCTGAGGTGGTGACCTGAAGTAATCGACATCAACCCGACCTGCCGAACTATTCAGTAAATTAGGGTTCTAGAAGATTCAATCTTATCCTAATCATGATTTTGTTACCTAACAAACTCTGGATATTACGGAAACCCTAATTAGGGTAAAGCTTTAAAAGCCCAAGTCCAGGTTCATTCTTATCATAATCACACTTTTTACATCCATTTTTATATTTTGCTCTTTTCTTGTTGAATACTCTTCTGACTTAAGCATCGAAGATGGCACGTCGGAGCAACCCTCCGGCCCCCCTTTTGTGCAGGTCTACGGCGGAGTTCGAGTGAAAGACCTTTTCAGGGAGGCAGAGCAATTTTAGGATCGACCACTTATGAAAAAAATTAAACATATTAATGTATTCATAGTCTATATTTCATTCAAAATTCGATACTTTGAAGAAACGAACAAAACTCTTAATAAGCCTTCTTAATTGCACTCATATAAAAAAGAAAATATTTTTTAAAATTTATTGCTGGATCAAATCAAGGAAAAAGTATTAAGTACTCATCAAAAAAGAAAAAAAAATCAAGGAAAAAGTTGTGATGATAAATGAGACTTGACACTTGGGACTGGTTATCTGGACCTAGAGTTAAGGATAATGACAATCCAAGTATGAGCAACAAGAAGACTAGAAGAGCGTGGACTGACAAACGGTGTTTTGGCAGCTAATTAAGTTGGGTAGATCTGCTTCATTTTGGATATTTCAACCACCTATTACAGTTTAACTAGAGTTGGTAGTTAACTAGAGTTGACAATGAATCGGGCCGGAACCAGTTAAAAAACAAAAAAGAAAGAAATCGAGTGGATCTGGTTAACCCGAAAAATGCTCGGGCCGCTATTTCTCTTGGCCAATCCATCCCAATCCCCATGTTCGTAGAGGGTCAAACGTTGGCCTTGTGATAAATATATAATAGGTGTTGGGCTCCTAAAAAGTAATTTTTGTTTAGGCGACAATGTATTCTATTCCAAGGACTGATTTGGTTTGGGCCAGAAAAAGTTTGTAGAGGCATGGCAAAAAGTTATGCATACCCTTATTCATGTTTCTTCCTCGTACTACTAAAGCAAACCACGACTTTCCCATCACCTACTGCGCGCTAGCTCTCTACTCTCAACTTATTTTGACGGTTTAATTTCGGGTCAAAATCCATTAGACGGATTAAAAAATCTCCGATGATTGTTTTATTTTATTAGCAGGGACAATAATAGATATCAAAACTTGTTAATTAAAAAAATTGACAAAAACTCCTAACGGGCCAAAATCTATGATTGATCCCAAAAATCAATCCGATGATGTATTTATTTTATTAGCGAGGACCGATATTAGCAGTTCATTTGAAAATTATTAGCATTCTCTCTAATATGTATTAGTATGTGGTCCATTTGAAATATTAGACAAAGATATAATATCACGTGAGCGCTGGAAATTATTAGGTTTTCTTTTTCTGTAAAATATTAGTAGTCTATCTGAAAAGTATTATTAGGTAGTACTTCACTTAAAATTATTTAATAACCCCCTGAAAAATATTAGTTTTTTCCGTCAAAAGTATTAGTAGTCCTCGTGAAACTTATTAGTAGTTTATCTGAAAAAGTATTAGTTTCCCCTGGAAGGTTTTCAATAATTCCCTTAAAAAGTATTAGTTTTTTAATAACATGTATTAGTAGTTCTACAAAAAAAATATTAATAAGTACTCTATAAAGTATTAATATTCCATTGGGTCGTTGAGTACGCGGATTGGATAGATCTATTAGGCGGAATCCATCTAACTGTTAGACCGTCTAACAGGAAACTACCTCATATTTTATAGATGAAAAGTAAATTAGTTATTCGATACTCAACTTGAAATTTATTAATATTAGTTGTTAAACCAAACTTGACCGTATAATTGTTTTTCATTTGGTGAAATTTAAAATTCAATTCAAACTCGACTAAATTGGTGCATTAATAATAATAATAATATAATAATAAAATAGTTTTTTTCAATTTTAATTAATAAGTTTTGATATCTATTCCTTCCAACATCATTAAATATCAACCTTGTCCCCAATAAAGTTGACTTAATGAGCAAATACCTAGATACCAAATTATCGGATGGGATTTTATATCCAGGATGATGTTTCATCTCCTATTCCACCGCATGGATGATTGCCACGTGTACATAAATCTATATAATATATAAAAACAGAATAGTGTTAGTTTGGGAAAGTTCCCGCCAAAACCGTGTTTCCATATATGGCAAATCAATTTTGTTAAAAAATTCTGCATTTTAATGATGCTAAACAACTGTTCGGGTTTCTTTTGGGAATTAATCAGTCATTTAATGCCTGTTGCATTGTAAATAGGTTTCAACTTTCAAGTTTAAATATTCAATTAATTTTTTGCATCGAAAATCAGAGAAATGTGTGCTATTAAATTTGCAGTTAAATGATTCATCGATTTGTCAAGAAATAAATAATAAAAAATAAAAAACACCTGTTTTGTTTGAATATATAGGATCACTTGTAATGGAAAAAAAAATAAAATATTAATTTTTCATGCATTCAAAAAGAATAATTATTTACAATGGTTAAAGAAAAGAGATAAAAAGAATTCAAGTGTAAAAAACAACGGCTGTAACGTTGATTCTCGGTAAAATAGAATAATTTCAAATTAAAGTGCATTGAGAATATAAGAAAGTCCATTATATGAGTACAATATACAAATCAATATAAATAGGACAATCACTATTTCAAAACTTCTCTTGCTTATCCAATTCTGTAGATTCTATGTAATACCCATTGACAAAACTTGAATGTTGTTATTTTGGAGAGCACATATCATGACAAACAAGTATTTTAGTTGTATTTTCAATTAGGCATCTATGTTTTTTACAGTTCTTTTGTTTTTTTTTTGTTTTTTTTTCTTTTTCTTTTTTTGTTCTGTGTTATGAAATGTTTAATAGACCTGTTTAATTTTTTTAATCATTTTTGTTAAGACTCATGTGTCCGTATTAATTATGAACTTAACTCGAATATTTTTAGTTTGGCTCTGAGGGGTTTGATTGGTTCGTGTATACAGTGTACCCCTTATATGGAGAAAAATCGAATGTTTTCAGCCTGGAGAGCAGATATCATGACAAACAGGTACTTTAATTTCAGTTGTATTTTTAGTTCCTATTTTGTTTTTCTTTTTTGGTTATGTTTTTTGAAACGTTTTTTTTAAACGTTAAATATTCATAATTAATTTTTTACTTCATTTTGAATTTAGCTCAAATGTTATTACTGCAGAATGCATATAACGTTAAATAAAAGTAATATTTAATTGTTTTTCAGTTGTTTATTAGTTCACTGGCTTTAGTTTTTTCTATGCTTATTGTTCCAATGGCTGATTCTTTAGTTTGTATATTTTCAGTTGTTTTCTATTCTATTTTTTCAGTTGTTTTATAGTTCTATAATGTTTATGTTTTGTAGTTCTATAAGGTTTATTTTTTAATAAAATCATGCTTAATTTTCACAAAAAAAAGTTATAGATTCATGTGACATAATTTGTCAGTAGATATTTTTTGAAGTTGTCTTTTTAGATCTGATATAGTTGGTTTTTAGTTAATTAACAATTATTTTTTTTAATTGTTTCTGTATGGTACAGTATTAATCATGCAACAATTAAAAAAACAAGTTGATTATCTAAATAAAAACTACATATTATTTTTTCTTTAGGATATGAGGATTCCTACATGCTACAATAAAAGAAAACAAGTTGATCATATCTAAATAAAAACTACATATTATTTAATTAATGTTATGTATATGCAAATTATTTTGCACTGACTAGCATAACACTATCTATTTAATAAAAAAAATTTGGATTCATATTAATCAATATATATCTTAAATTGATGTGGTATTCATTCTGATAAGAAAACAATATTTGTGAATATATCTAAATGCATGCCGTAAATATTACCTTGCATGTTGATTTCATGTTTCAAATCACAGATGATATTCATTAGAGTAATCAATTATGAATTTGGAATAGAACAAATAACAATTATGAATAAAAAATTATTTAACAATTTAAATACATTTGCATATGCATTTTTCCAATAACCTTAATTTAAGCATAAGCCCCGACATATTTATGCGGAATCCCAAAAACATTTATACTTTGAGCAGCTAAATAAACTGGCGCAATGCTTCACTTAAATTGAATTATCGGACCTACTACATTTACGTTAAAGACAATCCAGAACTTAAAGTTTAACATTTTTATATTAGCACATACTACAACTACATATCAGGCTATTTATATTAAAAAAAAATTATATAGACGCACAAGTAATAAATGACCATGGTGTATTAAAATAGTAAAGCTTTAAATAATTTTTTGCAGTATGTGATCGAGCAAAATACGATTATAATAAAATCTATGTTTCAAACTGAATAAAATTATAATACGTAGGTTCTATTTTGACAACACATAAATCTTAAAATTTATTTCAATATGAAAAATAATCAAAACAAAATTAACCCACTTACTATTTTTTTAATCTTGCCGACCTCCATATTGATCATTCAGTGCCATCCCACAATTAATTTAGCTCTATGATAATTACATCGAGCTTTATCCCATTTCTTTTAAAAAAATATAAACATCACATAAAAATAAACATTTAATTATAATTATTTGCAAAACTGAAAATGAAATCTGAATCATAGAAAAAAATTATATGATCATCAGTACAGTAGCATGCCCAATGACGAACCCAGTAATTTCAGGTATGGATATATGCCAATTAATATTAACATAAAAATAGTGCGCCAGATTTTTGGTTACGTCTCCATAATGAAAATAGTTTTAACCATGTTATTTTTGTCATTTTTTTTTGTTCAAATTTCCACTTTGTACCTTTTTAATTTCTAGGACCAGTCCATGACTCGGGACCGAAAAATGTACCGCATCAATTTTGTCAAATGTAGTGTTTCTTTTAAAAAATAATATTTTTAGTCACAGTCAATTGTATGCTACTATTTCTAGAGTTACTAATTAATTGTAAGGGTCTTAAAATTTTGATATGTGGTGGTGATAGTGAGAGTAACAACCATCAATGTTTTATGTAAAGAAGTTTTTCAAAACTAATAATAAAATTTCAAATTCCGTATTTTATGTTCATTCAATTTAATTTGTAAGTTTCAATTACTCTGCAATCATTTATTTTGTGATCCGTGGTTATTTGGCCTTGGAATTAAATATTTTATTTAATTAATCTATTAAAATAACTAAAATATTAAAATGACCTATATTTAATATATAATCCGTGCATCGCACGGGTGAATTGCTAGTTACTATATTAAAATCCCACAATTTAACCTTGATTTATGCTCTAAAATTAATATGATAACTCCAATACACGTGGTAATCATCCATGCGGTGAAATAGGAGATGAAACACCATCTTGAAATATAAGATCTCATCTGCCAAACTAAAGGCCACTTGAAGCTATAAAAAGACTAGTTAAAATTGAAAGATTTCATCCGATAAAATATTGGGACTAATCTAATTAGACGGGATCTTCTTTTACAAAATGGTATTTCTTTTCTGTTATCTGTTATCATTTGTTTTAAAATAAAAAAAAAACAATTTATACTCAAAAAATAATATGGTAATTATTATACATTTTTTTTTAAAATGTAAGTTGTTTTATAATAACCCACAATTTATTTTTGAAAATTAAATATGATAATTTTTATATAATATAGTAAATGAAATATCTCATCAGCTAATATTTAATATTGCAAATTACATCATTACAATTACTTGCTGTGCGGGTCTTCCGGCAGGAGTTCCTCCATTAATATTTAATATTGCATGCTATACTACGCCGGGCCTTCAACGTAACTCTATTTATATTGTTTTACTATTCGTTGACTAACAAATATGGCTTATCTTGATGGCGTACAGATGAAATTAGTGCCTACACTGAAATAATTGTGTCTTTTACTAATCCAGTCCCTCATTTATATTTTTACTTAACATCTCGTGTGTTTTTTATAAATGAAAAAATTTCTTATGGAATGAAATATAGAAAATACCAAAGCCATAAAAAGTGTTAATGTTATCATTATTGGCAAATTTGGTCTTTCTGCACAGTGCAAAATCCAGTGTTGTAACACTGCTGTGCAACACCTTCTGCGCGAATGTTGATATCATGCCAGATTCTGTGGTGTGTTTTTGGCAAGATCTTTATATTGTGAATGTTGCTGATATTATTGGATAAACTTTATCTTAATTGATTAAGCCATTTATTAATTGTCAATTATTCCTTTTAAATCACTTTCCTTGTGTAATTGATTCTTACCCACAAGGAAATTATTTTTCTTTCTGATTTCCTTCCTTTTGCAAGAAATCGTCCTCTTGAAATCAGGGATTGGATTTTCGTTTTGATTGCTATAAAGGGAGGAGTCAGACCTTTGAAGAAGTCACCAAGAGAAAAAGATATTTTGAGCTTATTGTTCTTCTTCAAGAAATACTTGTGTCTTTATTCTAGTCTTCGGGAGAAGACGGTGAAGATCTACGGTGTGGATCGACTCAACCGTTCAAGGATTTGAAGTTGGAGGGATTCCAACAAGGTTGAGGTTTTGGAAGAATCAATCGGAATATTAGTTTTATACGAGTGTTGGTGTATAAGATAAAGAGGAGTCTTTATGCTTTACGTAAATCCAAATCGTATTTGTAATAATGTTGTTTTCTAATATTGGATTATTTTCTTCTCTGGGCGTGGCCTCGTGCATTAAGATTGAGGAATCTAAGCACGTTAAAAATCCTGGTGTTATTTATATTTCCGCTGTGTGAGTGTGTCGTATGTTTTAGTGTTACAACATTAACATACAACACTGTTTGAATCCGAACATCCAGGGTTTTGTATTGATATATTGATTAATAGGGCAACATATTCTATCAATTGGCATCAAGAGCCTAACACTAATTCTTATTAGTGAGATCCTGTTTTGTATTTGTTGCTAACATGTCTTGTGTCTATGAAGTATGTTCGGTTTTACACTCTCAATTCCTTGACAGTCAAAAGAACAGAAGCAAATCCTCAATCAAAAGCAAACATATTCAATGCAGAGAATGTGGTGGCTTTGGACACATCCAGGTTGAATGTGCAAATACTCGAAAAAAGAATGGGAAATCATTCACCTTCATTGACAAAGAGGTTGGTTGTAATGAAACGCACCTGCGATATTATTTCGTGTTACAACACCAAGAAGGTATGACACTAACTTTCCTTTTGTTGAAAGATGTCTAAACTCTGTGATTGCTGCAGAGGAAAACAATTCAAGTGATGAATACTCTGAGGATGACTCTGAAGCTGATGAAGAATCAAGAAATGAAGAACTAAGGAGAGTTTACCAAAAGATGTACGAAAAATGCTTGGTTGTCTTGAAAACAAATGAGAATCTGGAAAAGAAAGTAGTGTGTCTTACTGCTGAAAAAGAGGCACTCAAAGGGGAAATAGTTAAGCTCGAAAGAGTTGCTACCGATAGGAGAGAAGAACTTGTCAAAGTAAAGAAAGAACTCAGTGACATGACTAACTCTGTCAAGAAACTGAATTCTGGGAAAGGGAGATTAGATGAAATTTTATCTCAAGGAAAATCACAACAAGGTCGTGCAGGTATTGGCTTTAATTCTATTTTTAACAAAAACATTGCGAATAAAAAGATAAATTCTAAGACTATTTTTGTTAAAGAAGGGACATCTTTCAGTCAAACTGGGAAAAGAAACAATGGTTTTGTTCCTATATGTCATTATTGCAATCGTCCTGGCCACATAAGACCTAAGTGTTATCGTCTTCAAAAACACATTAGGCAAGGCAGAGTGCAATCTCAAGTGTACCAACATCAGCAAAGAAGCACTCCTCGTTTTAAAATAAATTTATCAAACAAACCCAAGAAAATCTGGGTTAGGAAGGATGGATTCTCTTGCTATGTTGTGCACACCTCTTTGAAAGCCAATGTAACTGAATCCTGGTACTTTGATAGTGGATGCTCCCGTCATATGACCGGAGAACTTGAGAAACTGACCGAGTTTGAAAAACATGAAAATGGATTGGTTGCTTTTGGTGATGGTACTAAAGGGAAAGTTTTGGGAAAAGGAACCTTGAATGTGTCTGGTCTTCCTTCTCTCAAAAACGTTCTATATGTTGAAGGATTAAAACCAATCTTATCAAGATGTCCGTCGACTTTGTGACGATAATTTACTTGTGAGATTTGATAAAAATGTGTGTCTTGTTTTTGATAAACCGACAAATGCATTTTGAAAGGTAAGAAGATCGTCGATAATTGTTATCGATCACAGGAACAAGTTGATGTTTAGACACTTCTTTTGTGTGCAATAAATCTTCCTTAAATGACACCGAGTTGTGGCACGGAAGTTAGGACACATGAATTTTCATGGTATCTTGAACCTTATTAAAATAGGAGCAAGATTAGGTGTTCCTAAACTTAGCAAAGATCACCTTAGTATACGTGGTCCGTGTCAACTAGGAAAACAAAAAGGGAAGCACACAAGGTGTTGCAACACCTCGATTCTTCACACTGTGTGGAAATTGTCCATATGAACCTTATGGGGCCAATGCAAGTCGCAAGTGTAGGAGGTAAGAAGTATGTGTTTGGATGTGTTTGCTATATTCTTAATGACATACATCATCTTGGTAAGTTTGATTCGAAAAGTGATATGAGAATTTTTTTGGGATATTCTGTTAATAGCAGAGCCTATATGGTTTACAACATGAGAATTCGTACTATCAATGAATCTATAAATGTTGTTGTAGACGATACTAAAGATTTTGCGGATATATCCAAGAACAAGGATGATGAAAGTGCGAGAAGAAAGTTGGTTATGACATGATCGGCCAAGATGCAACCAGTGGTGTTGCAACACCTGATTCCACACCAGCGACTGACGCTGAAGGTGACCCTGAAGCAGACCCTGAGTCTGATGTTGATGGAGCCACTAAGTTTGATATCCGTGATCAAACCAGAAAAGAACCACCAAGCAGGATAAGGAAGAACCATCCCGTGGATCAAGTTATTGGGCAAGTAAATCGAGGGCATTAAAACAAGAGGTAAAGAGAAAGTCAAATGCGGGAAAATGGTAAGATTTGTCTGCATTTTTACTTCTCGAATTGAACCAAAAATGTTAAAAAGCTCTTGTTAATGAATATTGGGTTAATGCCATGCAATTAGAACTGGATAACAAAAAGAGCACTACTGGAGGGTGTTTCTATCTTGGAAATAATCTGGTTTCTTGTTATAGTAAGAAATATAACTGTGTTTCGTGGTCCACTGCTGAATCTGAGTATATTGCATTGGGAAGTTGTTGCTCCCAAATATTATGGATGAGACAAATGTTGGCTGATTATGGGGTTGAAGAGAAAATTCTTACTGCTTATTGCGATAATTCGAGTGCCATAAACATTTCTAAAAACCCAGTGCAACATTCTAAAACTAAACACATCGATATTCGACACCATTTCATTGGAGACTTGGTTGAGAATAAAATTGTTACCATTGATTTTGTAACTACTGAGAATCAAATTGTTGATATTTTCACCAAAGCCCTTGACTTTCAAAGGTTTAATTACCTGAAACAGTCTCTGGGTGTCTGTACTCTCTGAGCAGTGTGGGTTTCAGTGTTGCAACACCATGTGCATCATTTCTCCTTCTTGATGTGTTGCAACCTCTTTTTGATCTTAATTCTTGTGCATTAGACATTTTGCATTTTTAAGATCATTTCATTGGCTTTTCTGTTTTATTGTTGTAACCCTATTGAGTACTCATTTGATGAATTTTCTGCCTAAAAACAATTGTGGATCAAATTGCAAACAGAATGATTTTTCCCATGTGAAAGATGTATTTATTTTTGGGCCTTTGACGGAAAAAACTGCCCTTACATTGTGTGTGAAAGCTATTCAGTTGTGAACCATTCTATGTTCTTTTATATGCTTGAATCTTGTTATGATCTTCTGAGAAAGAGCTACCCATGTTTTTGGAGCGAAAGCTACCGACTGGCTAATTGTTCTTCTACTGATTCTTTTCACTCAAAAGATTTATTAAATGGGAAAAGGATTTTGATCCATTGACTTTGTATGGTGGTGTTTGTGAAAAAGGTGGTATAACACTGGGTTACTGCACCAAAATGCCTGAGGCCTTTTTATTCCTGTCAGAAGTAAACTCATCATTCTAGACATCTCTTAGGGTCATTTTTTGGGCTTGTTGAAAATATCCTCCTTATTGATTCGATGTGGTGTATTATTTTTGGAAATGATTTATTCCTTAAATTTTTCTCTGATAATTAATGGTATTGTTCATCTGTGCTTATTTTGAATTAATTGCACACCTTGAATTATGGGACTTTTCCAAAAATATTTGAATTTCAAAATTGCAGTTGGAAGCTTTTCTTGGAAACTCCCATAGTCGTCATTTGTATCACTCTAATTATGGCGGTTCATTCTCTCATCAATTTTGGTAAGGACTACTTTCAAATTCTTGAAGGAGATTGTTTTGACCAAAAAATAGCCAAAGTTTGGTTGGCTTTGTTTGTCTTTTTTTGGCCAAAAAGGGGGAGAAAGGAGACTCAAGTGAGGTGAGACCCAAGTAAGGGGGAGCAAACTGAGTCAAGTGAGATGGTGAGATGAGACCCACTTGTGGGAGAGTCCGAAAAGTCCAGTGATAAGGAAGAAGATGATGATGCAGCTTCTAAGGGGGAGTTTGAATATGACTTTTCAGTGATAAGGAAGAAGATGATGATGCAGCTTCTAATGGGGAGTTTGAATATGATGATGAGGAAGATGGTGTGGCTCACTCTAAGGGGGAGTCAAAGGATGACTCAGTCTATAGCATTTTCTGTTTATCTTGCTTTGTAGTTTGATGATAAAGCTTTTATTTTGGATAAACTGATTGAATATATGCTATTGGATAAATGCTTGTTATTTTGACTGTGCTAACATTTGCAGGATTTAAATCAAAAGTGTTGCTTCACTTATGATTCTTTATTTTTCCTGCATGATGTGTTTTTGACCAAAAGTGCCAAAGGGGGAGATTGTTAATGTTATCATTATTGGCAAATTTGGTCTTTCTCGCGACGAAGGCAAAATCGGTGTTGTAACATCTTTGCATGCAACACCTTCGCGAATCTGGGCTGATATCATGCCAGATTCTGTGGTGTGTTTTTGGCAAGATCTTTATATTGTGAATGTTGCTGATATTATTGGATAAACTTTATCTTAATTGATTCAGCCATTTATTAATTGTCAATTATTCCTTTTAAATCACTTTCCTTGTGTAATTGATTCTTACCCACAAGGAAATTATTTTTCTTTCTGATTTCCTTCCTTTTGCAAGAAATCGTCCTCTTGAAATCAGGGATTGGATTTTCGTTTTGATTGCTATAAAGGGAGGAGTCAGACCTTTGAAGAAGTCACCAAGAGAAAAAGATATTTTGAGCTTATTGTTCTTCTTCAAGAAATACTTGTGTCTTTATTCTAGTCTTCGGGAGAAGACGGTGAAGATCTACGGTGTGGATCGACTCAACCGTTCAAGGGATTTGAAGTTGGAGGGATTCCAACAAGGTTGAGGTTTTTGGAAGAATCAATCGGAATATTAGTTTTATACGAGTGTTGGTGTATAAGATAAAGAGGAGTCTTTATGCTTTACGTAAATCCAAATCGTATTTGTAATAATCGTTGTTTTCTAATATTGGATTATTTTTTCTTCTCAGGCGTGGCCTCGTGCATTAAGATTGAGGAATCTAAGCACGTTAAAAATCCTGGTGTTATTTATATTTCCGCTGTGTGAGTGTGTCGTATGTTTTAGTGTTACAACATTAACATACAACACTATTTGAATCCGAACATCCAGGGTTTTGTATTGATATATTGATTAATAGGGCAACATATTCTATCAAAAAGTATTCAATCATGTTTTTTACTTATGAAAAAGAAAATCCAAATTATTAAAGAAAAGAATCATTTACTTAATCTGATAAACTAAAGAAATATGTGAATTTCCTACATATCTTCAGTCCTGCTCTACGTTGGTGCATAATGCCAATTCAAATCCTCCAACACGGGCTAAACATGGCGCTATTCTGGCATTTGCAGCGCTACTTTTTTTATTTTTTATTTTTTTGCTTTTTTTATTTAATTTATTATGTGTTTATCTTAATTTTAAATACTATTATTAATTTATATTTCAGTTAATCCAACAAAAAAATACTAAAATAATTCAATATATGTCATATTTTTTAAATAATATAATATGTAATTTTGTGAATTGTTATTTTAATTTTGCATTAATTTAATCAAATTTAATATTTATTTCGAATTTGTTAATTTTAAAAACAAAATATTTAATAAATATTATATTAAATAAAATTACTTATGTACTATTTTTTTTATCAATTATAATGTAATAAAAATCAATATTAAATGAATAAAAGAATGAATCTTATAGATTTTTTTTTTAGTGCAAAAAGTAGTGCAAATTGCTGGAAAAAAAAATTGCAGACTCTGTCTAAAATAGTGCAAATTTTGTATCAAATTAGTGCAAATTACTGGAGATGGTCTAAGACAACTAGATGAGTAGAATATGATCCTTACTCGGATTGTGGGATCCCTCCTATTATCATATAGTCCTGTTAATAGCCTCAAGTATTAGGTGCGCCCCTTGAAACGTGTTGGTGCGTATAAAGGAAAATGGGACTGATTATAGCAAACAGTCCCAATCAATTTCTTAATTTAATGACGTTACTTTTGGTCCAGCCTCATAATTTTTTTTTTTTTGAGGTGCCTCATAATGAATTGGTCTTTATCTTATTTGGAGCTTAGTTTGAGAATATTATCTTTTATATTCTCAAACATTTGGGTGTAAATTCGTGTAAATCCTCCATTCATATCATACACGAAATTGGGGTGGGTCGGATAAGAGAATCATATAAAATATACTTAAAATATATATTTTTTAAAATTATATAGTGTAATTTTTTTAAAAAAAACGTGGGTGGGAGGGGAGCAGATTGGCCCCCTCTCCCTCCGCCATTGAAGGTACATGAGGAGTGATTTTGCACAAATTCATCCTCTCCAACTCTATTATTGACTTGAGCGGGTATCCTAGACAAATCCTGACTCCTGAGGACCCCTAACAGTTTGGTCTTTTGCGTTGAAGACCTCCGAGGTTAAAAGAAAAATACACAAAAATTTATCTGAGACAGTCTCATGGATATACGAATCCTATATTTAAATAAAATTTCGACTCAAATTCATATCCATTAAAATAATTTATATTTTTCTATATATTTAGAATTCGTCTTACGAACTTAGATTCATGAGACGGTTTCACTTAAACCTCCTAAAAAAAATCAATTCACGATAGATCACCCACCTATTGACCACATCACATAAGACTAAATGTATGCAATAATCAAATCATTTTTGGTATTATTAATTAAAACACCTGATAAAACCTCATATCGATATTATTAATTAGAAATTATTACATACAACCCCCTTATGTTCCGGCTAATTACTACAAAAAAAACCTATAAATTTTAAAAATTGCAAAAAAATCATGTCAAACCCCCTGATATTTGTGCAAATATTACAATTAGTCCTTTAAATTTAAGAAAAAAAATCAAACCTAATGATTTTTTTGTGTAATTCTAAAATATCTCTAATTTTTTTTTTAATTAGCCCATACCTCATGAGTATTTTTGCAATTTTCCCTATTAATCAAAACACCTGATAAAACCTAATATGGTATGAAAATTTGTAAGTAGTCGTGTTATTTCATCCCTTGCAATTCTCTTTTTCCCAAATACAGAGCAGAAAACATGTTAGGTTTCGTGGTTAAGCAAACATACATAACATAACCGTAGTTAATTCTTTTTGATTAAACCCGAAATTTAATGAAATCTCAAGTTGGCATTTGCCACATGTTAGCTCCTCTTTACCATATGCTCGATCGCTTCACCAATACTGCGACAAGGGATACTCTGGAATCACTTAAATCGAGGAACAAAAAAACCAAAAAAAAAGTCACGCATGCAGACAATTTAAGAATGCCACTCAGATAAACACAAGAAAAAAAGAAGAAGAAAAAAACAAGAAAAAATGGCGGACTCATCTTCTTCTTCAAAGCTTGTGTATTTTGTAGTGCTCCCGTTGATTTTCTTATCTGTGCTTGTGATTGTACTTAACCAGAAACCTTCTAGAAGTTATTCATGGCCATCTTTACATGTTCCTATGATGAATTCACATTCTGGAGCTCGTCGTCCTCTGGCTCCGGTGAAGGATTTGGAACACAATTCCACGGCGGCGCCGCCGCCTCCTGCCACCACAGTTACGGAGGAACAATTACCGGTAAGGTCGCCCCCAATTCTCTCATCAAATTTTACTGCGTACATGAACCCCATGAAATTCATGGGTTTTTCAGCTGTTTACTGATTTATGAATTAATACATGGTTCAAACTGGTATGCCGACTACATTTTTGGGCCTTTTTGCAATTCTACGTTTTTGTGTTGGTCAAAAACGGATGAGTGTTTAATTTTCATATAATTGTCCTGAGATCTTAGGTCAATCCACTGGAGAAAACAGGGGTCATACTGGGTACTGGCCTCAGCACAGGCCTATCTCAGACAGTGTTAAGAAATTAAAAAAAAAGAATAATTACAAAAACACCCTGAGGTTTGGGTTAATTACAAAAAAACCCAGTTTCAAAATTAAAAAAACTTCTTCAGGTTTCATTTTGTCTTAAAGGGGTTAACTGTAATATTTTTGTAAATGTCAGGGTTTTTTTGAAAGACTTTCGAAAATCACCGGGATAAATGTAAGATATAATCAAACCTCAAGGATTTCTTTTTTAATTTTCGAAAAACTCTGGGTTTCTTTTGAGTTTTTCATCCGACTCACCCCACTTTCGTCCGCTGGCTACGCCATTGAGAACATCATGGGCAGATGCTCTGGTTTTTGTTTGAGTAGTACTTTGTCATAATTCATAAATACATAAACTTGGTGCATGTACCATTTCTCGATTTATGTGTGTCATCCTTCCGCAGGGGCCATGCTAATCTTCTCCGTATCGTTCCAATTTTATCGGATGTCCCCGAAGGGACTACACTTGGTGCATGTAAATGACAATTGTTTTTACCTTGTAACCTTGAAATCTTTTGGATTTTCGAACCACTAGTTCTAAATAGTTGTTTTGATGTTATTCTCGGGTTTGAAGTGTAAAAAGTACCTAGAATTAGGAAGGTAACAGTTTTTTACGGGCCGGCATATCTTAAATTGACTCTGGTGTGATTATTTGACTCGAAATTAAACAGGTTATGGAGAATGAGAAATCTGCTAGATATTCGAAACACCATAGCAATTTAGACAACTTAAAGATCGTCGAGGCTAGTCTATCCCAAGCTCGATCGACTATACAAGAAGCTCAGCGCAACAATGAAACATCATATGACCCTGATTATGTACCTGAAGGTCCATTTTACAGGAACGCCATTGCTTTTCACAGGTGTTTGACATGAACTATTTAACATGTAGTAAAACGAGATAAAAAATAAACATAAGGTGGTTGATTTATAGCTAAACCAGTTATTTATATATCATCATGTAGGAGTTACTTGGAAATGGAGAAACTGTTTAAGATATACGTATACGGAGACGGAGATCCACCGCTATTTCATTACAGCAAAAGTATGGGGATTCTCGGGATTGAGGGCATTCTCATCCATCAGATCGAGATCAGCAAATTCCGAACCAGAGATCCTGGAAAGGCGCATGTCTACTTCGTTCCGTTAAGCGTGCAATCAATAGCCACTTACGCTTATGTGCGCCATAACCGAGCATGGAGTCCATTGCAGAATATAGCCAGAGACTATGTTAAACTTATTTCCACCAAGTATCGTTACTGGAATCGAACACTAGGACGTGATCATTTCATACTTGGTTGCCATGATTGGGTAAGATTTCATGTCTTGCTTCTTTGCATTATCTGATGTGAATAGGTTATGTGATAATTTGGTTAGTACTTAGTGTTGGCTTCAAGTTTCATCTTTGTTTTTGGGATAATTACAAAAACACCCCTGAGGTTTGGGTTAATTACAAAAAAAACCTAAGCATGTTCCAAATTTACAAAAAACCCCTTCAGGTTTCGTTTTGTATTTAATTTGAGGAGGAGGGTAACTGAATGGCAGGGGGTTTTTGAAATGTTTTCGAAAATCACCGGGAAAAATGTAAGACGGAATCAAACCTCAAGGGTTTTTTTGTAATTTTCAAAGAACTCTGGGTTTTTTTGTAATTAGCCCAACCCTTAGGGGTGTTTTTGTAATTATCCCTTTTCTTTCAAAAGTCCGGCCCCGTCATTGCAGATGCTTGAACCCGGGCCTCAAGTAATACCCATGGTGGTTGGCTTCAAGTTTCAACTAATTGCGTTCTTTTCACAAAACGAGCTATATTCTCATAATGCTTTGCTTTGTCTAGAGACTAAGAAATTAGTGGGGGAAATCATTCGTGAAAAATCGAGTCAATCCCTGATTACTCCTACATTTTTCTTTGGGATAATTACAAAAACTAGCCCTGACGTTAGTCTAATTACAAAAAGTTCCGGTTATCTTTCGAAATTACAAGTACGCCTTGATATTTGTTTATATTTTACAAATTGCACCATCGAGGGTGGTGGGGTGAGTGTATTTGTTAGGTAAATACAAACCTGAAGGATGTGCTTGTAATACCTTAAGGAGGTATTTGTAATTTTGAAAGATAAATGAAGTTTTCTGTAATTAGCTAGACTAATTCTCCGGGGTAGTTATTGTAATTATTCCCCCTTTTTTTCTGTTATTCTGAGCTCTAAGTACCTGCAATGTCACAGACTCCAACAATTTCCCACGGTGTTCCTGACCTTTATAAAAACTCAATCAGAGTTCTATGTAATGCCAACACATCAGAAGGATTCAAACCCTCGACGGACGTGTCCATGCCGGAGATATATCTTCCCGATGGAACGATGGAAGGCTTGATCGGCGGGCCCCCTCCGTCCGAGCGTTCCGTTTTAGTTTTCTATGCGGGAGGTGTCCACGGCTACATTAGGCAAGTTCTCATGGACCAATGGAAAGACAAGGATCCGGACGTTCAAATCCACGAGTACCTCCCGAAAGGCATGTCGTACTACGGCATGTTCAGAAAGAGCAAGTACTGCATTTGCCCTAGCGGCTGGGAAGTAGCTAGCCCGAGAATGGTCGAAGCACTATACATGGGGTGCGTTCCGGTGCTTCTCAAGGACCATTATGCGAAACCGTTTGATGATGTCTTGGATTGGAGTACTTTCGCGGTTGATGTTGAGGTTAAGGAAATTGCAGACTTGAAGAAAATTTTGATGGCTATACCGCACGAGCGATACGTTGAGATGCAAAAGACGGGCATTCGAGTGAGGAAACATTTTGAGGTTAATTTTCCTCCGAAGAGGTACGATGTTTTCCACATGATACTTCATTCTTTGTGGCTTAGAAGAATTAATATTCAACTTCATGATATAAGTGAATAAAAGCTGATGATGTTTTTAGTTTGCATAAAGTAGGAATTGTTTTTGATTGAAGTGAAATGTATCACATAGTAGAGACTAATTCATCTGTTTAGAGTTATGTTGCAGTGTAGGCACATTATTAATTAGTCTTACTAGTGAGGGAATCGGATAGTAGTCTAGTGGTTAAAGACTCTCATACCCAAGTTAGGTCTGAGGTTCGATTCCCACTAGTCGAGCCCTTCCGAGATATGTACTCAAAAAAAAAAATTAGTCTTGCTAGTGAGATTGTTTGTTGTAATCATATGATGTCTTCAAGAAAAATGTACTATAACGACTCTAAAGCATTTTATTAATTTTCTGCCACTTTTCTTCCAGTTAAGCCCAACTCATAATGCCTAAATGAGTTTTTTTTTTTTTTTTTTTTGAGATAATGCCTAAATGAGTATTAAATGTGTGATACTATGTATTTTTTGCTGGTTCATTTTTCCTAGGAATAATTACAAAAACCACCCCCGAGGTTTGAGTTAATTTAAAAAAAAACTAGGTTTTTTTAAAATTACAAAAAGCCCCTGAGGTTTGATTTTGTATTACATTTTACCCTCTTCAGAAGCATAACATTTCAAACACTCCCCTAAAATATTGTAAAAATATTACAATTACCTTTTTATATTTAATATAGAATCAAACTTCAATGGGTTTTCTGTGGGTTTTTTTCTGTAATTAACCCAAACTTCAGGGGTAGTTTTTGAAATTATCCTTTTTCCCTATATATATATGTATATATATTTCGACAGAAACAATAAAATGGAGAAGAATTGATGCCTAATAAAATGGCTGATCTGTTTGATAAAACATAGGCAACCTTTGATTTATTGGGGATTGATGAATCAAGGTGATTGAGCTCCAATGCCGAGTAGACCAAGATCCATAAAAAACTGATATACATCACATAAAAGATTGTATGTCTATGGTTCAAATAACAAATTATGACAAAAATGAAAGTCATGTTAAAATTGCAAATATCTCAACAAAAACTATATCGTCTACTGCAAAAATCATATGTGCTCATAATTGGCTTTGGCCACGATTAAACATCAACATTAGCGCCGGAAAGGGATGAACCAGAATATACAGCAGCAATATGGTATTTAGGAAGAGAATGACAATTGTGATATAAGTTTGAGAATAAGAATGTAAAAAGATTTTTTTTACTTTTTTGCAAAATTACCAAAAGCATTTTCCCAAAATCAGAAGCACCCCACCACCACCATTTTTTAGATTTTGATTAAATAAAACAGATACAAAAGCAAAAAAATAACATTTGCTTATACTAAAAGATAATTTTTTTAATATAAAAGCTAAGAATCACTGTTTTAGGACTTGATTGCAAAATATGCCCGGTAACTTAAGAGTTGCAATTTAGGACTTTTGTTGTTTCACTTTGCTGTTTTATGCACATTGTGCTCTAAAATTGCCGGAAATTGTCAAATAGTCCGGAATTGCGCACGTGATCTCTCCAATTTGGGAATTTTAATATTTTAGGGCTTCTTGCCAAGTTGGTTGATGGCTTGTAAAAAACAAAACAAATAAAAGAAATGCTTGCCGCGCACCGAGGACAAGGAAGAGGAAAAATAGCAGATTCTCATATTCCATTTTTCCTGTTCCACTCCCTATTTTATATATTAAATAAAATACAAGTGTACAATTATGACATTATTCATTCATCCGAAAAATTAGATGAAACACACGTGTACAATTATGACATCATTCATTCATAGATAAAATTGAATAGAAAATGGAACTTAGAAGTCAGACAAAAAATCTCAATCCAAAAAAAAGTAGAAAAGGCCCAGCAATATACAAAACCCAATAATATACAAAGCTCAATAGACTAAATTATTGTCACTTTTAGTGTTTCAAAACAGTACCTTTAACAAGAGGCCCAGCATACAAGGCCCAATAATATACATAGATCAATAGATTAAATTATTGCAAATATTACATCAAAAAATAAAAATTATTCCAAATAGTTCGTGCACAACTAAATAGCATATTCGAAATAAACAACAACTAACAACAAAAAAAACTAATTCTAATTCTTAATCTCACTAGGTGGGATCGGTCATATGGATCATATCACATGTTTACGGTCCAAAGCCATACATATTCGAAATACTACAATTATTATTTCTCTACCATATTACCAAGACATGGTTCTTTTGTTAAGCCATAGTCTTCAACCATAATTTGCAGTTCGACATAATTAGACAATACAAGGATTGAAGTCCTACCGCATCAAATTCAATCAAAATTACTACATGCAAGAAAATGATCAAAATAATCACATGTTATTACATCCAGTGGCGGACGCAGGATTTCGACTTTGGGGGGGCGGAAAACGGACCGAGTTTATAAATTTATACTATGTGAAATTTTTTTTCCATATACTAACCATAATTAATGGTTTTTTATATTGTAAAAGACAACTATTTAAAATTTTATCAATTTTTGGGGGGAAAATTGTAAATTAATTCATTTATTTTACCTTTAAAAAATAATTTGGAAAATTTTGGGGGAAAAGAAATTTTGGAAAATTTTTGGGGGAAAAGAAAATTTTGGAAAATTTTTGGGGGAATTTTTTTTTTGAAAATTTTGGGGGCAATTGTAAATTAATTTATTTATTTTACCCTTTAAAATATAATTTCAAAAATTTTTGGGGGGGAAAAAAAATTTGGAAAATTTTGGGGGGGCAGTGGCCCCCCCTTGGGTCCGCCATTGATTACATCCTTAAAAGGAAGCAGACCAACTTTGCAGCCAAGATTACAAATTATATACTCTAATCGCCTATAAAAACTTGACGAAAAATCCTCAAAATTGTCCATACAGTCAACTAGCATTCCCTCCACAACAAAAGCAATGCAAGAAACTATCACGAATCCTCAACACCGTGGAGTCGAATATTTAACCTTCTAAGCCAAATCGAATGAAGTGTCATATGAAAAACATCGTACCTCTTCGGACGCAAATTAACCTCAAAATGCCGCCTCACCGTCACACCCCTCCTCTGCATTCTTATGTACTGTCTAGTCGAAATCCCCGTCAGAATATTCTTTAAGTTCGGAATATCTTTAACTTGAATCTCCACAGAAAACGACTTCCAATTCAAAACATCACTAAAAGGCGGAATATAATGATCCTTAATAAGCACAGGAACGCAACCGGTGTATAACGCCTCGACCATTCTCGGGCTCGCAACTTCATAACCACTAGGGCAAATGCAATATCGGCTCTTTCTCATCGTTGCGGAATAAGAGACGTTTTTCGGGAGATATCTGTGGACCTGAACATCTGGATCTTTGTTCTCCCAATGTTCTAGAAGAATCGGCCTAATGGGACCGTGAAGTCTTCCCGCGAAGAAAACAAGAATCGGACGCCTCGAGGGCGATGGACCACCGATCAAGCCATTGGTCCGACCACCGGGCAGATTAATTTCCGGGATGGACACATCTTTAGAGGGTTGAAATCCTTCCGAGGTATTTGCGTTGCATAAAGCTCGAATCGAGTTCTTGAATAACTCTGGAAGAGATTTTGAAAGTTCGGGCCCCTCTAACAACCAATTAGTTTACAATTAGAGAACATATATGTTATAAAGGGATGTGATGTGAAGTTTTAAATTGAGGGGAAAAAACAGGACCTTCTTAATAATTTAGGGATAATTACAAAAGGCCCCCTGAGGTTCGGGCTAATTACAAAAAAAAACCAGAGATTTTTGAAAATTGCAAAAAAATCCTTGAGGTTTGACTCTATCTTATATTCGCCCCTTCGTAAACAAAAAACATTTCGAAAACCTCCCTCAAAGTTATAGAAATATTAAAAATTTAAGTCAAAAACAAACTTGAGGGGGCTTTTTGTAATTTTGAAACATCTCCGGATTTTTTTTTGTAATTAGCTCAAACCTCAGAGTTTAAATAATTACAAAAACTACCCTTGGGTTTGGCCTAATTACAAGAAAAATCCAGTTATCTTTAAAAATAACTAAGTACCCTCTAAAAGTTTGCGTTCGTTTGCAATAGGTGCAATTAGTAAATAGAAACATATGTCAATGAGTTATTTGTAATTTTGAAAGAAACTGCATTTTACTTTTTTGTAATTATACTGAACTACAAAATTAGTATTTGTAGTTATCCCTACTAATTTTTTAAAGATAGCATGAAGCCAAGAATCTAAAAATAGTCATACCAGGAGTAAAAAAGTAGACAACCAACATACTACAACCAACAGCTAAAGAAATAGTTATTACATACCCAATCATGGCAAGAAAGCATGAAATGATCTGATCCAAGGCTCCGATTCCAATAGGGATATTTTGCAGCTACAAGATCGACGTAGTCCTTTATCGTTTGTTTCATTGGAAGCCAATGATCGCGATAATTTCTATCGTATATGAAGTGAACTATGGATGTCACACTGAAAGGAAGGAAGTAAACACTTGCTTTTTCCGGATCCCTCGTCCGAAAAATCGGAAGTTTCCAACTTGTAGATGAAATTTCCCTCCATAGAATAAATGCTTCCACAAGGACCATTGTGAAATATAGGGTGTTCTCCTTCTTCATATATAAATACCTTGAACTGCTTTTCCATCTCCAGGTAACTCCTGAAATTCAACACACCTAAGTAATTCAGTCGATTTTTCTTAAGGGGTAATTACAAAAACTACCCCTGAAGTTTTGAGTTAATTACAAAAAAACCCACATATTTTTGAAAACTACAAAAAAGAACCCATGAAGTTTGATAATGTATCACACTTTACACCCTTCATAAGCAAAAACATTTTCAAAACCGCCCCTACATTTGTGAAAACATTGCAATTACCCTTTTACATTGAACACAGAATCAAACCTCAAGGGGTCTTTTCGTAATTTTCAAACATCTCGGGGTTTTTTTTGTAATTAACCCAAACCTCATGGGTACTTTTTGTAATTATCCATTTTCTTTATTGCAAATCATCAAGTACTAGTGTCGAAATGTGTTACACACCTGTGAAAAGCAGAAGGATTCCAATAGATAGGACCTGTCGGGATGTAACCGGAGTCGTACGTTCCATTATTTCCCCTTTGCGCGTCCCTAATTGCAGCTCGAGCTTGCTGCATTTTGGCCTCGAGAATTTGTAACTTGGTAAAGCTCCTATTTATTCTTGGACTTACTGGAACAACATTAGTGTCATTCGATGGAGGGGAAATATCGGATCTATTTGTTGTGATTATAAAATCCTCTTTCTTATCCTCCACCTGTTTTCAGATTAATGATTAAAACGCAACCAAATAATACACATAATTTCGAACGAATATCAATTTTCGTAAATCAATTATTCTTTTCCTCAGGTGGTGAAAGTTACATATATAGCAATAGGTTACATAAATAGCAATAGTTTAAAACGCATTATGCAACCAAATATGTTTTGATCTCATTTGGGTTAATTTCCAGCTTCTATGTTATCTTTATTATGATTATTGATTCACGTATTGATATAATTTGGGAAATTAAATGTTACTTATATAAAACTGACAATTTTGTTTGCAAATAGGGATTGAATGTTTATGGACAAAAAATCAATTTAACTTTTACGGAAATGGAATTATTTAATGAATGTAATTTGCCAAGGAAGAGACGTTTCATTGGAATTCTAAAGAAAATAGAAATTCGGTGTAAATCTTATTCTTTACGTGCTCTTTTTGAGTTCTATATAGAGAATACAACTTTCTTATCCAGTAATAATAAGAGTACCATTTTATAGGGATAGGCCCCATTACTTTTGGTTTTTATAAAACAAATGATCACATCAACATAAAAATCAAATTTTGCCAAGAGGGTGTTTGGTCATTTAGCTTATTTTTTTGTTAAAGTTGCAATTCAATGTTCGGACAGGGATACCACAAGCTTGTAGCTCAAGTCGTATCGTTCACCCTAAGGTTGTTTGACCGTGGTTCGAACTCAATATCTTTCAATTTCTTTGAAATTTATCTCCTGAACTCCAACCAGTAGTCCTATCTTATTAAAAAAAATGTTAGGACAGGGATTCAACTATGATTCAATCTTTTCTAAAAGATGGTAACAAACTATAACGTAGCTAGATTATAATTAATTTGATTAAAAAAACTCGATTGAGATTTGTGTAATATTTGTGTGTGGTTATAATTATCAGAAAATTGAAGGGTCTAACTCTTATTTTTATTATGAGGATCTGATTATAAAAATCAACTAATGGATGGCCCATCAATAAATTAATGAAAAAATAAACCGAGTTACCCAAACACACAAAATAACATAAGTAGATCAATAAATAAATAAATAAATAAAACAAGAAAACTGTAAAAAAAAATAAAATAATTTTTTTTACAGAGTTAATTCTTACAGGCGGTTCGGCCTCTCTAACTTCAACAGCAACCGGCGGCGCGGTGGAGCGGCGGAGATTATAATCAACCGCCAGCGCCGCCTCCTCTGTATCTCCGCCGCCCACCACCCTCCGCCGCAACTCCAAACCCGAGCCACCTTCATCTACCGGCGGAGCAAAATCGTTAAAACCGCTAAAATTAGTTCCATAACCAGAAACAGGGGCACCAGGAAAAACAGAGCTCCAAGCCCAAGGATAATAATAATTGGACGCAAAAACCCAATTGGACGAGTTTGAGCCCAATAAAACAACCAGCCCAGAAACCACCATTAACGGGACCATAAACCCTAAAAGCCTCGTGGATGACGACGACGTTTTCCACCAAGAACATAGCCTTTTTTTACACCCCTCCATCACTCAAACACATAAAAAAAAAAAAAAAAAAACTCTCACTATATGTACATATATATAAATGAGAGTAAATCTTGAGAAAATTCACAAAGATTATATGTGATTTCCTGAATCTTGATTTTTTAAATTTTTGCTAATTTTGTGAAACAAGAATTAATAATGAATGCATGTTATAGGTAAGTGTGTGTAGTGTGTGTGTGTATGTGTGTTTATTTCTTGGGAAAGTTGGAGTAAATGAAGATGATGAGAAGGGTTTGAAGAGGAAGAGAGCATCAATTGGTGAGAGGTGGCTGCACACCGCCACGCCAACTCGCCAAGCGTCCATTTCCTCTGGTTTTTGTCGCTTTATATTTGAGTTTTTTCATGCAAAATTACGTCTTTTTTATGTTTCCCATTTTGCCCTTTTACTAAGTTATTACTCATCCGTCCAAGATAGACGAGTAGAGTATTTCACACAGATTAAGAAACACAATAAATATAATTGAGATCATAATATTTTTTTTAAGGTATATCATTATTGGTCTCAAACAAAGTAAATTAAATATGAGTAATTTAGTCTATTATTGTATAATTAATACTTTCAATAACGAAGCAAAGTTATAATTTAAAACAAATGAAAAAAGAAAACTGATCTATCTTATTGGCTGATGGAGTACCAAGCTTTGCTAGTCACGTCTACTCGCTGTTTCTGATGTGCCACGTGTGATTTGGATGCTAATTTTTTCGAGGTGATTCTTGTGAGTAGGAATTAAGAAGGGAGGCGGCGCGTGGGTGTTTTTTTGAAATTAAGAAAGGATAGTTAATGCTTAATAGCATTTGGAATATGTGATAAGTAGGTAATTAATTGTATTAAATGGGGGGTGTTTTTAATATCTGGGACTTGTTATTGCTTGTCAAAACTCTGGCAGCCATATGAGGTAAATGGGAAATGAAGAATTTCGGCTTTGGAGTCTGGAGAGGTAGCCAAACTAGGTGGGGATGAAAGCCCCCAAGGCCCCAACCTAGACTGGAATTTCTTGCTTCATATTTTTTTTAATAAGTTGAAAGTACTAGTTAAAGAGGAGGGGATAAATTTCAAATAAACTGAAGATATCAAGTTCAAACCCCGGTAAACATCCTTATAAAGGATGAGCGATATCACTTGAACTATAAGCTCGTGTTAATTTCTTGCTTCATATTTAATTATTTAAATTTACGAATAATCACTACAACAAAAATTCAGTTTATCTATAGAAAAATATGTAGGTAAGTATTAAAATAATTGTAAAGTGTAGGTAAAATCATGGTAGGTAAAAATTTACCTACATAATCTAAAATTGTTGGTAAATACCTATATTATTTTTGCCGATAAATTTAAAAATTGTCGGTAATTATTTTTCAGTATAATTTGTGAAAAAATAGTTAATATTTTTTATTTTGAAGTTAACTATAAAATATTGTAACAAAATTATTTTTTTTCGTAAACTGGAGTTTTCTTATAATTAATGCTTAATTAAATAATTAAATAAATCTTTTTTGAATAATCAGCCGTAGATATTTAGCAGAAAATTAGTAGGAGAAAAACAAATATATTAGAGGCGTTAATTTGTGACACGACACGATCCTACTAATTTCATGTTCTTTTTTTTTCTATGTTACTTTATATCAAAAAACAAATAGAAAGTAACATCGAAGAAAAAAAAAGAACATGGAATTAGTAGGACCAATACCCACCCATTTATTAGGGACGTTAACTTGTGACACGACACGATAATTTAGCAGGTATAGGTACAACACTTCGCAGGTTTGGGTCAAATTCGGGTCGAACACGATTAGCACAAAAAAAAATAGGTCAGGTCAGGTTGACCTGTGTGTCAACACGTGTAACGCCCCGGTTTTCAAAAATACAAGTAAATTATTTTAATAAGAAAGCGTATTTAAAAGCTTATGAAAGACATATTTTATAAAACAAAACCTATAGTTAAAATTTTCATCAAAATAAATAGAAACATTTTCTCATATAAAATATTTATCCTTCCAAAAATAAAACACTAATTATCAACAATATTTCAATACCATTGACAATAATATTTTTTTTTCCATAAAAATCAAAATAAACTAAAATCCATTGTTTTCGCATCCACCGCCTCCAATCCTCGCCCGGGCTCCTCAACCTGAAAAGTTATGAAAATGATAGGGTGAGCTTCAACTTGCTCAGTAGGGATCAATTTGTCATTATATAATACAACATACAAGCATAATCAAAAAAATATAACATGTAATTTTCCTCTGTAAATTTTTCCTCTGACTGACCAGTTAATAAATTTAGCACGGCGGGCTTAACCCGAAGATCTACTTCGATCTCGGACCTATTTACGGTCTCTGACTAGTTCCTCTGCATATCATATATAAATGAAAATACTCACGTGCAATATTATATAAAGACAAGAATTAAAAATCCCTACCTCAACTGATTTTTGTTAATCCGCGTAGTAACTAAAACTATTTTTCTAATTCTCTTGATTCTCGATTCTTGAATCTGATTTGTAGAGAAATGGGGTGAAGTTTTTAAGGGAAAATTTTCAATTTATAGAGTTGAATTTTGGAATTTATGATTGAGAATTAAATTCTTACATTAAAAATTATAACCCTTCACCTTTCATATTCTTTTAATTAAGTTTGAGTCCTTTTAAATTCATAACTGAAATTCTATTGAATGTGGCTAATTAAATTTATATTTTTCTTATTAATAAAATTATAATTCATATAATAATAATTGAAAAATACGGGATATTACAACACGATTGGCTTATTTAACACATTTAGTTGTATAGTGACATTATATTTTCATATTTGTGATGTTTTAGTTGGTTTTATGATGTTGGAAAAATTATTGAATGTATTTTCTAATAATTTAATGTAGTTTTTATTTTTAATTTTAGTTTTTTCTCTATTTATTTAAAAAAACTGTGTCAACTTTAAATTATATAGGTATTTCGTGTCGTGTCGGGTTACCCATGTCATAAATAGTTCGTGTCGCGTATCTTTACACAAATAATTAAACGTGTCGTGTTCGTATCGCGTATCTTGATACGAATAATTAAACGTGTCGTGTTCGGGTTCGTGTCAAACATGTAATAATCGTGTCAACATGACCTGCGAACACAAAACACGACATGACCCGTGAACACCTCTACCATGCATATACCCCAATTAGTCTAACACCATGTCATTTCGATAGTATCAATTTCGATTATAACCTCAATTTCAAAAAAAGTATTCATTACTTAAAATCATTAAAAACTAAACTTTTTACTAAAATTAAGATAAGTACAACGAAAAATAACAAACCCATTGTTGCTTTTCCAACAATATATGTTTTTGCGATGTAAAAGCAAAATCGTCATCATTCAGTTACACAAAATACCAATATGTGTCAATTATTTGACACTCCTCCTCCATATTATGGGCAAGTTTTATACCCTTTCGATTTCAAAGCGTATAAAGACAGATCGAAAAAAGTACACTTTGTGCATGAAATTGTGATACCAAAACAAGATTTTGGGCAGGGTTACTTTAATTATGCATCAGCTGTTTAAGGAAATAGAGATGGAGATTGGGGACATCGGACATGACGTGTTTATAGTGTCTTTTTTCTTTGGTACGTACTTTCCAGTATGGTTAATTATTATCAGCTTGAGTACAGCTCTAGTTTGCCTCTATTGACCAATCATTTCAATTTAGCTTTCAACTATTTTCCTTTTAAGGAAATAATTATATTTCTTTCGGTTTATTTAAGAATAAAATATTTCTAGTGGTTTCGACATTGATCATGGCCATGGGAGTGATCTTTAGCATACTTTCTAAATCAATAGGATTTTTACCGTAAAAATGTACGATATTATATGTTGTATCACATTGAGTCTGTCATGTGTAAAAATTCACACCAAGTACTCCGGCAAATAATAATTAATACAACGTTGTTTTTAGAATCAAAATGAAATTAATTTATTAATCGGAAGAAACTTACATCTAATTACTATATCAAGCGAAAAACAATTGTAAGACCTACAATATCATAAACTTATACAAATATAAAACAAAAAATTTAAGCCTAAAGAGATCTAATTGATAAGTGGATTCAAAATATCACAACGAATGCACTGAACAAAACATGACCAAAGAAATTGATTTCGCTTCTGTCACGTATCATCAGGTAATGGCTCATCTGAATTTTTTGAACAAAATCTCATATATGGGACAAATTTATTTATTGGAAAAAAAAGCCATTTATTGAGACTAATAACATTAAAAATTAAGATGAAGAAGATGGAAGAGCAAAGACCTAATGTTTGAGAGAAGAAAAATAGATAGCCGTTTTATGCAATGTTCCAATAATCAATACAACATTAATATAGGATTATAATGGAAAACTCGGTCCGGTTTTATGGAGTTTTCAATCATATTTCGGCATTATAATTAGTTACTAAAGGCATGTTCTGGTAAAACTCAAATTGGTCTAGGCCACAGATAAAAAATCAATTATATGTGATAATTAAGGTGAAAAATAGTTGGGGTAGGCATAGTTTGGCCTGTGATATTAAGTGTAAAAGTAATAACTTAAATTTCTATAATTATTATAGATTAAAAAATAGTGATACTATATTTAGCAAAAGTAATATATTAAAAATACAAAGATGAAGAAATACATATTGAGTTCCTTTCCTAACTGGGGCAACTCGGCCCATCTTTTTTTATCTCTACTTCAACCACTACTCTCAACTTATTAAAAAAAACTATATATTAATTAAAGTTTTAATTTTATTTTTCAATTAAAGAAAACAAAGACTATATTAAGCTTCATGATTGCATCATTGTGAAAGTACTCCAAAGTAGCTACCCATGGCCTTTATTTTCGAGTTTTGGTAAATTGGCAGCCCTACAAGACTAGGCTTCTACACTTTGTGCATGGGTAACAAAATATGTATACTGAGATCATCTCCAACTTCTATTCGGGGCAAAATTCCAAAATATAATAGGAAATCCACCACAAGCGTCAGTTTATGGTCTTTCCTTGTTTGTTCGTAATTTGTTTATTTGGTTGTTTTAGTAAATGTGACAGTTCTTTTTTTTCTTTTTTGGCAATAAAAATGATATAATTTTTTATTTTAATACAATTGGGGATAGTAAGGGTGGGAAGACATGGACTCCACACTTGTATGTGATTGAACTCAGATCAATTATCACTCTAACAACACAAACTTCTACCGAAGAAGCACAAGGGTGGTCTCAATTGTATTTTTATTTTAATTGTGTATTTTCAATAAAATTGTTTAGATACATTTTATGTATGTATATAAATATATTTACACAAATATTTATATATATTTAATGTTATTATAATTTTTTTAAATTTACTAACATCAGTATTTTTTTGCCAACTTCAATGTCATGTTTTATCTCTACTAAAATCGTGTCATTAATTATTTAATATTTTAAAGCATGTTATTTAATTTAATATAAAATATAAAATCGAATTAAAATATAATATCTAATTAATCAAATAATTGTTTATGCGTTAATAAATACTTAATGAAATAAAGTATATAGTTGTTTTAGATCGAATACTCCCTTTCCTGCAAAATTTTAAGTACGTGGATGGGTTGAAAATAAAGTTTGGTGCATATATTGCGCTAAATTAATAAAATTTTGGATTAGATATGACCTTAGCCTGACAATTACACTAGATGCATGACTATGTTGTTGTTTTTTCATTTTTTTTAATCCCCATAACATATTAAATTACAAAAACCTAACTAATTTACTGATATTATAACATATTGTAATGGGTTAAATTCGTCAGTATCCTCTCTAAACAAAAAAAAAAGGAAAAGAAGAAGAAAAGCAGCACTTTGCCAGTACAATAAATTAAACATAACTAAACCACTAAGGTGACTGTTAATTATCCCCAAGGAAAAAAATTAACCTTAGTCATTATTAAAGGAGGAGAAGAATATTAGCACTCCAAATAGACCTGGCCAAATGGAACCGAAACCGGGTTCAAAACCGGAACCGGAACCGTGGTCAACGGTTCCTAAACCGTAACCGTGGTCAACGGTTCCAAAACCGGAACCGGAACCGTGTAGATCGGTTCCGGTTCCGGTTCCTAGGTCTCAAAAACCGTGGAACCGGCGGTTTTAACCGTCGGTTAGAACCGTATATGGAACCGTGATAGAACCGTTTTTTTAAGGTTAAAACCAACAATCTTGTTTTGGTAAATACATTCTAGAAGAAATGTAAAATGTTTATTATGATATTTTTAATATTGCACAACGATTACTTAGGGAAAAAAGTAAACGTCCAAGGGTTCCTCTAGCTCAAATGTAGAGCTTGAGAATTATTTAACTACTTCTTTCGAGTTTAGTGAAATAGATATTGAAGACTTTGATATTTTGAAATGGTGGTCACAAAGAACTCAACCTTATACAATCATCTCAATCATCGCAAAAGAGGTTTTGGCATGCCCCGTTTCAACTGTTGAAGTAGAGCAAACGTTTAGCTCTGATGGAAATATTTTAGATGAATCACGCTCGCGTTTTTTTCTTTTTTCTTTTTATTTTAAACTAAATTGCTAAACATTTTATCTAAATAAAATTAAAAACAAAAGGTTCGGTTTAACCGAACCGAACATATAGGAACCGTGTTCGGTTTGGAACCGGAACCGGCGGTTCCGGTTTTGGAACCGGAACCGTGAGCATAAGGTTCGGTTCCGGTTCCTCAATTTGGAGGAACCGGAACCGGCGGAACCGGAACCGGAACCGGCGGTTCCAGAACCGTGGCCAGGTCTAACTCCAAATCTTCTAAAAGGGCTGATAATTAAATCGTATAGGAATTTTGATAAGAGTAAATTAAAATAGTACCATAATTGTTGGGGTGATTGAAATTAATTGCAGCAAATGGGGTTTTGTGAAGTGAAAGGGGCTTCGCCGTGCATGGAAATCCTGGATTCTACGTACCGTAGACGTCTCTTCTTTGTCTATATAACGAGATTTGATATTGACAACATTGTTTTTATGTTAATTAATCAATTAACTTATAAACTGATTAAAAAGTGAGGGAATTAAAAACATTAAAAGACTAAGTTCTGATTGATTAGTTAATTAACTTGGAAACTGATTGAAAGGAAAATAAACACTAAAATACTAAAAAAAAAAAAAAATCTTACTCATTTACATATATATGTTGATAGGTCAAATACTATGTTTCGTGTGTAGGAGTGTAAATGAGTCGAGTCGAGCCGAACATGGTATTATTCAAATTTGTTTGAATTTTAATCGATCTTCAAAAATTATATATGTTTGAGCTTGATTTGATTATTAATCGAATCGAACTCGAACACGAATCGAGCTCGAATAGTTTGATATATTTTTATACATATTTTCTTCTTTTTTACTAATCGAGTTGAGCTCGAGCTGAGCTTTACAACTCATCGAACGAAAAAATATATTCAAGTTTGGTTCGTTATGTTATCAAACCGAGCTCAAACGAGTTTTTAACGATCGATCTCGATTCGAGTATTAAATAGTTTGGTTCGTTTTTCCAGTCCTATTAACGGGTCACCTTGGTTTATCAGCCTTACTAGGAATAGTGAGCTTACTCATAATGACAACTGTGATAAAACAAGTACCAAAGCACAGTCTGACTTTTGCAGTAGCAATACTAAATACTATTATTTTAATTTGCTTACATTTAATTTGTTGAAACCTTGATTAATATCATAATCCTCAACGGTTCTTATTAAATGATATACTGTTCTTTCAATTTGGGATTTGGAGCAGGAACTTTCGATGTTACTAGGAGGATGTTTGATGTGACCAGGTGTCACGAGGGGCACCTTTTTGAATGTACGAGAAAAGGGGCACCGTGCGGCTAGTAGTCGCTCGCTCACGACTACTTCCGCCTAAACTCAATATGTAACCCGACAACCGGCTGTTACGTCACAATCACACCCGGAGGTGCTTTCGAGGTACAGCTAAGCTAGAAAAGAAACGCAACTCGTGGGAGAAATTTTGATTTCATTGATAACTGAATGCATATTACAATGTAGATTACAACGGGACGTGTGCTGAGCAGGGGGGAAACTCTACACAACGCCAATGCTTCGCTTCTTCAATACTCACTACCCCCCTATAATAGGCTTAAGAAAAAAAAGACTACTGATAGCACTAAACATTAAAATGGTCGAGCAGCGCGACCCTGATTACAAGCTGCTAACAAAGGAAAACAAAATAAAAGACCTACACCTATGGACTCTGACTTGATATGCGGTGAAGCTCTGCGCCCATCGATGAAGGTTGCTGCCGACGGCCCGCGGGTTGGCCCACGGGCGGCCCAAAACAAAGTAATCCGTCACGGGAGCACGGGCTATAGAGGGGGCCCGGGCTTAAGGAAGGGGCATCCCGTGACAGCTCTCCCCCACCTGAGATGGCGACGTCCTCGGCGCCGTTGAGGTATGATACGCCTCGATCAGAGGTTGAAATGCCTTGAGACTCGTCGCCCGTTCCCAGGTGTTCTCCTCGCTGCTGCATCCACGCCATTTCACCAAGTACTCATCGTACGTCTTCCGTGCTGTGCTTGTGACTCGATGGTTTAATATTGCTTCTGCCACCCTCTTCTCTTGTCTGCGCAGTTCTAGCTGTGGGCGGTTGGGCTGATTGCGGCAGGTGTCTTCCATGTCTGGGTGATATTGCTTGAGCTGGCTCACATGAATGACATTATGAATCACCCACCAGGGAGGCAACTCTACCTTGTAGGCTACCTTCCCGATGCGTTTAATGATGGGTAAGGGCCCAATATATTTTTGCATCAAGCGGGGGTCTCGCCCCCTCGATGACTTAGACAATCTGGGATCAGGGACCTTTACCATTACCATATCTCCGACTTGGAACTCAACAAAGCGGCGATTTTGATCAGCATATTTTTTCATCCGCTTTTGAGCTTTCTCCAGGTAACCGCGTGCAATTTCAACATTTTTCCTCCACTCCTGGGAGAAATCCCGAGCCGGAGAAGATCTCACACTCTGTGGGGAGTCAACAGTGTGTGGGAGGAGCGGTTGTTGCCCAGTAACAATTTCAAAAGGGCTCTTGTTTGTAGAAGAACTCTTTTGGGCGTTGAAGCACAACTGAGCAACATCCAAAAGCTTCACCCAGTCTTTCTGATTACTGCTCACAAAGTGCCGAAGATATTCCTCCAACATGGCATTGAAGCGTTCTGTTTGGCCATCGGACTGTGGGTGGTAGCTCGAGCTCATATTTAATTTGGATCCGAGGATTCCGAAGAGTTCGGTCCAAAATGCGCCAGTAAATCGGGAGTCACGATCACTGACGATATCCCTCGGCAGTCCCCAATACTTAACAATATGCTTGAAGAAGAGATGAGCCGTCCCTTCTGTAGTAACGTTCTTAGGGGCTGCGATAAAAGTTGCATATTTAGAAAGTCGATCCACCACAACGATAATGGTGCCTAATTCTCCCACATTAGGCAACCCAGAAATGTAATCCATGGATACGCTTTCCCAAGGTCTCTTTGGAACAGGCAGCGGTTCAAGTAGACCTGCCTTCTTCTGACGTTCGGTCTTGTCCTGTTGACAAATAAGGCAAGTGCGAACATAAGACTCAATATCATCACGCATCTGTGGCCAAAAGTAGGCCCTCTGAACCAATGCACTGTTAGATAAATGTTTTTATCATGATTTTGATGATTTTGTTCTAATGAGTTTTTATACCAAAACAATGTTCCTAAATGTTGTCCCAACACTTCCAATCGATCTAAAATGTTTTTACTATTTTTTGGAGTATTTCTTGAAGTTAATATTCGATTTAAAATTGGACAACACTTTTGTTTCAGGCTCGACCGGTCGCCCCTATAGGGCAACCCGTACTGAGTTGAGTTTTGAAACAGAAAAAATGGGACGTAAGAAAAAAAGCGGGCGGCCGGTCGACCAGGTGGGCGGCCGGTGTGGTCGGCCGGTCGGCCGGCGGCGACATTGCACCGCAAGTTGGATTTTTGTTCCGACTTCTCTGTTTCGTAAAAATGTCAAGGCAACCGAGTCACGGTGAGGCGACCGGTCGCACCCCCCCGACCGGTCCCCCTGTGTAAAAATTCGCGAGAATTCAATTTCAATCTTATCTCTCTTGCGACCGGTCGAACCCCATGTTTGACACAAACTATCCGTTGCGTTTTTGCTGACTTTTCCCTATTTTGTGGGATTGATTTCTAACAGCTATATTGATGATTTTAAATGGTTTCTTTTGCAGCAAATCACTCCCCAAGGAGGAGCCAATGTCCGGAAATCAAAGCCAAGACCTCTCCTATAAATAGAGGCTTCATTCAAGCAACAAGATACAACACTCCATACAAGCAAAAAGAGCAAACAAAGCAAACACTTTCATATATCTTGTTGTATTAGCCTTAGCACTTTCACTTGCACAAATTTGAGGTCTAGGCTTTCAATTCTTGATTACACTTGCACTCATATTGTATCAATCATTATTGAGTTGTAATCTTGATTTTGGTCATCATTCAACACAAGACATCCTTGTGAGTATTCTTGTGGTAAGAATACACTTGGGTGATCTAGGTGATAGGTGTTTGAAGGTTGTGGTAATCTTCAAAGGTGTTGTAAGAGGGTTGTGGTAATCCTCGAGGTGTTGTAAGAGAGGTTGTGGTAATCCTCAAGGTGGTGTAAGAGGATTGTGGTAATCCTCAAAGTGGTGAAGGAGGATTGTGGTAATCCTCAAGGTGTTGTATTATTTTTTGGTAAATTAATAAAATCTTTTCTTTCTTTTTTGAAATCCATCCCGGAGATCTTGGGGTGGTAGAGGATTAGGCCCTAGGTGGGTTGAACCTCTTTAAATCGACGAGTGTTGTTTTATTTCCGCATTTACATTCTCGTCTTTGGTTGATTATTCGAAAAAAAGAGGGCAAAAATCTGAAAAACCGAGATAATCTATTCACCCCCTCTAGATTATCGTAGCCACTTGGACTAACAAGTGGTATCAAAGCCAAACTCTTTGGCTAGCTCGTTCGAGTAAAGAGGAAAGATCCATGGCTACGAATGACGCTTATCTCACCACCGGCGCCTCCACCAACAAGCCACCATTGTTCGACGCCAACAACTACGCTTTTGGAAAGACCGTATGGAGTGCTTTTTCTACAAAGTGCGGATTTGACATATGGAATGTGGTTATTGAAGGAGTTGATCAACCAACAAAAAAAATGGAGGATGGCACCTCGACTCCTAAACCTTTCAAGGAGTTCGATGAAAATGATAAGAAGGCTTTCTCTCTAAACGGTAAGGCCTTAAATATTTTGCATTGCTCACTTACCGCCACCGAGTACAATCGCATACGAGGCATAAGGTCGGCACATGAGGTTTGGGAAAAATTGGAGACAATCTATGAAGGGACTAAGAAAGTCAAGCAAGCAAGAAAGACCATGCTTGTTAAAGACTTGAAAACTTTAACATGTATGATGGCGAAATCATCTCCAAAATGGTGGAAAGGCTTGACAATATTGTCAATCCTCTTGTGGCCCTCGGGAAAGTCATCTCCGAAGAAGACAAGGTGACAAGGTACTAAATGCACTTCCCGGCTCATGGTCCGAAAAAGTAACGGCAATCACGGAGGCACAAAATCTTGAGACACTCAAGTTTGATGAGCTTATTGAAACCTACTCATCTATGAAGTCTATCTCAAGGAGAGGAAAAATTCCAAATCATCCACAAATCAATCGGGTATGCAAATTATTCCTAAAGGTCTTGCTTCTTCTTCTAATAATGCATACTATGATAATGATGATGATGATGAGGAGACGGCCGCACTTGTTCGAAAATTTGCAAAATTCGTGAATAAAAATAAAGCAAGAAAACCGAGAGATAATGCTTGCTTTAAATGCGGAAAACCCGGGCACTTCATTGCCGATTGCCCAAAGCTCGATGAAGAGGATCAAAAGAAAAGGAAGCCTTTTACAAAAAAGAAGGCTCTAAATGCGGAAGTCAAAACATGGGATGAACTACTCGAAACAACCGATGAGGAAGGAGAAACCGAACACGGTCTCATGGCTATAGACGATGAAAACAATGAGGTACACTCAAATTCTTCTACTTCCTCCATAGTTGATGACTTGCAATGTGATTTTGATGAATTGCAAATTGAGTTTCAAAATTTAATCGTTAAATACAAAAATTTGAAAAAGGAGCATAAGGAGATTAAGGTTGAAAAGGAAAAATTATTTACCTCTTATGAATCTTTAGACAAAGCTCATGCTCTTACTCTTACAAGAATTCATTCTCTTGAAACCGAAAAGGAATCGCTCACAAAAGATATTGAATGTTTGAAAAATGAAGTGCATCGTTTCAACATAAGTACGGATAAAGTCACAAAAATTTTAGATGCACAAAGAAGTGAGCATTCCAAATCGGGACTTGGTTATAAGCCATTTCAAAGTGTTTTTAAGAAAAATAACCAAGGTCCGACTTTTGTACGTGCTAATAATTATAATACTCCTACTTGTTTTTATTGTGGCAAAGTTGGACATTATGCTAATAATTGCAAATTGAAAAATAGCTCAAGACATGTTTGGAGACCCAAAAGTCTCAAGACTAACCCCATGGACCCCAAAATTATAGGGTACCTAAAAGAAATGATTTTGTAGGTAATAGGGGCTATAACAACCATGGAGGATTCGAAATGGCTCGTGGGGACGGCGGATGTTCACGCCATATGACCGGGAGGAGAGAGCTTTTTACCAACATCAAGCTCCAAGAAGAGGGTATGGTCATGTTCGGCAATGGCAAAGGAAAAATTCTTGGAAATGGAGAAATTGGTAACTCTTCTTTCTCTCTTTGTAATGTTCTTTTAGTAGAAGGGCTTAAGTTTAATTTGATAAGTGTTAGCCAACTTTGTGATTCAAATTATGATGTTTCTTTTAATAAAGAAAAATGCCTTATTCTTAAAAATGGTAATATTATTTGTGAAGCAAATAGAAAAGGCAATCTTTACAAAATTTGTACTAGTGATTTGGTTAGTCAAAATGTTTCTTGTCTTGTCGCCAATAATGATTTAACAAGTTTATGGCATAGGCGACTCGGACATGTTGGATACAAAAATTTGAAAAATATTTACAAAAACCAACATGTAAAAGGACTACCCAAATTGAATTTTGAAAATCTTGGCTTATGTGACACTTGTCAAAAGAACAAATTAGTTAAGAGTAGTTTTAAGCCCAAAAATGAAATTTCCACTACCAAACCCCTACAATTGCTTCATCTTGATTTGTATGGGGATATTGGTACGGCTAGTCTAAATGGAAAACATTACACCTTTGTTATAGTCGATGATTATTCGAGATATACTTGGGCTCTTTTTCTTACCAATAAAAACGATGCCGTTAATGAGTTTGTTAAGTTGTGTAGACTTATTGAGAATGAAAAAGAAGATACTATCAAATCTATTCAAGCGATCGAGGTGGAGAATTTGACGGTGAATTTAGAGTATTTTGTGAAACCAAAGGATATGCTCATAATTTCTCGGCTCCAAGGACACCTCAACAAAATGGAGTAGCGAACGGAAAAATCGAACATTACAAGAAATGAGTCGATCCATGCTCAATGAATTTTCACTTCCAAAGTATTTTTGGGCGAAGCCGTAAGTATCGCTTGCTATGTCATTAACCGAGTTTATATTCGTCCTAAAATGAATAAAACTCCATATGAGCTTTGGAAAGGAAGAACTCCAAATATTAGTTATTTCAAAATATTTGGATGTAAGTGCTTTATTTTGAATACTAAAGATCAATTGGACAAACTAGATCCTAAGGCCGATGAAGGAATATTTATGGGGTATTCAACCAAGAGCAAAGCATATCGAGTTTACAACAAGTCTAGCATGGTTGTTGAAGAATCTATTCATGTCAAATTTAATGAAGCCTCGGGTGTTGAAAGAATACCCAATGACGATAGTGATGAAGAGGATATTGTTGAACCTATTGTTCAAAGTGATGCTCATAATGATAAACCTTCTATTTCATATGATCAACCTTCAAGTTCAAATGTTCCTCAAGAAGATAGGGGTGATACTTGAATCTTCCCGTAGCATTGAAATTTAAGGAGATCACCCAAAAGATCTTATTATTGGTGATCCCTTGATAAAGTAATGACTCGAAGAAATTTTGCCGAGAAAGCTCTTATATCTCAAAAAGAGCCTAAAAATGCTAAGGAAGCTATTGAGGATGAAGATTGGTTTTTGGAAATGCAAGAGGAGTTGAATCAATTTGAAAGAAATGATGTATGGGAATTAGTACCTTGTCCTCCATCTCAAACAATTATTGGTACTAAATGGGTATTAGGAACAAACTCGATGATCAAGGCAACATTGTTCGAAATAAGGCAAGGTTAGTAGCTCAAGGGTATTGTCAAGAAGAAGGTATTGACTATGATGAAACTTTTTGCTCCGAAGCACGTTTAGAAGCTATTCGTATTTTACTTGCCTATTCTTGTTTCAAAAATTTCAAACTTTACCAAATGGATGTTAAATCCGCTTTCCTAAATGGTATTATTCAAGAAGAAGTCTATGTAAAACAACCTCCGGGGTTTGAAAATTTTTCTAGGCCTAATGATGTTTATAAACTTAAAAAGGCTTTGTATGGTTTAAAACAAGCACCCCGTGCATGGTATGATAGACTTAGCTCTTTTCTTTTGCAAAATGGTTTTACAAGAGGTAAAGTTGATACTACACTCTTTGTTTTTGAAAAAGGGCAAGATTGTTTACTTGTGCAAATTTATGTTGATGATATTATCTTTGGTGCTACTAATGAATCTTTGTGCAAGAAATTCTCCAAGTTAATGCAAGGTGAATTCGAGATGAGTATGATGGGGAGCTAAACTTCTTCCTTGGACTTCAAATTAAGCAATGCCAAGAAGGTATCTATATTTCACAATCAAAGTATACAAAAGAACTTTTGAAGAAGTTTGGCATTGAAGAAGGAAGAACCGTCTCGACTATGGCAACCAATGTCAAAATTGACAAAGATGAAAAAGGCAAGACGGTTGATGAATCCAAGTATCGAGGTATGATTGGTAGTTTACTTTATTTAACCGCTAGTAGACCGGACATTCTTCATGCCGTATGCCTATGTGCTCGTTTTCAAAGCAATCCAAAAGAATCTCATATGAGTCCGTTAAATGGATTTTTCGATATTTGAAAGACACTATTCAATATGGTTTATTTTATCCAAAGAATGAAATCTTTTCTCTTAAAGGTTATAGTGATTCGGACTATGCGGGTAATATTGATGATCGGAAAATACTTAGGATCATGTCAATTTTAAGCGATTGCCTAGTTTCTTGGTTTTCAAAGAAGCAAAAGCGTGTTTTTCTCTTTCAACGGCGGGCGAATATATTTCCGCCGCATTTTGTTGTACTCAACTTCTTTGGATGAAACAAACCTTAGCGGATTACAAATGCTCTTTTGAAAACGTACCTATCTTTTGTGATAATGTATCCGCTATAAATATTGCTCAAAACCCGGTTCATCATAATCGTACTAAACATATTGAGATTCGACATCATTTTCTAAGGGATTGTGTTTCAAAACGAAAAATTGAGATATCATTTGTGCCATCTCAAGATCAATTAGCGGACATTTTTACAAAACCGCTAACTTCCGAGACTTTTGCGTCAATACGAGCTTGGTTAGGCATAATGCATATTGAATGAGGTCTACGTTTGCATTTTGCATGTTTTTAAAACTTAGGGGGCGAAAAATCGGATTTTTGGTTGAAAATTCGGATTTTGAAAAATTTGTCAAACAGGTGAAATTTGAAGAGGTTGAGGGCAACGGTCGCCCTCAACGTCGATCGGTCGCCCTCAACCACGGCCGTCGCCTAAGCCATTTTTTGGTTTAA
Source organism: Rehmannia glutinosa (assembly GCA_016081115.2). Lineage (NCBI taxonomy): Eukaryota > Viridiplantae > Streptophyta > Magnoliopsida > Lamiales > Orobanchaceae > Rehmannia > Rehmannia glutinosa. The sequence continues at coordinate 4,104,359 of CM071934.1, read as the reverse complement.
AATCATTCTGTCTTGACATTAGTCATGTTCACTCATTTTGGCCATTTTTCGTCCCCTTTGCCAAATGCACACTATTGGCACTCAAAATTGATTTTTATGCATTCCATTTATATCTTGGACCTTATATAGCATGTTTATCATCATTGCTCATCTTTTCCGATCAAATGGTAAGAATTTTCCTTACTTTGCTCAATTGGGTTGAACCTCGAGTTTATGGCCTTTCTTGTATATTACTTGATGAAATTATTTTATGATCATGAGGAGCTTAGTTGTTATCTTTGTATTGTATGATGATTGGTATGATTTGGTGATAAAAATTTTTTGGCTTGATTCATTTACAAGGGCTTTATACAACTCTTTTTATTTTTCACGCCCACAATGTGTTCGATGCAATGTTTCAATGAAAATTTCAACTTCTACATGATTCTCTCGCTTCCAAAAGTCTTCTATACTCATTGAGATCATGTTTTGGGAAATAAAACGAGCGTATGAACTCTTCATGTTATATTTCTCCCATTTTCCTTGGTTTTTAAGCCTAAATTACTCAATGGTTGAAACACCATTTCTTTGGCGCACTTTGATATACTTCTATGATGTTTCTATCATCCTAACATTCTTTTTGATGATTCCAAAGGGGGAGAAACAGGAAATTGACTCGTTAGCTTAAAGAAGCTAATAAAAGCTCGAAATAGAAGCTATAAGCTATGGCTTGTTTAGGCCATAAGTTGTGAAGAAAACTTAGTCCAATGGTTGTTTTATGGACTTGTTTGCATGGACATTAAGTATTTGTGACAGGGGGAGCTTCTAAGCTCATGAAGTTATTGTTTATTTTGTAAAAGCTTGTGCTTCTAGCTTATGCAATATTTCTTCTTAATGTGCTTGTTGATAGGGGGAGCTTTTGTAAAATGTTTTTAAACGGATAGTTTACTCTTAAACCGGAAAATTATTTTGTTTTTCGAAATCGTCCTCTTGAAAATTGTTTTGGTTTGTAATCATCAAAAAGGGGAGTTTGTTAGATAAATGTTTTTATCATGATTTTGATGATTTTGTTCTAATGAGTTTTTATACCAAAACAATGTTCCTAAATGTTGTCCCAACACTTCCAATCGATCTAAAATGTTTTTACTATTTTTGGAGTATTTCTTGAAGTTAATATTCGATTTAAAATTGGACAACACTTTTGTTTCAGAGGCTCGGCCGGTCGCCCTATAGGGCAACCCGCACTGAGTTGAGTTTTGAAACAGAAAATGGGGCGTAAGAAAAAAGAGCGGGCGGCCGTCGACCAGGTGGGCGGCGACGGTGTGGTCGGCGGCCGGTCGGCCGTGCGGCGACATTGCACTGCAAGTTGGATTTTTGTTCGACTTCTCTGTTTCGTAAAAATGTCAAGGCAACCGGTCCGAGTGGCGAAGTCGCACCCCTTCGACCGGTCCCCTGTGTAAAAATTCGCAGAATTCAATTTCAATCTTATCTCTGCGGCGACCGGTCGAACCCCATGTTTGACAAACAAACTATCCGTGCGTTTTGCATGACTTTTCCCTATTTTGTGGGATTGATTTCTAACAGCTATATTGATGATTTTAAATGGTTTCTTTTGCAGCAAATCACTCCCCAAGGAGGAGCCAATGTCACGGAAATCAAAGCCAAGACCTCTCCTATAAATAGAGGCTTCATTCAAGCAACAAGATACAACACTCCATACAAGCAAAGAGCAAACAAAGCAAACACTTTCATATATCTTGTTGTATTAGCCTTAGCACTTTCACTTGCACAAATTTGAGGTCTAGGCTTTCAATTCTTGATTACACTTGCACTCATATTGTATCAATCATTATTGAGTTGTAATCTTGATTTTGGTCATCATTCAACACAAGACATCCTTGTGAGTATTCTTGTGGTAAGAATACACTTGGGTGATCTAGGTGATAGGTGTTTGAAGGTTGTGGTAATCTTCAAAGGTGTTGTAAGAGGGTTGTGGTAATCCTCAAGGTGTTGTAAGAGGGTTGTGGTAATCCTCAAGGTGGTGTAAGAGGATTGTGGTAATCCTCAAAGTGGTGAAGGAGGATTGTGGTAATCCTCAAGGTGTTGTATTAATTTTTGGTAAATTAATAAAATCTTTTCTTTCTTTTTTGAAATCCATCCCGGAGATACTGGGGTGGTAGAGGATTAGGCCCTAGGTGGGTTGAACCTCTTTAAATCGACGAGTGTTGTTTTATTTCCGCATTTACATTCTCGTCTTTGGTTGATTATTCGAAAAAGAGGGCAAAAATCTGAAAAACCGAGATAATCTATTCACCCCCCCTCTAGATTATCGTAGCCACTTGGACTAACATGCACAAGTGCGCTCTTCTCCCGGATGTCCTGCCCAAAGAGTATCGTGGCATTCGGCAATGAGTGATTTCCTCAGGTCCCCGCCCTTCGGAACGTATAGGCGGTTTCCTTTGGTCCTCAAGAGATCTTCGTCTAACCAGAATTGTCGAGTTTTGCCCTGCTCGACAAGGTTCACCAAGCCCTGAGCCGTGGCGTCTTTCGATGTCAACTCACGTATCCGATTCTTCACAGATGTGGTAACTCCGCTCGAGGAAAGAGCGGCTAGGGTGCCCAAATCTGGATGGACATTGCTTCCATTTCACGCCTCAGATCAGCAACGCTGTTTACCCTCATTGCCTCTGCAAGGGTCTGGCAGACTTCTCTGCATTCGCCCAAGTGGGCTCGGAGATCCACATTCTCCGCTTCGAGTATCTCGACCTTCTCCTCCAAGGTCTCGACAACGTATTTTAGCCTGGAGCACTCCTGCTCAAGGGCCTCGCACTGTGGTTTAGGGTCCTCTTTTTTCTTTCCGTCTCTCTTGCCCTGCCTTCTAGGGGCTTCTGCCTCATTACCCGAATCCATGGCTCCTGCCTCGGCCCAGGGGTTCAAGAGCCGAGGCTCTGATACCACCTGTCACGGGGCACCTTTTTTGAATGTACGAGAAAAGGGGCACCGTGCGGCTGGTAGTCGCTCGCTCACGACTACTTCCGCCTAAACTCAATATGTAACCCGACAACCGGCTGTTACGTCACAATCACACCCGGAGGTGCTTTCGAGGTACAGCTAAGCTAGAAAACAAACGCAACTCGTGGGAGAAATTTTGATTTCATTGATAACTGAATGCATATTACAATGTAGATTACAACGAGACGTGTGCTGAGCAGGGGGGAAACTCTACACAACGCCAATGCTTCGCTTCTTCAATACTCACTACCCCCCTATAATAGGCTTAAGAAAAAAAAGACTACTGATAGCACTAAACATTAAAATGGTCGAGCAGCGCGACCCTGATTACAAGCTGCTAACAAAGGAAAACAAAATAAAAGACCTACACCTATGGACTCTGACTTGATATGCGGTGAAGCTCTGCGCCCATCGATGAAGGTTGCTGCCGACGGCCCGCGGGTTGGCCCACGGGCGGCCCAAAACAAAGTAATCCATCACGGGAGCACGGGCTATGGAAGGGGCCCGGGCTTAGGAGGTTGGCATCCTGTGACACCAGGTTAGGTAGGAATAACCGAATAAGGCTAGACCCTCCTAATCAAAACTCAATTGGCTAATTCTATATTTTTAGACAATAAAACTCAGAAGAAGAAAAAAAATAAAAAAATAAAAAAAAGTATATATCCCATTTTTGTAGAATTCTTTTATTGCAAATTCTATTTCATTCAATTGATCATTCGTCACATGAAAAAAAAAACCTTGTGTAAAATCTAAACGTAATAGAAATTGGTACACTCCAATAAAGAATGTGAATAGAATATTCTTTGATCAATTTAGTTATCATTATTGAGTAAATTAGTTTCTTGAGAAAATAAACTTACGGGGAAAGAAATACACAATTTTTTTTATGTATTTATATTGATGCTCCTCCAAAACGCATATCACTTCAAGTCAAGGTATCTGATTAGTTGGTCTAACTCCTTCTCTAGAACTGGTGAAATCTTCGGATGAGAACTAGCTAGCTTGCAACACACATAACAAGATTATGAGGTCCTTGGGGTTGTCCCAGTGAAGCTCCTCAAATTAGCGACTGTATGAGAGAAAAATCCAAAGCACATGAATTTAGTTCAGAGTAATTAATTGAACTTACTTACGAATAAATATGAACGAACCTTTTTTATAATTGGGATGGTGGGCAACATCACTACAAAAAAACAAGTGATTTCCAATGAAAAAAATCCGTTGGTATTTGGCCTATTTCCATTGGAATTATCGATTCCAACAGAAATTTCAATGGAAAAGCATCATTGGTATAATGGCCGTTAGAATGACAAAATTCCAACGAAAATTCCTACGGAAAAAATATTCCAACAGTACCAAATGGTTTTGCTTATCGTTGGAGTTTCTGTTGGAATTTTCCAACGGTATGTTGTAGCATTGGAATTTCCATTGGAATTTTGGAAATTCCAACAGTTTTTTATTCCGTTGGAATTATTTTGTTGGAATTTGAATGTTTTCTTGTAGTGCATGAACTCAGTGTAATAAAATGGTTATTTGGGTCGTAGTAGGTCGTGGTCAGTAAATGTAATCGAGCTTCAATGGGTCAATTTGCTCAATAATGGTTTGAGTCAATTGACAGTATTTAGACCCAATAACAAATAGGAGTTAATTACATCTAGGGTCCCATAGGATTTTCTTCATTACAATTCTAGTCCCACGTTTGCGCAATAGTCCCATAGGATTAAGATTGTTGCAAAAGAAGTCCCGAGATCTTAAATTCAGCATATTTGGTCCCATAATTTTCAAGGGTTGCACCTTCGGTCCCAAAATAATTCATTTCACATTTTACCCAATTTGCCTTAGTATTGTTGACTCAAAATGCTATCAGAGCCCAGGTTTATTAAGAACTTCTGGTTATATTTATTATATTTATGTAATTAACAATTGGTGAGGAGAATTATTTCCGAGTATATGGATCCAGACAATTGTCCGAGATGTACCCCTTACAGGACATATCGTCAAATATTGACGATGTATGCACAAGAACACCTTGACCAAGTTTCATATTGGGGATACCAACATGAAGAAATAGAACATGCAGGAGCCAACGGGGAAACCTTAAGGTAGGGTTGTTCATTCGGTTAATTCGGTTTACCATTAACCGAAATGTCGAAAACCGAATTAACCGAATTTGCTAATTGTTAAAACCATTAACCGAACCGAAATTATATTTACCGAATTAACCGAACCGAATTATATTTCGGTTAACCGAATTAACCAAAATTTCTTTAAAATACAAAAATATATGTTGTATATATAATATATAATATAAATAAATAAATATAATTCATAGAAATTTCTTTAAAATAAAAAATATAATTTTTTATATAAAATATATGATATAAATAAATAAATATATATGATATATAAATATAATTATATATAAAATATATGTTTAATATAATATTTCGGTTAAATCGGTTAATTTGGTTAATTTCGAATTTTCGAACCGAATTAACCGATAACCGAAATTTTTCAAAACCTTTAACAATTCACCGAACCGAAATAATTCGGTTACCGACCAAATTAACCGAATTGATTCGGTTAACGGTTAACCGAAAAAAATCGGTTAATTGAACACCCCTACCTTAAGGCAATGCAAAAAATCGAGAATATTATAGCGATTATGGATGCTTAACGGACCTATATGTTCACTTGATGAACCTTCAAGAAACGGTTCATGAAAATTTCCATCGAACAATGATTCCGATGGAGTACCCGAGTGGAACGAGATACTTCCAAACGAATCTAAGTTCTCAGAAGATCTTAGAGAAGACAGGAAGACGGTGCGAGAATTATGACAAGCGCCATATTCATCTACCAAAGACAAGTTCATCGGATCGAACTGGATGGAGACGATGGTGAAATATCGAAGAAACTCTTGAACTCCTTCATGGTATTCAAACGAGTCAAGAACCTGGGAGGGACAGGTAGGGAGTTCTTGGGAGGAAAAAAAAAACGTATAGATTTTGGGACAGTACCCTATTTACACCAAAAAGGAAAACCAACCGAAGTTATACGAAAAATGACAAATGAGGAGAAGCTCATTGCTCTAATCAAAGGAAAATCCATCAAAAATTAAAAAAGATGAATATGGAAAAGATGAATCTTAAAGATCTACATGACCTTGCAAGAATCCTTCGCAGATTAGGAATTGTAGATTTAAAGATGAACACAGGAGATGGAACATTGGTCACCTATGATCCAGCAGGAAGACCAATTCCACCACCACCACCAGTTAATCCTAACGTCGAAGAAAGTACGGGTTCAAATCATGGAGCTCGGGACGAAAGAATGCCACACGCTAGGGATTTCACGACCGGGAGTGATCCACTTTCAGGGACAGGAGGTCGAAACCCTCTTGCGGGAACTAGACAACCTACTGGAAGGCCGAATGCTTATCAGACGCCTTATGGAAGATCGCACCTCGGCCCAATACATCCATATAGGTTGATGTTGAATCTGGACATACCAGACTTTAAAAATAGAGAAGTTCCCATTGATGAATGGGCTTCAGCTATGAGAATTTCAGCAGGAACCCTCGATCTTACAAAGGATTCATTCATTGTACTCCTTGAAATGAGTCTTGAAGGATCGGTAAAGATTGCCTAGGATATGACCGATGCTAGTACAAAAGGTTCGGTCACATCAGGAGAATCACTTAAAGGAATTGTCGATGGTATGGCAAAACTATTAAAAATCCAGTTCATCGGCACAGGTTATTTCGAGGGATTAGAGGATGAAAAAAGAAAGAGATATAAACAAGCCCTCAATAGCCTTGAGTTATATGATATTTGTCATATTGACGAATATATCAAGTTGTTCACCGAATACCGGTGGAAATCCAAGATTGAAGAAAAGGAAGTTGCACAGCTATTCTTTGCCAAGATTCTGAGTCCCTCGAGAGAAATGCTTATCAGGGAATACAAGGATGGAGCGGAAGTAGAAACTGTGGCCAGAAAAATGTATTTCCTAAAGGCCAAGTTATCTGAATGGTGTTACCAAGCAGCTCTGTACAGGAATTACAAGAGATTAAGAGGAATTAACAAAGAAGTTCCTCTATGTTGCGTGGATAGTGATATCCCAACAATTGTGGGAGGTCAACTAAGGCGGCACAGAAAGAAGAAGGAGTGAAGCCATCCATACAGTCGAGGAAGCAACAGCAAAAGAAGCAGGTCTTCATGGAGACCTAGAAGGTTTTGGTCAAAACAAAAGCCCGAAGTTACAAAAAACGGGGCAAAGACCAAAGCACCAAGCAAGAGTAGAGCCTCTTCATCAGGGTCTAATCAAGCGTGTACCAGTGAGAACACGGGGAAGGAGAACTTTCGGTGTGCTCACACAGAAAGCAAATGAAAGTTTCAAAGATGTAATTGCTTTGGACATACGGAGCAAGAGGGCATATCTCAATGGATTTCCCAGACAATCAAAAACGAGGAGTCAGACAGTTCGAGGCCACACCAGAAATCGAAGAAGTTGTCTATTATCAGGATTTAATACAGGTTTATCAGTTTGAGGATATTCCCTCAGATGAAAGCATCTATGAATAAGAAATATATTCTGACGATGGAAGTGACTCGGCTTTAATCGAGTGAAAAAGAAATTCTTCAGCAGACAGTCAGGGAGGATATGTCAGGATTCTTCTCTCACACGACTGTTTCTCATAAAACTCTTATGAGAATCATGAAGGAAGATCCAAAGCTTCAAGTCTATGATGGATTTACAATTGGAGCTATGGAAAAAGCATTGGATAAAATTGGGTTTCATAACAGAAAACACCAAATTATCCACAGGGTAACAACCGGAGAATTTGCTATTCCGATGGAATTTACCGGTAACCTGATCGAGATGCAGTTGGTCCCTATTAAAGAAATCCAGGAGATCAAAAGCAGAGTTAAAAGAGAAGTTGCAAATACACTCTCATGGATTCATATTGGAGCCATAAGAGTCATTATTAAAGCAACATTCAAAGAATGGATAGATTCGCCACTCAATCTGGCTATCTTTGACAAGCGAATCTCAAACCTCAAGGATTCATGCCTTGGAGCGGTTGCATAAAATTTGTATGCTGGGAAATTGGTATTTAATGTCTATCCTAGAATTGCATACAATCTGGGAGATCGAGATTTCAGTAGAGTCATAACCCTTCATCAAGATTTCAAAAAAGATGATTTGATGAAAGAAGGGAATAGACCCTACTCGATGACATACAAAATATCCTATGCTCTCTCTAATACACATCTTGAGAAAGGAATTTATTGAAGTCCCAAGGATTTTCGAGGACTTTGCCAGGGTAGCTTTACCAGAGATTATTGAGTCTCCAACTATCAGGAGATCGATATGAAAATACAAGATCAACCAGTCTTCAACAAAAGCCGAAGTCTTAGATTTGAGCCAAGGATGATGTCTTTCCAACATGACAGAATGACGAGTAGCAGCTGTTTGGGAAGAAAGGAGACCAAGTACAGTTCAGCGTATCCCAGATGTTTTCAAAATAGCAGGAGAGCTGAAATGTCCAGAAGGATGGCGAGAAGTTGAAGTAATATTCGACATCACTCAAAAAGATAATATTTTTCCTTGTGATGTTCTATATTCGACAACCAATAGTTGGACGGTATCAAGGAAGCCTGAAGATAGGTGAAATTGAGCTGACTATCACAGGAGTTGCAGGAAAAATCCCAGAACAATTAATAATGGGAATTGAATTTCTTGAGGATCATAAACCTTGGGAATGACTACAAGACGAAATGGAGTTCACAGTGTCTAACAAAAGATACAGAATCAAATGACCACTAGTCCATTCTCCATATACATTTCTATCGGAATGTTATATGTGAATACAAGGCGAATATTTAAGTCGCCTATATTGATTAGTCTTAGGAATATGTCTTGCAAAGTGTTCGCCTTATTTTTAGCTTCACCGCAAAGTGTACGGTGTAGTTTATAGAATAGGGTAAGCAAGGTCGTATCCACGGAGACTAATAAATTTATGCGCTAAGTATTGAACCAAAATAGACTTATTTTTATTTAGACGATCAAAATTGGATGATTGTTGTGGAGGTAAAGACAAGAATAACCACAAAAACACAATATCAAAATAATAATGGAATTATCAAGGAATGAAATGGATTCCGGGTTGTGGTTTCAATTAATATTCCTCTTGTTTTCCGATTTAATCAAAGCCAAAGTTATTATCAATACACCTATAAGACGATCGCAACGGTATTTTATCCCCCCTCTCGAGATGTATATAAAGTGTAGATTGAAATATCTATGCTAGCATCTCTACTCAACATAAGATACACAACTCCCAAAAGCACAAAAGATCAAATATCCTCACAAACATCTACAAACCTCTCGATTCATGCAAATATTCATGTCAAGTACTCAAGATCTAATATTGAAACTCATCTCTCGAATTATGAATCAATATATCAAACAAGTTAAATCATTGGCCAAGTGATAGAACAAGAATAAGAACAAAGTACTCAAATAGGCTTCAAGACAATAACTACAATCAAGATTAAAACATTCAACAAGAGTTCAATTAATCTACTTCCAAAACCCGGAAATCACAAGATGTTTAGCTACCCATTACAAATAAACAACTCATAGACAAATTGTTCATATTCATAAGAAGCTAAAATGAAAGATTAAAGCACAAAGAATGAGAAAACTTAGGGAAATGGATAATCTCTCGATTAATCTTCAATCCTCAAGCTCCGATTCAACCCGATTCTTCCCTTGATTCTTCCTTGATGAAATTGATGTGTTTCTTGTGTTCTTGGGTGTATTCCCAGCCTTTTTTCCTTGGTGTGCGCCCCAAGAAGTGGTATTTATACCCTTTTTGAAGTCTCCAGTCAATTTCTTTGTCATTTTTGGAGTTTTCTGCAAGCACGCACGGGTCGTGCGCCCACGCACGGGTTACCCGTGCGCCCATTCTGTAGAAAAAATCCAGTCTCTGTAGGGCGCACGGGTCGTGCGCCCACGCATGGGTTACCCGTGCGCCATCCTGTAGAAATAATCGGTCTCAGAGGGAGCACGGGTCGTGCGTCAACGCACGTGTTACCCGTGCGCCACCCAAATGTCCGAATTTGCTTGCAGGGTCTTCAGAAGAGTTGTAGCCCTCTCTTAGCTTTCCATAGCCACTTGAATCACCTCAATATCAATTTTGTAGAGAGAGTTATGACCAAAATACTAAACCCTGCCAGTGCTGGAAATTCCATACGCGTTTGGATGTTCCTTGAGATAAATCTCCTTGTTGTTTGATCATCCATGCTTCTTTTGACACACGACTCATCACTATGACTCTAGAATCCATATAGTTGGCTTCCAATTGGGTGTAATCGCTCGATTCTTGATGATTCAAGGTTGCAATGCTCGTATTTGTCATAAAATCACTCCAAATATCGTTAAATTCCTACAAAACGAGCAAAGCGTAATATCTTTCCCACAAAGAGCGAATATATACCATTTCATACACGTTATTGCATGTTTATAAACAATTATAGCCATAAATATGCCCTAAAATACATGCAAAACTCACACCTATCAAAATCCCCCAAACTTAAACTGTTGGCCGTCCCGGTCAACGCTTTTAAAAACTAGACAAAACATGATTGGGAGTAATGAAAAGTAGAACGCACAACAACTCCATAAAATTCGCATTGGTTTATCGTAGGTGTCAAGCAACGAATCGACCAAGCCTCAAACATCTAACATAGAGCACACATCAAATAAATCATGGTAAATGCTTTGAATCACTTCTCTCAAGATCAAGTGTATACTCTCATCTCACATGAATATAGGACGTGTTTACGCTCAATTCAATTCAATGTTGAAGAATTACCATAAGCTTGCAAATCGTCTCATATCTCTGCCACTAGAATGTATGCAATTTGGGAATCAAAAAGGACTTTTTCTCTTTGGTTGTAATGAAGGCTCTTTGGTTAAGGTAGGAAAATATAGATGGAGTGACTCAAACTCGAGCGTATAGACCGATGAGCATATAAATCATCTACATTAAAGCTCAATATGCTACTAAATTCTTCTCTCATTTTCACCAACTCTTCTTATCTCCATCCTCTTTCTTTTGTAAAACACCATCACCTCACATTACAATTCTTAACCTCCAAGTTCATTCAAAGAAAACTCATTCATAAAGCTATTTATTTATTTATTTATTTATTTATTTATTTTTACTCTTTTGTGAGTTTTCAAAGCATTCTTTGCTTCTCCTTTTCTTCCCCTTTTGTTCCCATCAACCAATTTATCCAACTTTTCAATTCCAACCCATTCAACCTCATTCAATCCCTTTACTCAATGCTATACGCTCAAGTATGGGGTAACAAATATATCAAGTTAAGGCTTGAATTGTTGCTATCAAGAAATTAGGCAATAGGCTCAAGTTGGTTAACTAGGGATTTCAATATCATCATTAGGTAAGCAAAAGGCTTGAAAGGGCTAACAAAAATAGCCTTTGATCATTTTCACAATTCGCATACAACATGTGACCTTGACAGAGATACCAGAGCAAGTTCTAGAATTCTAACAACATGAATGATACACTCAAATCAATCAACAAGACCGCATATGATGAAAGCAAAAAAGGCTCAAAAGCTCACGAGGAGCTTGCAAATACGTAATTCAAAGCATCAAACCATGTTTTCAATATCCACATGCTCAATATCATCTATTCATGGCTCAATCAACTCGTACTCAACACCCAATCCAAACAATACAAAATTTCAACATAAAGCACGAGAATCTCAATATTGGTCAACTCACTCTCTAAACTCTATTAAAGCAATAAACGTCTTAAAGTCAGAACGTCTTCTAATGCAATGCAACCTAAAATGCTCTACATGCAACTATATGAAAACACACAAAAATGCAATTTTGTTTTTAATCCACACATTTCATATCAAAATAACTATCTCTCCCCCCAAACTTAAATGAAATTATATCGCACGTAAGAGAAGATAGAATTTCAATATAAAACTATGTGGATTTACCTGATTCATTGTGCGAGTGGTGGCCCTCCTTGGCATCTCCTCATATCGCTAGGACTTCTTCCTTCAACCATCACTTCAAGTTTTGTACCTTAATATTGTCTTAGCGAGGAAGGACGCACGGTCGTGCACCTTGCACACGGTCACCCGTGCGTGATGCCGTCAAAGAACACTCGGGTTTTTTTTTTTTTTTTTTTTTTTACAAAAAGAAAACAAACAAAAACAAAAATCACACCACAAACCGTTGGGTTGCCTCCCAACAAGCGCTATATTTAACGTCTTTAGCTTGGCCTGTTAATTTCGATTCGTACCACCTTTGAATGCATATATTAGTTGCTTTGGATCATGGTCAAGAACCGTTTTGCTCTGTTTGCATCTAGTAATGCATATTTGGGATTTTCAGGCAAGTATGGAAGTCTGGTGTTGGAGCACTTTGATCGGGTTATGCTCATGTTGTCCGTGCGTGTACGCATATTCTCGTGCCCGTCTCATTTCGGAATAGTTTTCTTATGACATCTTGCACGCACGCTGCACGGGCGTACACATGGTTCGTGTGTTCCTTGTCCCGTTTTTGCTCCATTTCGGCACCACACACGAGTTGAAAGTCCATAGACACACAATCCGTGTTTGGTTCGAACTTTCTTGTTTTTCCAGGATCTTGGCTCCTCATATTTGGTACCACTCCTTTGATGAATGGCACTAGATTGTTCCTTCGAGTTGGTTTCAGTGGTGCATGAAAATCGCTCTTTTGATATTGCTCACTAACAATTGTAACTAATTGACCCATTTGAGTCTCTAGGTTCTTTATTGAGCTTGTCACTTGTTGTTCCATCTTATCCATCCTTGCGTCTTGCTTAGCGAGGCGGCTCTAGTTTCACTCATGAATGCATTGTATTGATTTATGAATGAGGTGAGGGCTTCTTCTAAATATGGTTTTGCCTCTGCATTTGTAAACCCATTCATTACGTTGGACCTTGATGGGGTGGAATCATATTCTCCCGTGCTAGTATATGAAAAATCTTCGTAATTCCCCAAACGGGTAATAGCACATAGAGTGGGATTATTCCAATAATGTAAGAATTCCAGTCATTGAAATCCATTCGAGCGGGTGCACCTATACCAATTCAAAGAAACAAATCAAACATTGTAGAGATAGAATTTACAAAAGAAAAATGAAATAAAATAAAAAAAATGTCTAAATTAAAAATAATTCTATCTATCGCAATATTAGCACCAAAAATTGTATTAGTCAAGAACGGCGCCAAAAACTTGTTCGCCTTATTTTTAGCTTCACCGCAAGTGTACGGTGTAGTTTATAGAATAGGGTAAGCAAGGTCGTATCCACGGAGACTAATAAATTTATGCGCTAAGTATTGAACCAAAATAGACTTATTTTTATTTAGACGATCAAAATTGGATGATTGTTGTGGAGGTAAAGACAAGAATAACCACAAAAACACAATATCAAAATAATAATGGAATTATCAAGGGAATGAAATGGATTCCCGGGTTGTGGTTTCAATTAATATTCCTCTTGTTTTCCGATTTAATCAAAGCCAAAGTTATTATCAATACACCTATAAGACGATCGCAACGGTATTTTATCCCCCCTCTCGAGATGTATATAAAGTGTAGATTGAAATATCTATGCTAGCATCTCTACTCAACATAAGATACACAACTCCCAAAAGCACAAAAGATCAAATATCCTCACAAACATCTACAAACCTCTCGATTCATGCAAATATTCATGTCAAGTACTCAAGATCTAATATTGAAACTCATCTCTCGAATTATGAATCAATATATCAAACAAGTTAAATCATTGGCCAAGTGATAGAACAAGAATAAGAACAAAGTACTCAAATAAAGCTTCAAGACAATAACTACAATCAAGATTAAAACATTCAACAAGAGTTCAATTAATCTACTTCCAAAACCCGGAAATCACAAGATGTTTAGCTACCCATTACAAATAAACAACTCATAGACAAATTGTTCATATTCATAAGAAGCTAAAATGAAAGATTAAAGCACAAAGAATGAGAAAACTTAGGGAAATGGATAATCTCTCGATTAATCTTCAATCCTCAAGCTCCGATTCAACCCGATTCTTCCCTTGATTCTTCCTTGATGAAATTGATGTGTTTCTTGTGTTCTTGGGTGTATTCCCAGCCTTTTTTCCTTGGTGTGCGCCCCAAGAAGTGGTATTTATACCCTTTTTGAAGTCAGTCAATTTCTTTGTCATTTTTGGAGTTTTCTGCAAGCACGCACGGGTCGTGCGCCCACGCACGGGTTACCCGTGCGCCCATTCTGTAGAAAAAATCCAGTCTCTGTAGGGCGCACGGGTCGTGCGCCCACGCATGGGTTACCCGTGCGCCATCCTGTAGAAATAATCCAGTCTCTGTAGGGAGCACGGGTCGTGCGTCAACGCACGGGTTACCCGTGCGCCACCCAAATGTCCGAATTTGCTTGCAGGGTCTTCAGAAGAGTTGTAGCCCTCTCTCTTAGCTTTCCATAGCCACTTGAATCACCTCAATATCAATTTTGTAGAGAGAGTTATGACCAAAATACTAAACCCCTGCCAGTCTTTGGAAATTCCATACGCGTTTGGATGTTCCTTGAGATAAATCTCCTTGTTGTTTGATCATCCATGCTTCTTTTGACACACGACTCATCACTATGACTCTAGAATCCATATAGTTGGCTTCCAATTGGGTGTAATCGCTCGATTCTTGATGATTCAAGGTTGCAATGCTCGTATTTGTCATAAAATCACTCCAAATATCGTTAAATTCCTACAAAACGAGCAAAGCGTAATATCTTTCCCACAAAGAGCGAATATATACCATTTCATACACGTTATTGCATGTTTATAAACAATTATAGCCATAAATATGCCCTAAAATACATGCAAAACTCACACCTATCACAAAGCCGGATGTTTTTCCTAAATAAATTGGAGAAGATTTGCCTATTCGGGAAGAGATTTCTCTAAAAGGATTCTTATCCTTAACATGGGAATTAAACAAGCGAGTAAATCATGATCGAGGCGCGGCGTGCTTCATGGTACAAAGTGAAGATGCCACCAATCTATTTCCATGATACAGGTGCAGATGTTTTGTTAGGAAACAATTTCCTACAAACATTCAAGCGATTCACATAGGAGAATGAGACAAGAAGACTTATTTTCACAACATTATGTGATCATAAGATCATTGTCCAAATGATCAGGGAAGCATTTTACTGAGAAAAATGCCTATTAATTTTCGCGCAAAGCGTGGTGATGAAGCCAAATTCCGAAATCCAAAAATGGCGGATCGAAGAAAATTTGGTGAAGCCTTATTATCCTATAGATAATCCGGTTCTCGAAATGATAAGAAGCTTTGGGATTATAACTTGTATTCATTCAGAGTGCAAGGAGAAGAACGAGTTACTCCAGAGGTTATTGCAGAATTAATGTTGAGCCTAATGGAGAGTCCGCATAGTGACGTGACCCTGGAGGAACAAATATCACTCGAGGATATCAAGAAGAAGATCTAAAGGAATTACAATGAAGATCCTTTGGCATGGTGGGACAAGAATGAGCTCAAAGCATCCTTAAAGGTTAAACCTGGGAAGGAGTACGGGTTCGTAAGATTCAAACCAATCCTTATGAACCAGGAGGATCGTGAGGATATGCAGAAGATACTTAAGGAACATCTTGACCTTAAGTTAATTTCACCGGGAGTTTCTCCATACAAAGATCTGAGATTCTTAGTCGAAACCATGGAGAAATCAAAAGAGGAAAGCCAAGAGTTGTTATTAATTACAAGGAGATTAATAACATTTTGGAGTTCGACGGATACTATATCCCAAGTCGAGAACATCTGGTTAACTGCATCAAAGGTGCCAAGATATTCTCAAAGTTCGATTGCAAGTCTGGATTCTACCAGATTAAGATGGAGGAATAAAGTAAGAAGTTTACAACTTTCTCTACACCACAGGGACACAATATTTGGAACGTGATGCCTATGGGATTGGCTAACGCACCCCAAATATATCAAAGAAAGATGGATAATCTCTTCAAAGATTATTTCAGTTTCATGTTCGTATATATTGATGACATTCTTATCGCATCAAAGAACATGAAAGAACATCTCAAACATTTGGAGATATTTTAGGATGTTTGTCAAAGAAGGATTAGTGCTTTCGGAGAAGAAGGCGGTGATCGCAACAAGACAGATTGAATTCCTCGAATTGAAATCGATGAATCTGGAATTATTCTACTTAATCATATTGTGGAAAAGATCTGGGATTTCGGATACACTTTGAAAGACAAGAAGCGACTTTGAGTTTTCTTGGAGTTGTTAATTTTACTGGGATGTTCATTAACAATCTGGCATATTACAGGAAGGTGTTTAGCCCATTGCTTAAAAAAGATGCAGTATTCAAATGGAAAGATGAACATCGAACATTTTCCTTAGTTTTCTTACAATAAAGTCGAGTGAAAATTTGTATTAGCTGAGTGTTTTTAGTTTTCAAGTTTTATGTGTTTTCGAGTGCAAGCCTCATCTATGAGAGGCTAAACAAGTATTCTCCTCCCAAAATGAGATTACTATTGTAATAAATATTTCAATAAGTTCTTAATAAAAAGGGACTTTCTGCTTCAACATGTCTTCATAATGTTCTATTAATTTATCCCGTTTAAAGATTACTTGTACGCTTGGAGTAGGAAACGAACCAAGGTTGTGCTGAAAAGTTGTTGAAGGAGTCGGATAACTTGCAGATCATCTTCTCTGATGGTGAGGTTGAACAGTGAGGAGTTGTTTGTCAAAAGATCTGGGGGCAGTAATCTTCCGACTGGTGGTGTTGCGAGCCATCTCACCCGGTGCTGTTTCGGTCAAAGAAGGTATGAATTTTAAGGGATATTTTAATTTTACGGAAGCATGTTGGGCCTGATATGGTCGTAATGGACTATATCCATTTATGTTAATAAACTTAGGCAAATTGAAGTATGTATACATATGAGTAAAATTTTTACAGAAGTATGCCCTGTTAAGTTTATAGGCTGGAAACCTGACATGATCCATTTAAAACCTCTGAATAGAGACTGGATCTAAGTAGGTGTAACAATGTCACGAACAAAACAGGTGTCAGAAAAATAAAGCTTTTACAATATGTGATACATTGAAAAATAGGGTAATTTGGGACTTGCATGGCAAACTTTATAAATCGTGGGACTATTTATGCATATTTCTAAACTCGTAGGACTACTAGTGCAACATCCGAAAAACAAATGGGATGATAAAAGCAAAGACGGGACTAAGGGTGCAATAGCCTAATCTGTGGGACCGAGGTGCAATTGTCTCAACAAATAGGTAAATAATTAAATAAAAGAAATATATTATGATTTTACCCCCAATCTTTACATTTAAAGAAATTCAAATTTAAAATGAAACAGAATGACAATAATGATGTAATCGTACACTCATTGTAAATTTGACCCATACAGTCATACTTAAGTACATATACGGAAAATTGATTATAGCTCAATTGGTACATATGCAATCCATGTCATTTTACTTGCATTAAATCTCACTAGTCTCACCCTCCGAGAACCTTGTAATCAAGTACATATACCTTGTGGGCCATGTCTACGTGCGTGAATGTGTGTTTCTATCACAACATAATATGTGGCTATGGTTTGGGCTCAAAATTGGTCCCGTTTATATTTTTGTGCTTTCAAATTCGTCAAATCAAGTACCATCAAATTAACCCAATCCAAGCACGGGAACAAAGCCATAAAAAGCTGTTAAAGCCCAACCTATAATGGGCTAGTTTCTCCATGGTCCATAGGTTATGTTTTAGTGAAAAATAAACAAGACTGCAATTGTTTATTAAAAAAAATCTCATTCTTTTTGCTAAAGTTTTTTATTTCTTTTACCAGAGTATTTTGTTTGTCCAAATATTCGATTATTCACGGGAACAAATACTAACCATGAAGTTTAGCCTAATTACCAAAAAAAAAAAAGGTTGTCTTCCAAAGTTACACCTATTGAGGGGTGTGGACTGTTTAGTGGTGATTTGTATAACAAATACATACCTCAAGGGATTGTTTGTAATTTTAAAAGATAACTGTATTTTTTTGTAATTAGACTAAATCTCAGGGGCATTTTTTGTAATTATCCCTTTATTGTACTATTAATAAAAAAAATAGGGCGTAGTTGCACTTTCTAATTTACGCTACATTAGACTCATTAGTGGTATCAGAGAGTGAGTTTGGAGCAAATTAAGAAAGAAAAGGGATGGGATTTTAGGAGTCATTGAGGGATTTAGTACTATATTTCACCAAAATTACAAATTTACCCCAAATTTTTAAGCCTGAGTTTAAACCCTTCAACTCCTTTTCCTTGCCAGAGAGAGAGATACGTGGGTTGGATTGGGAGTATTTGAGCCCAACTAAGATATCTGATTACTTATTTTCTCAAAATCTCAGTTTTACCCCAAATAATCCTAAACACTACCCTCCAATCCTTTGAGTTTTAATATTAACTTTCAAAAACCAAATTCATTATATATTCTCTTTCCTTACCTATTTACTTAAGCTGAATTTCCAAAATTATTTATTTAAGTTAACTTTTAATTTATTTTATTTGTAGGAAATCATTCTTACGAGGTCTAAATTTTAAAGCAAGCATGAGATCGTATTTCTGTATTTTATTTGAGGTGGAGTTTATTGCTTTTGTTTACTTTAAATGACATGTTTTAATTGTTAGTTGCATGTTCATGATAAATATGATGCGTGATGTTGAGACTATTTGTACTTAATTGCACGCGAGACTTTGAGACTATTGGTACTTAATTGTATGCGAGACTTCGAGACTATTGGTACTTAATTGTAAGCGAGACTTTGAGACTATTGGTACTTAAATGTACATAAGACTTTGAGACTATTTCTACTTAAATGTACTATGGTATTTTTCCATGAATGTTTGTGCTAACTATTATGCATGCGTATTTGACTTGAACAATTGCTTCTCCACTGAGTTGACGATAACTCATCCCAATAATTTAAATATTTCAAGTTGAGGAGTCCGTTGTGGCGTGTGGCGGGTGAATTGATCATGATAGCTTATTTATTATCGAATTTTTCATTAATAGTAGAATTCCTTGCACGATGTCAGTTTTTTAGTTTATCGTATTTATAAAACATTGTTTAGTTTTATTTCAATTATTTATGGATGATGGAATTTTTATATAAGTTGGATATTTCTTTTAAAAAATATATATCATTGACTCGTTTCCGTTAAATCTTAGTCATTTATGGGTATTATTATGCGTAGTTGCACTTTCTAAAAATTAGGGTGCTACATTAGTGGTATAAGAGCAGGCTAAAGTTTCTGTAGACTTTAAAAAAAAAAAGAGTCGGATTTTTTTTTTAAATAATCTATGATCAATCACTTTTTCCGCACCACGGGGACTTCGAGGTAGTACTTATATTTTTTTTCTACTACATGTTGTACTATGAAATTTGAGCTTTATGTCATGTATTATGCGAGAATGTTATTTCATGAGACTTGAGTCTTATGTCAATGTCATTTATTACGAAAAATGCATATTTTTAATATTGAGAAATAATATATGTCTTCATTTTACTACGCTTTGAATTTAAGAAAGTTCATGATATTTAAAATTTTATGGGACTGATATATAGTTAGATGGTTGGGCCTCACGAGACCGTTAGGAAGTCTATCATTTGTCCCACAGTCCTGAAAAAGAGGCGTATTAGAGAATTTAAAAATTATGAGATGTTGAACGATCGTGATTTGGGAGGCCACATTCTTGCAATGGGAAGGATGTAGGCCATGGTAAAGCAAGATGGCGTCTCTGACTATGTTGTGGTCGTGGCGAATTGACACTTTGCCCCAGGAGTGGGAACCTCGTGCGAGAGCTATCTTTCTTCGAGAGGCGACCTTCACCTACAATGCAGATGCTCCCATCATCAGCTTTGGTGACTTCTCTGCTTCTTTGTATGGGATGTGGCTGAAGTAGATAACTGAGCCAGAAGATGAGATGGAAGAGGAGTCACCTACAAACCCACTCTCTGATTCCAAGGTTCCTCTTCGGGATCCTCCTCCATCTCATCTTCCTCGCTCGGCTTTATCGCTTGACCACATCCCATACAAAGAAGCAGAGAAGTCAGCAAAGCTGATGATGGGAGCATCTGCATTGTAGGTGAAGGTCGTCTCTCGAAGAAAGAGAGCTCTTGCACGAGGTTCCCACTTTGGGGGCAAAGTGTCCATCAGTTTCATGACCGCAACATAGTCAGAGACGTCATCTTGCTTTACCATGACCCACATCCTTCCCATTGCAAGAATGTGGCCTACCAAATCATGATCGTCCAACATCTCATAATTATTAAATTCTCTAATATGCCTCCTTTTCAGGACTGCGGGACAAATGACAGACTTCCTAGCGGTCTCGTGAGGCCCAACCATCTAACTTTATATCAGGCCCAAAAATTTTAAATGTCATGAACTTTCTTAAGTTCAAAGCGTATTAAAATGAAGACATATAATTGCTCAACATTAAAAATAAGCATTTTTCGTAATAAATGACATTGACATAAGGCTCAAGTCTCATGAAATAACATTCTCGCATAATACATGACATAAAACTCAAATTTCATAATACAACAAGTCGTAGAAATATATATATATATATATATATATAAGTATTACCTCGAAGTCCCTGTGGTGTGGCGAAGGTGATTGATCATAGATTATTTTTAAAAAAAAATCCGACTTTTTTTTAAGTCTACAGAAATGTAAGTCTGCTCTGATACCACTAATGTAGCGCCCCAATTTTTAGAAAGCGCAACTACGCATAATAATACCCATAAATTACTAAGATTTAAAGGAAACGAGTCAACGATATTTTTTTTCAAAGAATAGAATATCCAAATTATATAAAAATTCCATCATCCATAAATAATTGAAATAAAACTAAACAACGTTTTATAAATACGATAAACTAAAGAACTGACATCGTGCAAGGAATTCTACTACTAATGATAAATTCGATAATAAATAAGCTATCATGATCAATTCACCCTCCACGCGCCGACTCCTCAATCTGAAATATTTAAATTATTGGGGTGAATTATCATCAACTCAGTGGGGAAGCAATTGTTCAAGTCAAATACGCATGCATAACAGTTAGCACAAACATTCATGGAAAAATATCATAGTCTCACGTACAGTTAAGTACAAATAGTCTCAAAGTCTCATGTATATTTAAGTACAAATAGTCTCAAAGTCCCGCGCGTACAATTAAGTACCAATAGTCTCAAAGTCTCGCGTATAATTAAGTACCAATAGTCTCAAAGTCTCGCGTACAATTAAGTACAAATAGTCTTAATATCACACATCATATTTATCATGAACATGCAACTAACAATTAAAACATGGCATTTAAAGTAAACAAAAGCAATAAACCCCACCTCAAATAAAATGCAGAAATACGAACTCGTGCTTGCTTGAAAATTTTAGACCTCGTAAGAATGATTTCCTACAAATAAAATTAAATAAAATAAAAATTAACTTAAATAAACAATTTTTGGAAATTCAGCTTAAGTAAATAGGTAAGGAAAGAGAATATATAATGAATTTGGTTTTTGAAAGTTAATATTAAAACTCAAAAGGATTGGAGGGTAGTGTTTAGGATTATTTGGGGTATAACTGAAATTTTGAGAAAATAAGTAACCAGATCTCTTAGTTGGGCTCAAACACTCCCAACCCAACCCACGTATCTCTCTCTCTGGCAAGGAAAACTGGAAAAGGAGTTGAAGGGTCTTAAATTAGGCTTAAAAATCTGGGGTAAATTTGTAATTTCGGTGAAATATAGTACTAAATCCCTCATTGACTCCTAAAATCTCATCCCTTTTCTTTCTTAACTTGCTCTCAAACTCACTCTCTGTACTAATATTTTCTGGGTTTCGAAATTTTTTTTCTGGGTTCTTGGGTAGGCAGGACCGGCATGCGATCTGGGCTCGGTTTTTGCGTTTTCGGCCGGTGATTCGGGATTTGAGTTGAAAAAAAGGAGATGATGTTGAGAGAGTAGGTTTGAGTTGAATGAAGGGAACAATCATGTGATAGCAGATGGGGTTTGAGGAAGTAAATATCAGATTTTTTTTTTAGAGTCCTACACGACGTGGGCTGTAGAAAGCAGTTTGAGGGAGTCGAGGGAGTAGTAGGCATTTGAATGTGGGAGGATAGTGAAAGACACTTTCTCTCTCTAACTCTTTTCTCTCCCCCTTCTCTCTAACACTCCAAAAAAAAAAAAAACCCTACCTTTCCCCCTCCCTCTCCCTTTGCAGCCGCCCCCTTCCCCTTTCCCCCCTCCCCCTTCCTCCTTCCCCTTTCCCCCTCCCTCTCACCCTCCATGGTTTTTATTGGAGGGATCCAAATGGCGTGATCTTGGGCGTATGAAGGTGGCGAAATTTTTGTCCGGGGCGAAAGCGGGTCGGGAGCTTCACGGAGAGTGTCTCGGAGCGGAGAAGACGATGGGCGTGGCGATAGATTTGGGAGAGGGGAGAGACAATTTTTGCTTTTTTCTCTAGGTTGTTAATATAGTTGTTGTTTTCTTATTTTGTTTGTGTTTTCTTTTTCGGTTGATTTGCGAAACTCGTAGGCGAATCGGTTTTTTTGTTCGAGTATGTAGTGAGTTGCTCATGCCCGATTTTAGTTTTTTGGTGTGTTACTGAGTCTCCTTTAAGTCTTTGAAGTCTCGGCGTGGAGTGGTTAGTTTGGGTGGGTAGTTTTTTTTTTTTTTTTAGTCCATGTGAATCGAATTGGTTTACCAATTCCGCAACTCTTAGTTAGTCTTGTGCTCTTGGCGTTGCATGGCTACGATTGTAGTTGTAATTTTAGTTCTTGAGTTGTTTTAATATAATTCTATCGTTCGAAAAAAATGTGGGAGGATATACCAAAATTTGTTAAGAAAATATTTTGTTTTATCTAATTTGATATATAAGGATAAAGATAAATAATTTCAAATTTCGAAATTTAACTAAAAAGAATTTCTGCAGAATTTTAAATCTTCTAGAAAGCGGATATGGGCTCTTAAAAATACCAAAAAAAAAAAAAAAAATTTATAATGGGCGTGTCAATACTATTAAGACTAAACTTGAAAAGGACTAAGACTGAAATTCGATATTGGGCCAGAAATTAAAATCCTAAAATCTAAAAATACTAAAACCCAAATTGGTAAAATTAGGATATTAATTTGTATGACAAATACATACCTTGAGGTATTGTTTGTAATTTTAAAAGATAACTGTATTTTTTTTTTTGTAATTAGACTAAATCTCGGGTATTTTTTTTGTAATTATCCCTTTATTGTACTATGAATAACAAAATGTCACGTGGTCTCATCAAACATACTGCTGCTTTAGGTATCTATAATAGAAGAACAGGTGATCTTATCTTACAACAAATCATAAATAAGTAACTTCATCAGTCTACACATTTTACTTACATGTTTACATTAGCTTCTGGCAATTACTTGCCCAAAACTAACAAAGATATTAATAACAATAAATCTATAGCACCTCAGATATCCAAGCATTCAGAACTAAACCAACCAAAATTTTGCATCACCAGTAATCTTTGCATGAGCACTCACCATTAGCAAAGATATGAAAACCAGAAGCATCTCTAACATGTATCTCCCTTTTCGTAACAACCGAAACATACTTCAAGAATGTATGGCAATCCCCACAGAGATGGATATTCTTAATCACCCTAACAGGTTTTCCGGGTCTAGTCGTAAGAATCCCATACGTAACGGCTAGTTTTCCGCTATGGTACAACAAGAAATTCACCTTCTGATGCTCCTCCACTTCATGAAGCACAAAGCTCGTATCTGGCGCATATCCAGCTCTTAAGCATTCTAACAGTAATATGTCTAATGCGCTGTAAATATCTTTCGATTGCGAATGAGACTTATCCCGGCCAAAAAATGAATGAACCCGGTTTTTCTGTATGACCCAACTCCGGCCTGGGAATTTTCGGAACCCTCTTTCTTTCATCTCTTCCCTAACAAGTTCGGAGCAATGCCACCTTCCGGAAGCCGAATAAAGATTCGATTTTAGTATGTATGTCGATGGGTCTTGTGGCTCGATTCCCAGTATATTCTTGGCGGCCCTTTTTCCGATCGTGGCGTTTCTGTGTACTCTGCAGCTATCGAGCAAGGCTCTCCAAACGGAAGCCTTTGGCTCGAATGGCATATTCTTGATTATATCCTCTGCTTCTTCTAGAAGACCCCAGTAACCTAAAACACCAACCAATGAGGCATAATGGTCTGAATTGGGCTCGATGTGATAAATGGACTTCATGGAGAAAAAGAAGTCGTTGCAATGTTCGACTAAATTTGAGTTTGTGTGCCGATAAGCTGTAATAATTAATACACAGGTAACTTTGTCTGGCTGTATTTCTCTTTTCTGCATCCTTTTCCATATTTCCAAGGCCTTTTCCCCCTGCCTATTAAGTATATAGCCAGCCAATAGACTATTCCATGAAACTATGTCATGTTCAGACATTTTATCGAACACCTTAGCTGCTTCTTCCATGTTACCACACTTGGAGTACATGCTAACTATAGCATTTCCAACTCCAATATCAGACAAGAAACCATATTTCAAAGCCAGACAATGAAATTGTTCGCCGAGTTTCTGAAACCCCAACTCTCCACACACACCAAGGATTGAAGCTGATGCAAATTCGTCCATGAGATTGTCTTCTTCATTTTGCCACTGGCAGATTAGAGAAATTGCTTTTTCTAGATCTGGGTTTCGAGCGTATCCACAAATCATCGTCGTCAGCATAATTGAACTGCTCTGTTTTAACGGCGATCGATGGAATATCTTTTCAGCATCATCCATTCTACCACACCGAGTGCACATATCAAGTAATGCTGCTTGAATGTAGTTGTTAGCACCAAAATCAACCTTGAGAACAAAGGCTTGAATTTGTTCGCTGGACCTCAAATCCTTCGTCAACCCACAAGCATGTAAGATGGTAGTCAATGTAAAGTCAGATATCTCAACGCCCTCCTCAACTATTCTGCAAAACAATCTCAATGCTCTGAATCCCTCACCGTTTTGGCAAAATCCAGCTAAGAGAGAATTGTAGGAGACACTATTCTTCTCGGGCATCTTAACGAAAAGCTCTAAAGCCAAATCAACAAGCCCAAATCCCATATATGCATTAACCATTTCAGTCCAAGTAAAAACATCCCTCACAGGCATTTTATCGAACAATGTCTCAACGTCTTCCACTCGTCCACATTTTGCATAAAATTCAATTAGTGCATTCTTCACACTCAAATTGGTTTCATATCCTATTTTATGTGCATATGCATGAATTTCTATGCCTTTCGTAGTAGCAGAACACCTAGCACATGCAACCAAGAGACTAGAAAGCGTAAAATAATCCACCCTAAAACCCTCCACTATCATAGCGTGAAACAGTTCAAATGCTCTATCATACATACCATCCTTAACCATACAAGAAATCACAGTATTCCAAGAAGCAATGTCCCTTTGGGGCATATCATCGAACAGTTTGACCGCATAATCAAAATAACTACATTTACCGTACATTGCCATTAGCGCATTGGCGACATAGCTGCAATTGAAGTGACCTGTTTTAACCGCAAATGCGTGAACTTGGGAACCCAACTCTAAATCCAGTAAACGCGTACAAGCAGTCAACAGCGCCACAAACGTGTACCCATTGGGCTCAATTCCGAAGCCTCTCATCTCGAAGAATAGCCCCACTGCTTCAATCTCGCGATTCGATTTTGCCAAACCCGACATCATAGCAGTGTACGACACAACATCTGGGCTAAAAATTGAATTAAAAACTCTCTCAGCATAAGTCAAGTGACCCAATTCGATATAAGATGAAATGAGGGAGTTAAATAAGCGGATGTCCTGTTGAATCTTGAGAATTGAAGCATGGACAGCTTTATTGAGCTGTATATCAGTGTAGTCGATGGATAACTTGAGCAAACGAGAAAGCTCATGGTTCGATAGGAGCTGAGGGTTTTCAGGATGCTTTGGGCTAAAGAGGTGTTGAAAAGATGGAATCTTGGAGAGTGGAAATGATGGGAACAGTAGGGTTTTGGAAGAGGAGAGAGAAAGGGAGGTTTTAGAGGGAGAGAGATAAGAGGTGATTTGTGAAGGAGTAAAGGGTTTCGAAAGGTGGTGAGAGTGAAGGATTATGGGGTGAGAGGGGGGAGAAGAAGGGGGAGTCGGTGGCGGGATGGTGGCAGTGGTGGATAAGGGCTGCCATTAAAGTGAGGCGCCAAGCATACTGAAACTTTGGGCTGAAACTTGGGAAGTTGAATATTTTCTTTAATTTCCTTTTTTGTCCTTGAAGAAAGTGTCACTCAAGATATTCTTGTTAGAGTTGCAATAGGTGAGGCCGGCCGGGCCAGCTCAAGCCGGGCCAATCCATAAGATAGGATGGGGTCGAGATTTCATCAGGTTGGATCAACCCATCACTGGAATCTTGGAGCTAAAAGAGGTCGATTTTCTTGACTCTATAAATGGAGCCGGTCCAGGTTTATATGTAAATTTAGTTTAATTTTGTCAACTTTAATTCTTGTACAAAAATTTAAGCTATTGGGCAACAATTTTGAGTCTTAGATACAATAGATATAATCCACTTATGCCAATTTTCTTCATATATCTTATGAAATGGGTTGTTGACATAAGGTATTTTATTTGAAAATATCGACTTTGACTCACTAAAAATATGAGGATTATGAAAATTTATTCATAATCCCATTTTCACTTACATGTTGAACAGGGCACACATATGCATGAGATTCCATTTGTGTATTCCATTTCCTATTCATTATGATGATTGACACATGTTTATATGATAAACATGTGTTGTTGACTTTTTAGATGTATGTACATATATCAGATAATCAACAAGTGGAATAGGAAGTGAAATTGGTTCCTAATATCCATAGGCATGATAAAGGCCTAAACATAATCAATGTTGTAAAAATCAGTTTAGGTGCCCATTGTCCGAACAGATTTTTTTCAAATTGGTGAAAAAACTGTTTTGGCCAAAAATTGGCCAAGGTGACCAAAAATCGAACCTAGACAGTTAAAATAAAATAAAAAAAATAGTATTGTTCCTAGGTATCCTAGGCGCTAGGCGGCCTAGCGATTTCTACAACCTTGAACATAGTATAGAAAACAAACAAACAACGAAAAAGAATAAACACTCTGCATAATATTAGTACACTTTTAAAAAAAGAAAGGGATAATTACAAATAGCCCCTTGAAGTTCGGGCTGATTACAAAAAACTCCATAAATTTTTGAAAATTACAAAAAAACCTTGAGGTTTGATTTCTCTTGCATTTTTCCCATTCATAAGCAAAAAGTATTTCAAAATCCCCACTAACATTTGTAAAAATATTACATTTACCCCCTCAAATTTAAGACAAAATCGAACCTGAGGAGGCTTTTTGTAATTTTGAAACATCTCTGGATTTTTTTGTAATTAGCCCAAACCTCAGGGGTGTTTTTTGTAATTATCCCAAGAAAAGGATGAAGGAGAAGAACGCTGCATCATTGTCATACTCAGAAAGCATTTGAGTTCTTTATTCCAATCTAAAATTTTATTTTGTAAACATATTTGGATCAAACAAATAATAGAGACAGAGTCACTCATAACATAACATATTACTTCTCATTACACAAGCTAAAACAGAAGCAACACATTCCTCTATCTCAACCTTCTACTCTTCTCAACACTTAAAATATCTCAACTCTTAATATATAAACCAAATTCAAGAAATATAAAAAAACCAACAACCTTAAATACTCTAAAAAACACATCATCTATGTAATGTATCAGCACACAATCGTAGTGGAACTAGTTGATTGCAGCTAACTCCAGATTGCATTGCAACACTAAGAGATGAGATCAAATCCCTGTTCAAGCAGACTTTGAGCCAATTTCTCATTAGCAGATTCGGAGGGGTGAAATCCATCCCAGAAAACATATTGTGTCGCGTTCGAGCATGTCCCCAACGATCGTTCGTTACAGAGAAACGACGTTTCGATTGTGCCTGTCCCACAGCAAGCTCTCCTTGATTCAAAGAATCCTGGAAAAATAGTTTGAAATTAGTATGAAATTCATGCATGAAAAGTTAGTACAAAAGAAGAAAAACTGAGGTATGAACTAATTAAAAAAGGGATAATTACAAAAACACCCCTGAGGTTTGGGTTAATTACAAAAAAAACCAGACAAGTTTCAAAATTGCAAAAAAGAACCAAGAGGTTTCTTTTTGTCCTAAATTTAAGGGGTAACTGTAATATTTTTGTAAATGCCAGGGTTTTCTTGAAATGTTTTCGAAAATCACCGGCAAAAATGTAAGACGGAATCAAACTTCAAAGTTTTTTTTTATAATTTTCAAAGAATTCTGGGTTTTTTTGTAATTAGCCCAAACCTTAGGGGTGCTTTTGTAATTATCCCTAAGAAAAAATAGAGATGTTTCAAAATTATAAAATTACCACTGTCAGTAGGCTTTGCAATCAAATCTAGTAGAGGTTGGTAGATATCAAAGACCACGAGTTTGAGTCCAGGAAAGCTGGTTTTCAAGGTTTGAGATGTGGCGTTCAGTTTGTTATTAAACGAAACAGCGTCTCGGTTCAGCCTGGCGACGCACTGGTTACTTCCCGACCCGAATAAGGTTATCGCGGCTGGCAAGCATCCGGTTGGTGGTAGTGTTGTAACTCCGATTCTTCTTGCTCCGAGACTGTATAGATTCTGTTAAAAAATGCATGATGTTAGAATATATAGGTCTATGTTGTAAGGGAGTGTTTTGTAAAAACTTCTGCTTTTTGAGGAAGTGATTTTATTGGGCCAGAAGCGAAATTAACAGTTGAGAATCAGAAACTGATAGAAACTAAAAGTTGAAATAGTTTAAAGGAAGCGTTTGGCGAATACGTTGTAAAAATTGAGCTGATTAAGAAATCTAAAGAACCGCTCTCCTGCTTTTAGATTTCGATTGCATAATCACAAGTTGTCATTTGAAAACACTAAAAACTGCTTGTTTTAAGCCAAAAGCTGACAATCACTTTTTTAAGTGTTTGCAAACACTCCCTAAGTATCATATCAATCATTTTATAAAAAGAGGATAATTACAAAAACTACCCCTAAGGTATGAGCTAATTACAAAAAAAACACAAAGATGTTTAAAAATTACAAAAAAAAAACCTCGAAGCTCGATTATCTTATCATGTATTACATGTAAAGGGGTTAACAACAATAGTTTTACAAATGTAGTGGGCGTTTGAAATGTTTTCTTTATAAAGGGGGTAAAGTGTAATACCGAATCAAATCTCATGGGTTTTTCTATAATTTCCAAAAACTTGTGGATTTTTCTGTAATTAACTCAAACTCCATGGGTAATTTTTTTAATTATCCCTATTAAAACTTTACAAATCACATTTTTAACTCACTGCTAAAGTATAACAGTCTCATGCAAGCCTATCCATGTCAGATAACACTAAACTAAACCAAAAAACAAGAAATGCTAATAATTAACCTGGATTAAGGTAGAGTAAGATCTCATGAGAATGTCTGAAAATTGATCAGGGGTATAAGCCCTGTTCAAAAGAGGATTAATGTAGTAATTCTGAATAAAATCACTGCTGCCAGCACTTATAAGATGAATCCCTCCTGAGAATATAGCATTAGCTTTAGACCTTCCTACCAAATTCACCACTTTGCTCTGCCAATCCTTATAATATGTTATCTGCTGTGGCAATGTGAGAGCCCTCTGCAAAACACAAAATATTTCAACTTAGTCATAATTTTCTGGGATAATTACAAAAACACCCCTAAGGTTTGAGCTAATTACAAAAAAAACCCAGAGTTCATTGAAAATTACAAAAGAAAAACATTTGAGAGGTTTGATTCCCTCTTACATTTTTCCCGATGATTTTCGAAAACATTTCAAAAAAAAAACCTGACATTTACAAAAATATTACAGACAAAACGAAACCTGAAGGGTTTTTTTGTAATTTTGAAACATGTCTGGGTTTTTTGCAATTACCCAAATCTCAGGGATGTTTTTGTAATTATCCCTAATTTTCTTGTTTGAATTACAAGTGATGAAAAAAAGTTACATATAGCTGTGCTGTTCTGTCGTAATAGCCGGAAGCAGCCGAGGCAAAGTTAACTCCGGTGAGAATGTTTTTGCCTTTGGCTTCTTGGCTGAGGTACGCCGGTGGATATGAATTGAACCCGAGATACTCAGCTGAGTGTAACATATAGTTTGCAAAAACGTTAGAAGAAGTGATTTATTGTAGCAGAAGTAAAAGCAGTTGAGAATCAGAAATTGATAGTGTTTGCAAATAGAATCGGAAGGTGAGAACTGAAGAGAGTGTTTGGTGAAAAGTTGTAAAGGTATTTATTTGTTTGTAAAAGTCAAAGTAGAAGCAGAATCAGAAATCTAATGCATGCATCACCATGCTTTTAGATTCTGATTAAATGAAAAAGAATCAAAAGCAAAAGTTGACATTTATCAAACACTAAAAAATGATTTTTTTCGGCCAAAAGTTTAGAAGCAATTTTTTCAGTTTGTAAAAGTGCTTATTTGTTTGTAAAAAGTCAAACAAAAAATACAATCATAAATTAAAGCATGCATCTTTTGCTCTTAGATTCTAATTAAATAAAAAAGAATTAGAAGCAGAAATTGACATTTGCAAATATTCGTCATCAATTGCATCTTACCTCACTATGTGAAGTAGGTGTGAAGTTTATAGTGTCAATTAATTGTCTTAAAATTAGTTAACACTACAAATTCACACAAAAAGTAAAGTGGCAAAGTTTTACGCCGGATGCCCTTCCTGACACAACTTTCATACGAAAGAGAAATGAGATGAAATTCCAAAATCATCATCATTATCATAGGTTTTTCCACTTGCATGGAAATTACGATGAGACGGTGATGAGTTGACATTTACAAACACTAAAAAATGATTTTTTTTTCTGCCAAAAGTTGAGATGCAATTTTTTTAGTGATTGCTCTATAAAAATATTTTTTAGATTCTCGAGAAAAAAAGTTATACATAAATAAAAACATGAATTATATTGAGGTACTGAGGGAATGTCTGCAAACTCTAACAAAAAGTGATTTTTAGCTTTTAGGTGAAAAAATAACTGTTTTTTCCACTAAAAAGCTAAGAATCACATTTTTTAGAGTTTGCGCACATTTGTAACACACATGTCTGAATTATTACCGGTGAAATCTGTGGCGAGCTTTCCGTTACAAAATCTCCCCGTAGGTCTATGAGTGACAAAATCTCTTCCATAAGGAGGGAAATTTGCCTTAATCAACGTTTGCAAATTGTTGTTATTTCCCACATCGACCACAGAGTCCCCAAAGATGTTGAGTGCAGGAACTAAAGGGTCTCCATTGACAACTGATAACACCATGAAAACAAAAAGAAATGCACCTAATATGCATCTTCTTGAAAATCCCATTTTTTTTTTGTTTCTTTTTCTTGATGTTTTTTTTTTTGGGTGTAATGAATGGAACAGAAGCAGGTGTGGAAGAATTTATGGAGGGGTGTGGTCAGTAAAGGTCAAAATTGAAGTGGTAAATTATGTATGACAATTTACACCTCTTGAATGAATCCAATCGGTGTTGTTGCAATAAAGTGAATTAAATTTGTCATTATCAGGATGCTATAGAAGTTGTAAGAGTATTTTAGTTGAATTTTTTCTTATTTTGGAGAGTTTGTTTCGTGGGTCGGGACTAGGGACAAATTATTTTGTTGAGGGGTTAAAGCAACTTTTTTAGAGAAATGAAGCAAAATTTGCGTGACGCGAAACATGGTTCTTATGTAAGATTTTGTGTTTTTATGCAAATGCATGCTTTTTTTTTTTTTCTTCAATAGAAGAAAAAACAAAAGAAAAATCATGCTTTTTATGCTACTTATAAGTTGTTGCTATGGCGTCGAGCTTACAGTTATTTTTTTTAAATAAATAAAAATATATAAAAGAAAAGAAAAAGTCTTGATAACAAGCCGATCAGGTAGCAAAGGAAAAACAATATTAAACTTCAGAAAAAAGAACAACAAAAATATTTTAAAGATGCAATTTAAATGAAGGTCTGTCTATTTCTAGAGGATTTACAAATGCCATTGTCATTTTTTTTCAGCACGTGCTCGAGTATAGTCTTGATGGTTTGATGTAGCCTGTGGAAAGTCGACCCAAGATCCTCGAGCCGCAATTGTTATAGCCTTCATAGCTTCTAAGGATTAACATGATTGAATGACAAACGGAGTAGTTGATGAGTCATCAGAGCTTGGTCTTTAAAGCTTCCAATTTTCTGCATCAACTTGAAAATCAAAGTTAAGAGGATAGGCAATGTTGGAGATATTGAATCATAAGTTAAAGTCACGTAGAGCTTATAGTTTAAATTCAGATTATATAGTTTTTCTCGAGTATGTTTGCTAGAATATCAATTCATAGTTTAATATTATTTTTACAAAAATGGTCAAGTTGAATGGTAGAAAATACAAGAATATCAATTCTCTAAAAAAGTATATGATTACGCGTGAAAATAAAAGGCCAGATTAATCATTTCGGTTGGTATTGATGTGGCGCATGCTAGCTTATATGTAAAATTGAACTAAAACAAGGATGCTATCATTTCAAATAAATAACTGATTCAATTGCACTTGTTTGTTGAAATTTAGACAATTCATTCATTGGTGGTTCATCTATTTGTTATTTATTTAACATTTTGAGCAACAAATTCAGTGAAGACGCCATTATGCTAACTATTTAATTGAAAATGCAATGGAATTAATATTTGTGCTACATCGGTCGTATAAGTACACACAATGTATGAGGAAATTAAATGTACGACATTCTTGCCCTTTTTAATACTAGTACAACCTATGGTACATATTCTTGCAATTCTGCCACTGTTTGAATTGCGCTTCTTTCTTTTTTCTTTTTGGAGTACAATAGTAAGAGATGGGACACACACTCATATGGAATCGAACTCAAGTTAATTATACCTAAAAGCACAAGTTTCTTTCACTGAAGCACAAAATTGATCTCACCGTTAGAAATGAGTTAGTATGTACTTTTATGGAGTACTGATGTACTATACTATTATTCAACTCAATGAAAGTTTGAAACCTCATTCAATTATAGAAAACCAAAAAACAAAAAGGGGTTTTACGAATTAAGTCATTTACCAATTACACCTTGTATTTATTTCGACGGTCTTGTAAATTGTATCACATCGTCAGATACCTACTTCTCTCACAAGTCAATTTCTTTAAATGTGACACTAATACCAGAAAGATTGCAAAATATTTCATCCTATCATTTTTAGTCGGAAACTAAAACACCTTTCCCAAACATTTTACATATTCTGTAAAATACTCAAAATAAATCCAAACATTGTCATTGAGATGTGTTTGAAACTGAATACAGGATAGCAGCAGCGAGTCTTAAATACTATTGCAGGCTTGGGGAAGTGTGCATGTACAAAGGTCAATGACCTGCACGTATTATGTTTTTACTTTTTTTTTTTTTTTTTTTTTTTTTTTTTTTTGATAAGCTCAGCCTTCCAGAACTACAGCGCCCGACTATCCGAGGACAGACTCCGCTCCTCATTCTTTGCCGCCAAGGTAAACATGGGATGTGCGCACCGGCGAGTGTTACGATGGGGTCTTGGCGTCGTACAACCGATCCTAAGGGTAAAGAGAACAATTATGTTCGACCCCCCAATCTACTAATAACGATCTCTCCCCGAATCGAACCCACACGTATTATGTTTTTACTCATTATACATCTTAGAGAACAACACCCAATGGGTAATCTTTTCCTTCTATTTGCCTCGTCCACAGATATATACATCATCTCCTGTTTCATTCTTTATTTCTTTTAGTATCTTAATATATTAGACATTAGATGAATGGTACATTGTACATATTACAGAACACTTTTTTTACACGTCTTTTTAATGTATTGAAATATCACATGAAACAAAAATGGAAGAAAAAGACTGTCCTTGTCATGAGTCATGACACCTGATAATCAGCATATTTTATTTTTTTCCATTTCATCTATTCGCATGAGAGGAAGAAAAAATCAACAAAAGTAGCCTGGTGAAATGAGGATGCATTTAGATAGAGGACATAAACAAATATAGGGAGTATTTGCGAACACTTAAAAAAAAGTGATTGTTAGTTTTTTGCTAAAAACAATGTAGTTTCTATTATTTTCAAATGTCAACTTCTGTTTCTAATTCTGCATAATTCAATCAGAATCTGGAATAGGGGATCAGAAAGAAACAGGAGATCAGGACTGATGTATATAATGCGTGTATATATGAAAAGTTTCAAGTGGCTTTAAAGAACAAAATATCGGCATGCTCAATACTAAGACGATAAAATTTGATGCACCGGAATACTGCAGCGTACAGTAATGGTTGCCACATTCTCATCAAGGAATCTCACATTAACCAAATGGTAACCATTTGTTGCAGGAATAGATCCATAATAGGGGCACAAAATAAATACAACTATAAACTACATCAAAAACAATTAGCGGGCACACTTTATTTAATCTAAGTAATACATAAATTTAAAAAATAAATAGTAAAAGAAAAAAGCTATGGGGGCACGTGCTCCATAGTAGGAGCAGCGAACGAGCCACATCCGACTTCTTCAAAGTTATTTCACACTAAAATTGAAGTTTTGGGGAGCATCCTAACTCTAAGAAAGCTTTATTACCCAAAAAGAACAAGCTCAGAAGTGAATCCACTTGGATCCTATCTTGATGTTGCATATAATCACAAAAGAGGGCTAAATCAAAAACTCGTACCAAATCATCGCATTAGAAGCTGGAAAGCCTCATTTCTGGTTTCCACTTCATACTCATATCCAAGACTGTTTGCACGATCCCGAAACTCATCCATCTCAGAGTCGGGCACTTGGATACCTACCAACACATTTGCGCCCGTTTCTCCCTGGAAATGCAATGAAAAGGTAAATTGTGTGCATCCAAAACAATGACACCACATGTGCATATAAATAAAACTTATCCACTGAATAAGTTTTGGAGATCGTAACCTGTCCCCGGTAATGAAACAAACTTATATTCCAACGCGGACTCAAAGCATCCAAAAATTTCATCAACGCGCCTGGCCTCTCAGGGAAAATAAAACGGCAAAAAGCTCATTTTTAACGTTTGATCGCCGCCCATCTGACACAGATTAAACAGAATCACATAAAGCAAGTATACAGCGAGTACTGCGTACTCTTAATACATGCAGACTTTTGAGGGTCAAATACAGAAGAAAGCTTTCCAACCGAGATACAGATACTAACTAGTATTGAATTAAGCTTAACCATATCTTTTATCTTATTCATGATGCAAAACAAGGGGTCTTCCTTATAAATTAAAGAATTATATATTCCACGCTTTAGTTCGGAATAATTCAGAAACCAGGACTCAAACATACAAGACTAGATTGTCGATATTGTAATTCAAAACATAATTTTGCAGTGAAAAAGGTGAAAGCAAACAATCAGATAGGGACAAGGCCGCCGTGCTATATTGACAATATCATTGGTTTATATGCTTTCATCTTCCTTCTAAGGCTGCCAACTATAATTTCAGTCTGCTGTAAATGTGTTCCATGCATATAATCATTTCAATTTTTCGGGATCCGTTTTTTTGTCAAAGTTATTGTCTAAAATAGCTTAAAACTAGTTCACAAACAAAACTTATTAACAATCATATTGCTTCTAGACTAAACGGTAGGCCGTAGGTATTCGTTACAATAAATCCACAATGAAAACCTATAAGCCATTTACCATCGTAAATCCTGTCAACCTCAAAGATTCTAAAACCAAATTTAACTTTCTAAACACCATGGTTTTTCATCCACCATATTATATGAACTTTCTCCACCAGCAGTGACCAGCTATCAGTTTCTAATGTGCATATGTAGATCTCAGCATCTCTCAGTTTTTGCTATATCTGGCCGAAGAAATATTGTACTTGAATTTTGTGACTTCTTAAAAACAACTGCTTGTCCTCTGTAAAAGATCTCCTAAACAACAAGCTCAAAACAATAATAATCAGGTTACGCTTTCAAATATCTCGTAAACAAGAGAAGGGCTAAACATTGTTAAACAATATGAAGTGTAGAAAAACCAATGCTCTCGGGTTATTTTTCTGTAGTTGGCATGAAATGATACATCAAGTGCAGCCTTCAATGACTCTTACTGCTAATTCCTTATTATTCCATTCGCTATCTCTTTCATACATTTATGGTGCAGTTTCTTAATGCATTGCAACAATATCAACCTTGAGACATACTAAAGAATCAATGTTATTCCCCTATACAGTCTAGTGTGTTCAAAGAATAGGAATGCTTGGAAGGTGTTCTTGCTTCTATTATTAGCTCATGCAGTTGGGAAGATGGCGAAAGTTCAGCTTCATTATTCTTTAAAGCTAGGGGAAGGACCGATAAAGATATCCAGAATTTTTGTTTAGCATGTTAACCGTCCCCAATTATTGTTTCACTATTTCAAACGATTCAAACTTGGGTCTTGGGGTCAAAGTGGAAACAAAACGAGCAACTTCGGGATAAAGCATTTGATGAAAGTGAGAAGATTTTTGATATGTAGTAATATCATCATCAGCTGGTTGTTTAATAGAAGGCTATGCAGATTCATGCCTGATGAGGTACATGAAATACAAACCATTCCTACTCAAACAATCGTATATTTTAAGGACAGGAACTACAAATGGGCAAGGCATAATAATGTGCACTTTTTCAAGGATGAGATGTAGTAAGAATGCATCTCAAATCCACAATAGCTTTAAAAACAATCCAAGGGATGCACATGGCACATTTAAAAATCTCAGATGAACAAATGACCCAACCGTCCTGAATTCTTTTTAGATATCTCTACTACTAAAACTGTTATTATAAACTTAATTTTCTATATTAATATTTTTGCAGCAATGTTACATCAACAGACACCAACCCAAATGATTACACGTGCATGGACTAAATACAGAAGAAATAACATGCAAAGCCTCTATATCAGATCTTCATATATAAGCTTTAAAAATGTGCAATTGCAATAACTGTAGAGGTTCACATTATATTAGCAAATATTTTGAGCTTAAAAAGTGTGGAAAACTGTATATCTCAGAAGATCTTCATGCAACAAGGTACATCAGTACCATAATATCTTCCACCTTTCAATTTTCACAGTGTTTCTATTTCATTTCAACAAGTCTTCTTACATAATTCGTGATACAGAATTGAAGCTGTGCCAAATAAGCGTGTCAAACTTGCTTCGCAAATTGCTGATAGGAAGTATTGGCCATCTGAGGACAATCAACTCCACCTTTTAGCGAAGTTGCTAAACTAGTTTTGACCAAAAAAAATAATAGAAGTCTCAAACATCTCGGACACTTGGTTTCCCAAGTATGTGCAACTTTAATGTGATTTTTTTCACCAGCTTTCTCCTAACAGAATCCCACCCATGCCCCACAAAATCTTCCAAGCGAGATCCATGTCTTGAAGAAAATAACCCTAATTCTTTAGTTGAATAACATTAAACTAATAAATTTTAGAGTTGTACTTCAACCGATTTGTTAATATCAGCTCATATTTGACTCGTTCAATGGCTTTGTTACATTGTTCAAGTGAAAAACTGAACCACTTCCTGCATACTTGGCTTTTTGGCATAACAAACGAAATTTCCAGGTCAAGCTTGTTTGTGAGCAAAGCCACGTTTGACAGTGCAAAGCCTTCTAAAATCTACCATCTCTTGCATATAGTTGTCCAATCTCACACAGAAATGCCATCAACTTAAATGGAGTTGTGAAATCAAGTCAGCAAATATGTACAGATAACCAGTGACGAAGCCAGGAATTTGAGGTAGGGGGCCCAACTAATATTATTATAAAAAGACTTCGTCGAAATTTCGGCCACTTCTCCATAATAAAAATAGTTTTAACCATATTTTTTGTAGTCATTTTTTGAAATATGACCAAGTACCTTATCAGAGAATACAAGAAAAGTATGATCGTGTCAATATGGCTAAAATAAACATGTTTTTGAAAAATATGACTATTTTTTATTTTTACAAATCATAAGTGGTCAATTTGTCCATTACCACATATAAAAATAAAAAAATAATACATCAAATTTAAATATAAAACTATAAATTAATAAGTAGCAATTTTGATTAAGTCATTGTATCAACTCAATCACGTCTCAATATTCAAAAATAAATATAAAATACAATTACATCAATATACCAAAAGGGACAAATAGAAACACAATAGAATAATACAAAAAAATCAAGTTAAAGTTTACGGCGGAACATAAAAAATGTACAAAATTTTAAGAAAGGGGAAAAAATGGCCAAGAGTCATATTTTACAAGATTCACAAATGAAAACATGAAAGAAGAATGAATGATAATTTAAGACCTTTTTTTCCCATTTTTCTATATTTTATTTATTTTAAAATTAAAAATAAAATGACCAAAATACCCCTACGATTTTTTAAAATTTGGGGGGGCAGTGACCCCCTTGGCCCCTACATGGCCACGTCACTGCAGATAACAGTGAAAATTTGAATATAACTTCATAGCGAGCCTCGGCTCAAAAAGAGATCAAACTCAACTTACATTCATTAATGGGTGTGGCTGAAGTGTGCTCAAGCCAATTAATTAGGAAGCCGATAATTTTGTCTTTTAATAAATTCATTGACAACTATCAATAATATGAAATAAAGTGCTTCACAAGCTCAAACAAGTCTTAGAAGTCATTACCAAATGTCGCAAATGATCTTTGACCAGGTCGTTTTCTGTAAGATTAATTGTATGCAGTTGAGATGACTTCAATTTTTCCACCATGGCATCAAGTTCTGCTTCTGTGTGAAGACCAACACTGTATAAGAAAAGAGAGCAAAGAAAAGGTAAATGAAATAAGTATCTCCTTAACTGAAGTGTTGCAAAAACAGGATGGCTAAGGAACATGGTTCATTCTTTGTGAAAATCAATAGAAATACATGAGAAGTATCTCTTACCTGTATAGTACTAGAGATTTTTCTTTATCAGAATTATATCTGTATTTGAATTCAGTAATATTCATAGGTCCCACCTGCAATCAAAAATAGCAAGTGTTAAAGATGGAGGGTGTCATTGAGTTAATGGGGAAAAATACAAAATAAAACGCACAAGCTCACAGAACCGCTTAAAACTTCCAGGTTCCTCCGGCATGTAAGTTGCCAGTACAGCTTCCTTCCGTCTACCAACGTCTGCAAGTTCGGTTACCAATCTCAGCCTATCAAAGTTCATGTTAGCTCCACTAGTTACAGCTACCACATTTGCACCCTTGAGTCCATAATACTTGCAGTAAGCTTCAGCTCCAGCTAGGGAAAGGGCACCTGCTGGTTCTAAAATGCTCCTCTTCTCCTCAAACATGTCCTAAGAAGGCAAATTAATGTTAGCAGTTTTACTCAAATTTCAAAACTACAGTAGCTCAAAGCATCAACCATGGTATATTAACATCCATCTCGTTGAATTCTAAAAAGAACGCCAGCAGCTTGGGTCATTCCCCAAATTTTTAATGGAGAATATAGTATGGCAAATATGAGATAAAATTTACATGTTAGAAATGTGATGCTCAGCTATAAAATTCATGACATATTCATGAATATATAAAGTACCCAGTAAATAAGCATACAAGAGTTTAATTTCTTCTCCAGTCTGAATGGCGATTACCAGGGATTAATGGATGGGTAGCAAGGGATTATGGAAATTAGTTTTCGAAGACCATGGATTATTTTATCACTTCTGAAAAATCACTAAGCCATTAGGAGTATCC
The DNA here is from genome assembly GCA_016081115.2 of Rehmannia glutinosa. Taxonomy (NCBI): domain Eukaryota; kingdom Viridiplantae; phylum Streptophyta; class Magnoliopsida; order Lamiales; family Orobanchaceae; genus Rehmannia; species Rehmannia glutinosa. Next base: position 4,064,353 of record CM071934.1, on the reverse strand, counting down.
AGCCAAAGCCTTACCATAAATGCTGCCGTTATTGCCAATATATTCTCAAGAAGTCACTTTACAAATGCATCAACAGATGAAGGAATGAGACATTCAGATACACAGCTGGCATGTTTTTGTCTTAATATACTTATCTGGAGGTCTACATTTGAGGACGAGATTATATGAGTATTTAGCGATGTGTTATGAGACAATTCATAATCTGTCTAAAACCTTAGTATCAACCTTAAGGTTAATTCATGCTGTTGTAAACAGCAACAAAAACTACTGCAAAAAGTTAGGACATAATGCCAAGAATTTCAAAGTGAAAACAGCATTCTCCGCATGCATTATGGAAAAAAATTCAAAGAGATATACGCAACAAGGAATGCAAGAAAAAAAAAAATTGCACCAAAAAGAAACGGAACACGGATCTAAATCAAGATTGAAACTATTAAACTAAAGTTCGGTTCGCAATGGACAAAAGAGAGATACTATCAACAACATCAACCCCTAAAATGCCCTGTCTTGATGATAGCTTATCATTAGGCCATAGCAGACAGTATAAGATCACAGGAAGATAGAAAATAATACTAGCATCATGCAACATATCATGCAGATTGTTCCAGAAAATAACATACAACTTAACACTCGCATGTCCGAGGAAAAGGCATCAAGAAGAAATGGAAAAAGGAAGAGAATCTAGAGTATCAAAAAAGGGAGCTAACCTTTATTGATGCACAAATCGCATCACGGCTAACAAGAACTACCCCATCTAACAGTTCCTTGCAAAGACGAAAAGTCTCTTCACCAACCACTTTAACTGCCACGCCATCAGCAAAACCTCCCACTTGATCTAACGTCACTCGCTGACCATGGTGCAATGATAAAGCCATTGCATTGGCATCAAAAGGTTCCACTCCAATAATTTTCACTTCTGGAGAGACCCTTTTCACATAAGCAGCAATTCCAGCTATAAGCCCGCCACCACCGACAGGCACAAATATAGCTTCTATTGGGCCTTTCATTTGTCGCACAATCTCCATTCCAACTGTTCCCTGCCCTATGATCACATCTGGATGATCAAAAGGAGGGATAAATGTGCGCCCCTCCTCTAAGGCCCGTTTTTTGGCATAAGACTGGGCTGCATCATATGCGTCTCCCACAAGTACAACAGTTGCCCCCAGTCGTTCAACCGATCTCCACTACCATTACCAAAGGAAAGGATTTAGAAAAGGCACTTACATGAATCATGGAAAATTTCTGACAAAGAAACAAATTGAAGAATAAGCAGTAACCTTTATTTCTGGGGTTGTAACAGGCATAACAATCACAGCATTGCAGCCCAATTTCTGGGCAGATAATGCCACACCTTGTGCATGATTTCCGGCTGATGAACATATTACTCCTCTTTCAAGTTGTTCCTTTGGAAGCTTTGCCATCATATTATAAGCCCCTCGAAGCTTGAACGAGAAAACCTGCAAATCAGATTGTTAGCATGTTACTTCATGTGCCATTCATTTAGTAATATAGAATATCACCATAGGTGTAACCTTTACCTTTTTGTCAATCAAAGTCTCAGTCAAAAGAAAGACACGACAGGACTCAATTATAGAAAATCAGTGCCCAGGAGGTTTAAATTGCTTTTGGTTTTCCTTTAGAACCTTTGATCTGGCTAGCTCCCAAAATAACTAAAATTTCAAATTTGTATCCTAGAAAACAGTACATGATAAAAAAAAACAAACTTACATCCTTAAACCGAGCAAGTGATGACAATCAGCAAAAAACTAAATCTAGAAAATTATTAGTAATAAATTTAGATGAAGGAAAGGAGAAACTAATGTGTTCCGGAGATGAGAAAGAAACGTTTCGAAAAAATTCAAAAATCTCGCAAAACACTCAGTGGAGGAATCAAATAATACAGAGTAAATAACAACATTGAAACTATTCTAGCAAAGCAAATCTTCAAGCAATTCCACGCATACAAATACACAACAACGCATCCATTACGTAAGTAAAATAATGTAAATACGTCAAGCTAATTACATACAGGCTGAAGATCCTCTCTCTTGAGCCAGACATTGGCCCCCCACCTCTCCGATAGCTTGGGCGCCAGCTGCAATGGCGACTCGAACGCCACGTCATACACCTTCGACGACAAAATATTCGTCAGATATTCCATCGCATTCAACGTACCGTTTCTACCCGCACCACCATTACCCAGATTCTCATTGGGTACCAAATACCCGCTCTCGCACTGCAGAGAGCTCGGCGAGACTCTCAACAACGGCTTCTCCGCCGCAGTAGGAGGAGGCGGAGTCAACAGAGTACCCATAGGAAGCTTCTTGACGGACGGTAAAATCTCCGCCGCCGGATTTGACAGCACGGCGTAAATTAACGGCTTCGGGCGGGAGCTTCGAACAGCCGTGGGGTTAGTATTGACAGCGTCATTGCCTGTGAAAAATCTGGTGCGAAGAAGAGGCGATTGTGCAGGGGCAAAACGGAGAACCTCCATTGTTAATGTGTAAAATACGAATTTTCTACGTGAGAAATTTTTGCCCCGCTGCAGAGAGGAAGATGAAATGCAATGGCCAGCCTTTATTTATACCAAAAAGGGTTTTGTGACAAAGGGTGTATGGGTTAAGTGTGGGTTAGCAGAGTAGCTAACGGATAGCCGCCACGTGTCGCTGGCCTCCAATAAGAGATTGACACGTGGAGGATAGGTGGGTCATTTTGTGCACTGGGTGGTGACTGGTGAGGGAAAGTGGAAAGCCGCCAGCGTGTAAGGTCATCATATTAATGTGCGATGCATGGAAAATGCGTCTAAATTATACCGGATGGGATCTTCTATTCCAAAACCGTGTTTCATATCCTATTATTTGTGTGGATGATTGACACGTGTATTACACTTACCATTTTAGAACCCTACAATTTCTGCTTGATTAATGCTTGAAAATTAACATGGTAAGTGTAATACATGTGTCAATCATCCACACGGTTGGAATATGAGATGAAACACGGTTTTGGAATAAAAGATCCCATCCGAAATTATACGGGTGAGAATCGAACTAAACTACTAGATATTCGATTTAATATCGATCGTTAAAGGCATGATCTCGATTTGTTAAAATAACAAATTAAATTTGAATACAAAGTTTGGCTCGAAATCGACTTGATTATTAAAAAATTTACATAATATGTGTGAAAATATCATGTTACTCGAGTTCGATTCGTGTTTTTCGACTAAAACTCGTTACAAGTTCGACTTAATTAATAATCAAACGAAACTCAAATACAAATTTTGAAGCTCGTTAGAAATACAAACAAACTTTAACAATACTCTGTTCAGCTCGACTCGACTCAACTCGATTCGTTTACACCTCGTTAGTAATATTTCAATTGGAAACATACATTAGGATGGATATTAATTTTGGAAGTAAGATGCTTATTTGATTTTTGTACATATTTAATTAGTCATTGTTTTATTAGCCCAAAGAGCACGGTAACCTAGAAGACCAAGTTTTATTAAAGGCCAATGGCATCAAATACCGAAATATAAATACTCTATTCTAGACTCATTTACATGATATTCCATTTTTCACTCTTTGTTTTAACTAGTAATTTTTCTTGAATTATTATTAACTTAATTATAAATACTGCATGTTTTTGTTTTTGAATTGGCTACAATGGAGGACGCAACTGCAATTGATTTTTAGGGAAATTAGATGCTGATCATATTTTTGGGGAAGCAAAGCATGGGGTCTAACTTCTAAGTACGGCAATTGGGTCTAAATTGGGTGTCATAAATTACATGGGGACATGCATGGTACAATACCCTAAATAATTTTGGACATTTGTTCGGGTTACTACAAGGTGGTCCAGTCGATATTGTGGTACATGATACTTTATTTTTCATCATTAGTTTTTTCTTTTTTATTTTATTTAATCTATTACATTCTAGATTTTCAGAAGATTTTTTTAAATTGGTTTAGTTTGTTTAACTTTAATCAAAACGAAATAATTTGTTCAATCTGAATCGGCTTTTTTGCTCTTTGCTTCTCGAAAATATAGAATTGATCATTTTGATTTAGTGAAAAAAAAATTAAAATGGGTATATATATATATATATAGGATGAAGTGGAATTAATTTTCGCCAATACCTGTGGTACAAGATCACAAAAAGATTTACATGGAGTAGTTGATATATATGTTGTACCATTGCTTCCAATAAAGTCAATCATAATTAAAGATACAATGGTAAAAGCTTAAATAAGCCTCACATAATTAATGATACATGTAATCGTTGGAGTGTGTGGAGTCAAGTCGACCATCATATCATCATACGTATACCGCAAACGAACAATCGCCATGTGAATTTATTTGAAGAGTTTTTTTTTGTATAATTTATTATTTTCTCATTATATCAAATGGAGCTCCAATCTTAACAGATAAAATAAAGTGTTTTAACATTTGATATACACATAATAAATAATTAAATTCAGACATGTTTTAGCGATCAATCTTGAATTTGATTTTTATTTTAACTAAAAAATTATTGATTATTGTTTAGTGCAAACCATATATGGTTAGGATTGTTTGCATGAAATTAAATATAATAGAATTCGTGGAACTTTATGTTGGAAATTGGTTTGAGAAGTTATGGTTTGATACCTAACTTTGATCAATTTTCTAGTGACTAATTATTTAATTTTGGAGGAATTAAATGTTAAAATAAAATTCTACGTTTCGAGTAGATGAGTGTGGTATATTTAACTTCTTAAAACCATTTTGTGGTGAGTGAGAAATAAAATCCACAAGTTAGTCACTTGGAAATAGGATAATGGATGATGGTAAGGTGAAAAGACATCATTCCACATGTGAATAAAATGTTAATTTTATTCAATATATAAGTAAGTGGGTTTGTAAGAGTGTGCAAGATGAAATAACTATACACATGTGAGGTGTGTTGGGCAAAGCCACACGCGCGTGCCCGCCCGCCCGGCCCGGCGCCGAGGGCCGAGCCCGTGTCCGTGTCCCGACTGGGCCTATAGTTTTGCACAGAAAATATTTGTTTTTTTGTTTTTTAAAGAATAAAAACGAATCAGTTGCAAGTTAAAAGCTGAAACTGCAGCTTTTAAAAATGAAACAACACAACTCTCCCACTACTTGGGAAGTTACAAAGATAGTGGAGTGGCCACTACTTGAAGGTTACATCATAGTGGAGTGCCCACTATCCGGAGGTTCTGTCATTATCTCGGAAATTCTTGTCCCGCAAAGAAAGAGTCCGCCCTGGTTGGAAGTCCTACAACAGAAAGATTGTTGTTGTTCGATTACACACTTTTATACTCATTTTCATTCTTGTAATTGCATAAGTGTTTCGGTTTGCACATTTCGATTCGAAAAGGTGCCTTGAAATTTGCAAATCTTGCTTATTTCAAAGAACAAAAGTCGTTGTATCTTGGGATAACACGCCTCTGCTCACAAGACTATACTAACGTATTTATCTTGCGGATAGAGTGTTAACTCGCCTCAGCTTTTCTATAATTGTTCAATTCTCTGTAATAGATAGGTTTCCTTGTAATCCAATTTACAGAAAAAAACACAAAAAAATTCAACACTTTAAGACTGTCTTTTGGCAAACTAGTTAGCAAAAATTGAATTTGATACTCGTAAAGTATAATATAATAGTGCTCGTATGATTTTCGTCTCATGATTTTTCTCTTTTAAGCCTTTTAGGATTTCAAATAGGATTAATTACAAAAAGTATCCTTAAGATTTGATTTAATTTTAAAAAAATAGCTAACTTTCAAATTACAAAAATACCCCTGAAATTTTATTTTGTCTGATATTTAGCCACTTGATAAGTAAAAATATTTTAAAAAACTCTCTCATATTTATAAAAAGATTACAATACGTTTACCCCTTAATTTTAACACTGAATCAAACATCAATAATACTTTTTGTAATTTTGATCTAGTTGAGTTTTTTTGTAATTAGATCAAACTTGAAGGGTACATTTGTAACTATCCATTTCAAATATATATACCATTTATGCTTTACTGATGTCATTAGAGATATTCCATATTTTATCTTCTCATTTTCTACTCAAAAAAAAAAAAAAACTTCTAATTTCAATTTTAAACCTGGACGCACAACTCCTAAGTATCTTAATGTATTATTTATTACTCTCTCCGTCCCAATAAGATAGGTAAATAGAGTATTTCACACAAATTAAGAAAACACAATAAATATAATTGGGATTATAACCTTTTTTTCATATTCTTCCTACTTTGCTTTTGCATTAAATAGGAGTATATTATTGTTGGTCTCAAACAAAGTGAATTAAATATGGGTAATTTAGTCTATTTTGTGTAATTAATACTTTGAATAAGGAAACAAGCTTATAATTTGGGACGGACGAAAAAGAAAAGGTAGCATATCTTATTGGGACGGAGGGAGTAATATGCATCATGGAGTTTGTCTAGTCGTATAGGATGGATTTGAGGCCGGCATTCTCCAGTTTGAATAGCGACTTCTACACCAACTTGGACAAGTTGTCGCACAAGGTTTGCATGCACGGTTATCTAGTTGGGCTGGTTTGCATGCTATTGTATTCAGTCCGATGAATTATGCAGTGCGTACTCGAAGAATAGTAGTAGTTAGATTCCCTTCATGAAAAATAAATAAATGAATAGAAAATAATGGGGGGAAAATTATCCATAGTATATATTACGTGTTAGAACACAAAATTCATATAGTTTTTGAAATAATTCAAAATTTATACCAGTTATAGTTGATTATTTCTTCGATACATAGTAGGGATAGCAATAATATGGGTTTGCATTGGATTTGTCTGAACTCAACTCACTAAAGTATTTAAAACCCCTTGATTCAAACTCTATATGTGGCCAATTGCGCAATAATTCTCAACACCACTCTATATTTCTAGGTCTAATGTAAGAAGCCGCCTTCAATTTGCCGATTAATAATAATTAATATTATCGTTCTTATGCTATAATGTAATAATCCATTATTTGTACCATAAATATCTTGAATTCAAACTCGTATTTTACTGCAGATTTTCCATTCCAAAATTGTATTTTATCTCCTATTTCACGAATGATTGTCGTATGTATAACACTAAAACATTTTAATTTTAAGTATATATTAAGCATGAATTGTGGGGTTTAGCATGGTAAATATTATACATGTGACAATAATTCGTGCGATGAAATATGAGACGGAACACGATTTTGAAATAGAAGATGTCATCCGATTTTACTAAATCCAATTGTCAGTCTACCATTATTTGCATTAAAGTCTTGATGATATCAATCCCGTATTTCGCTAAATTCAATGGTCATTAGTCATTACCATGGTTTTATTAAACGCCAATAAGTACTAATTAAACTAACGTACGAATATACAAAAACAAATCTCGACCGACATACTTAGCCCATATCTTTGACTTTTAAGACTTTTATTGCATCTATAGTGTCATGTGGGTGAACTTAGGCATCACCAATGTAGATTTTTGGGGAGGTTTTTTAGGGGGAAAAACGTGTGTAGAAAACCTTACACCATTGTGCATGATTATGAGGTTTTTAGGAGAAACCTGGTTTGTACCAGAAAAATAGAGGTTTTTTTGGAAAAACTAAAAAAAAAATACTGTAAGGATTTTTTAAGAAATGTAATTGAATTGTGGAGTCCATAAAAAAATTGTGTGAGGTTTTTTGATTGCGGATAAATATAGAGGTTTTTTTTCTTTTGATGTGACATAATGGAACCAACAAAAATAGAGGTTTAAATTTAAAACTATTGTAGATGCCCTTAGGATTAAGAACCAAATTTCGAGTATAAATAAACGTTGTTTTTCTTCTAGAATGAATCAACAAAATTCATGAAAAGATTTTCCTCGACTTTAAATTGATATAAGCTTTTTTTAATATTCTTTCCCCTCTTTGGAATTTAGCATTTTATAATAATACCATGTATATGTCATTCATGATATAAATGTAGATACTTCGGACGTCGTACTTGAATTTTTCTCGCATGGCTCGAAATAAAAATACTACAATTCTCATCTTTTTTTACATAAGTGATAAGGGCGAAAGATGGTCTGGGTCGACCTGACCTAGCTTATGGCATTGGGCCGACCTAGCAAGGCCCATGATATTGGGCTGATCTGTTAATCATTAAAGCACTGGGCCGATCTGAGGAGGCTTACGGCATGGGACTGACCTTCTAAGGCTTATGAGTATTGGGCCGACCTATTGAGCCCTTAGGTGGGAGGCCTATCATATTGGGCCGACCTGTTAAGGCCCAAGTACATGGTTGCAAGGTTGTTATGAGGCTGACCTGTGTAAGGTCCGTTGTGTTAGGCCGATCTGTTAAAGCTCTGCATGGCTAAGCCGATCTGTTATTGACCCATTGTAGTCTAACCGGACGTCGGAGGAAGAGGTCAGCTCGAGCCCAAGAGATGTATGAGGTACGAGGATGCTTTGGAAATGGGGGCTTCGCGACAATACAAGGGACCGACGTGTCCTGAAACAGGTCGGAGCTATGATCTTACGGGCGTAAAATTAGGGTTTTTATGAGATCCGATCCTAATCTAATCAAGCTAGGACACTTGCTCCAACGAGAACTCTAGCACTTCTACGAAAAAGTTACAAAAAATATCGGCCAACATTAACTATAAAGTTAACATTTAAGATTTTTTCAACACGCTTATACACTTATTCTTAATGATCTATCATCTATAGATTTCAACAATCTAACTTAATTTTCATAAGGTATATTAACTGGGACTACCCTAACTAGCCTATATGTGAATTATGATGATTTTATAGGTTTATTCGAACTCAATTTTTTTTTTTTCGTGAAAACTTTATTCGAACTCATTTAGTCATTTAAGTGTAAGTCCAAGCGGCTACGATAATCTAGAGGGGGAGTGAATAGATTATCTCCATCTTTTGAATTTCGCCCTCTTTTTCGAACCGAATGCTCAAACAAAATAAAGAAGGTGCGGAATGTAAACAACACACGTCGATTTAAAGAGGTTCAACCCACCTAGGCCTAATCCTCTACCACCCCAAGATATCGGGATGGATTTCAAAAAGAAAAAGATTTTATTAATTTACCAAAAATTAATACAACACCAACTTACAACAACACCTTGAAGAGCACCACACTCTTCTTCAACAACACCTTCAAGATTATCACAATCTCTTTTGAAGATCACCACAATCCTCAACGGCACCTTGCGAAGATCACCACAATCTTCCGACTTGAAGAGCACCGAACTCTCCAACACCACCTTTGGAGATTACCACAATCTCCCTTTGAAGATTACCACAATCTTCCTTCAACGGCACCTTTGAAGATCACCACAATCTTCAATCTTGAAGAATACCAAATTCTTCAACACCTCAAGAGCACCACACTCTTGAAACACCTATCACCTAGATCACCCAAGTGTATTCTTACCACAAGAATACTCACAAGGATATCTTGTGTTTGGTTGATGAATTACAATCAAGATTACACTTTGAAAAATATTACAACTCAAAAGTGCAAGTGTAATCAAGAATGAAAGCCTAGACCTCAAGATGTGAAAGTGATAGTACTTAGGCTATTACAACAAGAATGTTGAAATGAATAACAAAGATTATGTGCTTGTGATATCTCTTGTTGTTTGTATCAAGTCTAAATGTTTGATCCCTCAAGCTTTCATCTATTTATAGGAGAGCCTTCAAATTTGAATTCCAACATAGGCTCCTCCAAAGGCTCCTCCAAAGGCTCCTCCAACATAGGCTCCTTCATGGGCTCCTCCATGTTTTCTTTTGTCTACAAATAAGACAAAGAGATTAAAATAAATATGGTTGTCTCATAAGGATACAAAGATCAGATTATAGAACAATCCCACATTTTAAGGAAGAATGGTCTGCTGCACAACGGTTATATTTTTGCTGTCAAACTTAAGGGCGACCGGTCGCACAGAAATAGAGTTTGAAACATTTAGCACCAAATTAACACAGGGCGACCGGTCGAAGTGCACCTCGACCGGTCGAGCCTATGTGCGACCGGTTGCACTGATCAATTTTGAGAGTTCTCAAGTTTTTGTTTCCACGAAACTTGTTCCCTGTGCATCGGTCGCTGCCGGTCGACCGGTCGACCTCCTCAATGGCAAGTTGTCCGATTTTTATCAAAAATAAACCTCAAGAAATACTCCGAAAAATTCGTAAAAATATTTTAAACCGATCGGGAGTATTTAGGACAACATTAGAGATATAGTTTTGAGGAAATAAAACATTTACACAAAAGTGTTGTCCGATAAAAATTCTAATAAATACTCCGAAAAATAGTAGAAACATTTTAGATCAATTGGGAGTATTAGGACAACATAGTTTCAATGTAAAAATCAATTGACTTAAAAACATTAAATGTGTTGTCCAATTTTATATTGAAAATAAACTTGAGGAAATACTCCGAAAAATATTAAAACCATTTTAAATCATTTAGGAGTATTTGGACAACCTTTAAAAACATTGTTTTGGTATAAAAACAAATCATCAAAATCATGATAAAATCATTTATCAAACAATCTCCCCCTTTTTGATGATTACAAACCAAAACAATTTTAACGAGGTCAATTTTGAAAACAAAACATTTTTACCGGTTAAAGAGAACTATCCGTTGTGAGCGACAACATTCCATGCAATAAAAACACAAGGATGGGAGTAGAGATATTCAAACACATATAGCAAATGCTCCCCCTATCAACATGCACAACAACAGTTATATAGAAGCAACTTAAACATAAGCTAAAATATTAGCTTTTCGATATAGAGCTTAAGTATCAAAACTTAAAAGCTCCCCGTCACAAAGATACATCATTAGAACCGTATATGAGTCCATACTACAACCAATGGACCATGATTCATACATAACCATAATGCACAAGTGGACTAAATATGATCCACAACTTATGGCTTTATGAAGCCATAGCTTATAGCTTCTTTAAGCTTATCTTAGCTTTTATGAGCTAATGAGCTTATAACCTGTTTCTTCACCTGTTTCTCCCCCTTTGGAATCATCAAAAAAAATGTTAGCACAATAAATACATCATATATCAAAGTGCGCAACTAAACCGATGTATCGAGCTATTTGAGCATTGAAGCTTATAAACCAAATAGGAGGGAAAAGTCGAATCATACGACTTGTAGAGGTTTAGGAAAACTCATTTTATAAGCAAGACATGATCTCTATAAATGTATAAGACTTTTGAAATCGAGAGAATCATGTAGGTGATGAATTTTTCATTGAAACGTTTTATCGAACACTTGGCGGGCGTCAAAAATTGAGAAAGATATATATAGCCCTTGTAAATGAAATCAAGCCAAGTTTTTCATCACCAAATACAATATAACAAATATCATTCATCAACAATCAATAAGCTCATCACAAACATATATGAATTACATCAAAAAATACATATAAGCCACAAACTCAAGGGTTCAACCCAATTGAGCTAAAGATAGTGAAATTCTTACCATTCAATCGATAAAGTCGAGCAATGATGATGATAACCGAGCTAGATAATCCCCAAACTATGTAATACATGCAACCAAACACATTTGAAGTGAAATGTGTGTGCAAATGTCAAAGGGGACGAAAAATGAACCAAAAGAGCCAAAATGGCCAAGTCTGTGAAACAGAACCATTTTTAACCAAGAAATTGTCCAGGGCGACGGTCGGGCAGGGCGACGGCCGACGGCTTGGGCGACCGGTCGGCCGGCCTTGCCAGCAAATTTGATGGTTCTTTTCTGTTTTGAAAATCCGAAATTTGATCCAAAAATCCGATTTTTCGCCCCTAAGTTTTAAAACGTGCAAAATTGCAAACGTAGACCTCATTCAATATACATTATGTCATAGTCAAGCTCGAAATGAGGTAAAATACTCGGCAGTTAACGATCAAAAAGTCCGCGAGTTATCCTTGAGACGGATTTAAACACATCTCAAGTTTTTGTTAAAAATCACAATCCCTTAAAAAGTATATCGAATCTCAATATGTTTAGTTTGATTATAACGAACCAAATTTTGAATACGAATAACCGTATAATAGATACCGAACTTGTTATCCCGAAAAAAATGAAAACGTTTTTTAAAGCTATGGATACAACAAGTCATAAGAAGAAGTGCTTTTGAAAAATTCTTTTAATGGCACTTTAATGAGATTCGTTGGGATAATTTTTGAAGTCGAGCATATAGACATAAGGTATATGGAATGTCGAGTCTATAGGAATAATACAAGAAGACATACCTCGAATTTGTTTGTCAACGGACATGCCTTTCTCAACCTTTGTCAATCTCTTCATTGATAACCATAGAGGTTGGAATGATTCTTCCTTCTTCAATGCCTAACTCCTTCAAGAGTTCTTTTGAAATGTAACCATCTACTTGGCATTGAATGATTTAAAGTCCGAGCAAGAAATCATGCTCATTTCAAGTACACCTTGCATCAACTTAGAAAACCATATCTTGCACAAATATTCATTAGTAGCACCAAAAATATTCTCATAAATATGCACAAGTTTAAACAATATTGCCCTTTTTCACAAACAAAAGAGTAGTATCAACTTTACTTTTGTAAAATCCTTTAGCAAAAAATAGCTAAGTCTATCATACCATACACGGGGTACTTGTTTTAAACCATACAAGGCCTTAAAAACAATCATTTGGCCTAGAAAAATTTTAAACCCCGGAGGTTGTTTTACATAGACTTCTTCTTGAATAAAACCATTTAGAAATTTGGATTTAACATCCATTTGGTAAAGCTTGAAATTTTCTTAAAACAAGAATGGGCAAATGCAAATAGCTACAAAATGTGCTATGAGTGCAAATGTTACATCAAAATCGATTACCTTCTTCTTGAAAATACCTTCGAGCTACTAACCTCGCCTTAGTTCGACCAACGTTGCCTTGGTCATCGAGTTTGTTCCGGAATACCCTTTTTATCTTTTTCATCACTATCATCATAGGGCATCCAATTGATCTAAGGTGTTCATAATAGAACATTTACATCCAAATATTTGGAGTACTTCATTTCTCATCTACACAACTTAACAAACTCATTAACGGCATTGCTTATATAAGCAAGAAAAAATAGTCCAAGTGTAAAAACATCCCACAATCACAAAATATCTTGCATAGTAGAAATAGACACTATATATAGACCATGAAGCAAGAAACACATACTATGCATTTAAAGTATCATCAAGAGTCTAATAAATCATGCAAGTTCAAGTAAGCTTAAGAAAGCTATAAAAGGTCTCTTTTGAAATTTGAAAATCCGGTAGCATATAATTGAGACCTCATTTAAAAGAAGTATTTGAACAAAAGTTGACAAAGCAAATATGTGCAATCAAATATCGAATAGTGCCTTTCAAAAAAATCTAAAAATCCTCTTAATGGCACTTGTATGAGATACTATGAAAAACAAGCACATAGGCATATGGCAATACATATATCGAGTCTATAAGAGTAAAAGTAACACAAGTAAACGTACTCGATAATTTATGCCTTTCTTGACAAAATGGCCATTTGTGAAAATATGTAAATCCTACACAATTCTTAAAATAAATCTAGAACAAATCATTATGATAAAAGTGTAGGCTAATAGATATCACAAGTAAGCTCATGCCATAAAAATCCATAAGATATGATAAACCACTTGAGTCTAAAAATGCACAAGTTTTTTTTTTTTTTTTAAAAACATCATATAAGGTCTTTTTTCAAAAATATTTTAAAAGCACAAATATATATTGAAGACCTTAATTAAAAAAAAAAAATATTTGAAAACTCATTTTGCAATTAAGACATTAAATAAAAACATGCATTAAAATAAAATGCATATATAAATGGGGAGATACGGTTTACCAATTACGCCGTTTCCATGGGTTGTGTCTTTCCCATTCTTGATGATATCTTCCCTCGAGAAGTCACTTTGTTGATGATGACTTCTTTGATTACTCCATTTCAAGGTTGGTTACCTTCCCATTGTTGATGGTCTCTTCTTCTTTGAAAATCATCTTGTTGATGATGTCTTTGCCATTTCAAGGATTGTGTTCTTCCCATTTTTGATTATACCCTCTTCTTGAAATGGCTTTGTTGAGAATAGTTTCTCTTCTTTGATCAAATGAAACGTTCATTTGATGTTTTCTTGGTGGCATGAATTTTCTCCGATTATTACTTCGCCGGTACCTAATAACACATTATTTTGTGGTACCCTCATGTGTTTGGGTCCTTTAGGATTAGCTTTGAGACTTTTAGGTCTCCAACAATAATTAGAGCTATTTCTAGCCCAACAAGAATTAGCCGTATGACCCTTTTTGCCACAATAAAAACAAGTAATAATTCTAGGAGCATAATGACCAATATGCAGTGACTTGATCCTTTTTCATATGATTAACAACATTAGGCTTATGATCAAGTCCTTTATCACAATTATGAATATCAACAATATTGGACATTTTATTGGTACTCAAGTTGGATTTTAATAAATCATTTTTCATGCAATCAATATTCTCAACAAGAGTACTATTTTCTTTCTCAAGGTTTCTAACCTTATCAAGAGTGGTGGTGTGAGCACATGATAATGATTCATAGGAAGTAAATAAACTATCCTTATCATTTTTCAAAACAATGAATTCCTTTTTCAAATTTTTGTATTTAACAAGTAAGCTTTGAAATTCATTTTGAAGTTCATCATAATCACTTTGCAAATCATCATAATCATTTTGTATGATAATACCATAAGAAGTAGAGGGTTTAAGGCATACCTCGTTTTTTTTTTCTTGATGCCGTAAAACAATATTCAACTTCTTCATAGTTGGAAGTTGTAGGAGGCTTGTTCTCTAGATTTGAGCTTGTATCCCTTTGAGAAGTAGATGCTCTTGTTTGACTCCTTTCATTTGCAAATACTCCATAGATGGCTTCTAATTTTTGCCATACTTCATGTGCCGATCGGATACCTACAACATGTTCATATTCCAAATTAGTAAATGAACAATACAAAATATTTAGAGCTTTACCGTTTAAGGAGATGATTCTCTTCTTTTCATCATTGAGCTCTTTGTGTGGTGTGTTCTTCATTGGAATGGATTCTCCATTTATGACGGTGTTCCAAATATCGAACCCGCAACTTTGTAAATAGCATTCCATTCTCTCTTTCCAAAATGTGAAATCTTTGGAATCAAACCGTGGTGGCTTTGTGGTGGAGGTGCCGGTAAGATGAGCTTCGTTCGTAGCCGACGATCGTTTCTCTTCACTCGCAATGTGAAATGAGCTTTCCAAAGAGTTTGGCTTTGATACCACTTGTAAGTCCAAGCGGCTACGATAATCTAGAGGGGGGTGAATAGATTATCTCCATCTTTTGAATTTCGCCCTCTTTTTCGAACCGAATGCTCAAACAAAATAAAGAAGGTGCGGAATGTAAACAACACACGTCGATTTAAAGAGGTTCAACCCACCTAGGGCCTAATCTCTACCACCCCAAGATATCGGGATGGATTTCAAAAAGAAAAAGATTTTATTAATTTACCAAAAATTAATACAACACCAACTTACAACAACACCTTGAAGAGCACCACACTCTTCTTCAACAACACCTTCAAGATTATCACAATCTCTTTTGAAGATCACCACAATCCTCAACGGCACCTTGCGAAGATCACCACAATCTTCCGACTTGAAGAGCACCGAACTCTCCAACACCACCTTTGGAGATTACCACAATCTCCCTTTGAAGATTACCACAATCTTCCTTCAACGGCACCTTTGAAGATCACCACAATCTTCAATCTTGAAGAATACCAAATTCTTCAACACCTCAAGAGCACCACACTCAAAACACCTATCACCTAGATCACCCAAGTGTATTATTACCACAAGAATACTCACAAGGATATCTTGTGTTTGGTTGATGAATTACAATCAAGATTACACTTTGAAAAATATTACAACTCAAAAGTGCAAGTGTAATCAAGAATGAAAGCCTAGACTCAAGATGTGAAAGTGATAAGACTTAGGCTATTATTACAACAAGAATGTTGAAATGAATAACAAAGATTATGTGCTTGTGATATCTCTTGTTGTTTGTATCAAGTCAAATGTTTGATCCCTCAAGCTTTCATCTATTTATAGGAGAGCCTTCAAATTTGAATTCCAACATAGCTCTCCAAAGGCTCCTCCAAAGGCTCCTCCAACATAGGCTCCTTCATGGGCTCCTCCATGTTTTCTTTTGTCTACAAATAAGACAAAAGAGATTAAAATAAATATGGTTGTCTCATAAGGATACAAAGATCGATTATAGAACAATCCCACATTTTAAGGAAGAATGGTCTCACTGCACAACGGTTATATTTTTTTGTCAAACTTAAGATGCGGCCGCATTAAAATAGAGTTTGAAACATTTAGCACCAAATTAACACAGGCGGACGGTCAAGTGCACCTCGACCGGTCGAGCCTATGTGCGACCGGTTGCAGACCGATCAATTTTGAGAGTTCTCAAGTTTCATTTCCACGAAACTTGTTCCCTGTGTACGGGTCGCTCGCCAGGTCGACCTGGCCGACCTCCTCAATGGCAAGTTGTCCGATTTTTATCAAAAATAAACCTCAAGAAATACTCAGAAAAATTCGTAAAAACATTTTAAACCGATCGGGAGTATTTAGGACAACATTAGAGATATAGTTTTGAGGAAATAAAACATTTACACAAAAGTGTTGTCCGATAAAAATTCTAATAAATACTCCGAAAAATAGTAGAAACATTTTAGATCAATTGGGAGTATTAGGACAACATAGTTTCAATGTAAAAATCAATTGACTTAAAAACATTAAATGTGTTGTCCAATTTTATATTGAAAATAAACTTGAGGAAATACTTCAGAAAAATATTAAAACCATTTTAAATCATTTAAAGTATTTGGACAACCTTTAAAAACATTGTTTTGGTATAAAAACAAATCATCAAAATCATGATAAAATCATTTATCAAACATTAAGTACCTCACGAGACCACATATCCGAACTCCAGAGGTACTTAAATACTCATCCCAAATCAAATTTGCATGCAATGTTAATAAATCAAATGACAAATGAGCCTAGCAAAATCAATTAGAAGATCAGGATATATTAAATAATGCTCTTAATTAGTCCCTAAAGATCTATTTCTGTTAATGATAGAGACTTCTAAACTACCACAAACTAGCTAGGGTTAATTAAGAACAAGTGAATATTAAGTTGGGGAAGACGAACCTGAATATAGCAATAATTAGATGCATTGTTTCAAAGTTGTACCTATATAGCAATACCCATAATAAAGTGAAGACAAAGAACAAGAAGTCCCAAGTTGTGCCTTGGCTAAAACTGCGCAAGTTTTAGTGCCACAATTCTATAGGGAAAGAAAAAATATCCATGATTGATACTTTGTTTTTGTTAAATTCATTTTGGACCACGGCTTGTAATGTATCACAACAAATCGACAAGCACTTTATTTTTTTTATCGTAAGAAAGAAAGAAAGAAAGGAGGAAATAGGCAGACAAGTTACGTTAGATAAAAACTTCTATCAGATTGTCTATTAGGCTAAAAACGACCTGGTGGTATTTTCGTAATATCAACAAATGGAGTTTTTGTAATATTAGGGACCGGTATTAATAGTTAATCTGAAAAATATTAGTACATAATTCACTTGAAAATATTAGTTTTGTAATATTGTACAGTGTCAGGAGAACTCTAGAAAGTATTAGGTTTCATCTGGAAAATATTATACATGTAGTTCACTCGAAAATATTTAATAGACCCTCTAAAATGTAATAGTTTTTACGATTAAAAGTATTCGTCTTCCCGTGAAACGTATTAGTAGTTCCCCTAAAAAATATTAGTTTTCCCCTGAAAGATTTTTAATATTTTTTTAAAAAATATTAGTTTTTCCCTGAAAGACTTTTAATAATTATCTTGAGAAGTATTAGTTTTCTTAAATAAAAAGTATTAGTAGGTCCCCAAAAAAGTATTAAACATTTCGCTAGGTCGCTGGGACTGGGCTGGGGCTAGCCGCTAGGTCTAGGTCTCTAGGTTTGCGGACCGGATAGATACGTTAGATTGAATCCATATCTAATCGTTAGACCGTCTAACAAGAGATTACTTGACAAGTTATTTCGTCCGTTGGTTACGTGCAAACGCGCAAATCAAGAAATAATTTATTTAAAAAATTGTAAAAATTGTCATAGTTAGTAGGGTAAACTCCCTTTTTTCCCCTAAAAATTGGAAAAAAAGGTAACAGGCAGTGGTGGCCCTGAGGAGGGGCCCAAAGGACGACCGCCCCGGGCTCCAAAATTTTAGGAGCCCACTAAAGCTATCATATATGTATGTATATATATGTGTACATATTTTGCACGCATGAGCCTATTTATTTTTCCTTCTTGTACACTTACCAATTACTAATGCATATACTAAATCACAACTCATTTTCCATAGAGATCGTGTCTTTTATTCTAAAAAAAAAAAATGTGTCTTCTCTCTTCTCTAAATACATATTGTCATTCAATCTGCCCCCAATATCCATCCGCCAAAAAGTATCTTTGTTTCACTTTGATTATTTGGCATGACATTTTATTTGGCATTAAAATGCATGGTTAGCAAAATATTACAATCTAAAAATATGTGTATTGATGATGCCATAAAACAATTAAAAGGGTTAATTTCTTTTTTTTTTTTGAAGATTATAGAGAGAATGGATTTACTTCTCTTACAAATCTTGCATTAAAAATGAAAATTGAACCTATTTTTCCTATATATAAAAAAAGACAAATTCGGACGAGAAAACAATTGATAGTATACAATCTGGTGAATATTCTTTTAAAATTAATTATTTTATAATTGCAGTGGATGTTGCTATTGATGTCTTAAAAAGTAGATTTGAACAACTGCAAACATATGATAATACTTTTGGCTTCTTGTTTGATTAAAAGAAGTTAAATCCTTTAGATGATATTAAATTGAAAGAATATTGTCAAAATCTTGAAAATGTTTAGAGCATGATATCTCTTTAGATATTAATTCAGATCATTTATTTACTAAACTAAGAGTGTTACAGTGATTGTGGCATCTGCAGAAAGAAGTTTCTCTAACGTTAAAATTGTTAAAAAAAAAAAATACTTATTTACGATCAACAATGTCACAAGAAAGATTAAATGAATTAGCAACCTTATGTATTGAAAAAAATATGTTGGATCAAATTGATTATGAAAATGTTAATGATGAATTTGTTTCTCAAAATGCTAGAAGAAGTCATTTTAAATGATTTTTTGATACTCTTTTTTTTTTTTTTTGTTTATATTGCTCTTACTTTTGGTGAAGTTGCAATTAGAAGAAGACAAATTGTCCATAGCAAAGATAATCACACTTATTAATCAAATCCACCATTAGCAGAATCGGACAACACAAAATAAACATGATTTTTTAGGTGTCTTAATTTAATAATGTTCATTGTTCACTACTGCAAAGTAAAACTCGGGGTTGGCAGGTTCTATATTTTTAAAATTTTCTGCATTGAAAGTGGAGAAAAAAAAAAGTGGCACCTACTTTTTATTAATTTTAAAATGAATAAATAAAGTTGTCGCACGTAAGACATTCAGGATTTGGAAATAATTAATCAGGAGGGACGCACCAAATTAATTAGCTTGTCTTCTTTTGAAAGTATAATAATTGTCATTATGATGTGTAAGACCAGTCCGACTGTCCGAGTCCTAGTCACTAGAGGTGTTAAATGAAGCACTGGGCCGGGCCAAATCCATCGAATCACTATTTTTAAAATCCAGATCGTCTCATTCTTTGAAAATACATATAAAATACATCGGGTTATTCAAACCAATCCCATATTTCGGGTATAATGAGTAGGACTAAATAGATCCAACTCTTTTTGGACTTATAAAATCATAGCCCAGAACAATCCTAACTATGGACCAGTCGGACGACCCATCAAACCGAACTGGTTTTCACAGATCTACTAGTCACACGACAGGAATATAAAGAAATCAAGATTGATTAATACAGAATTCTAATAAGGCTTTTGATTAGTTGATTTCAGGAGTAAGCCCAATATTTAATAATCCAGAAGCATCCAAGATGGGTCAATGTGAGTTAACGAAGCCCAATTCTATCACGTGGGACTTATTTTGATGAAACCAAGATACCAGTGCCTTCAGACTTAGTTTTTGTGATTTAAGTTAATTTGATTTATTAATAAAAAATGAAAATATTTTTTTCCGAAATAGAATGAAAATAATTAAGTACGTGCAATTTCTGCCTTTTAGACTACATTGTATCTAAAACTTAAAACTTCTATAAGATAATTGGGACTAAAGAATACATATTTTAAGGAGGGTTATTTATTCATTGATAAATAATTTATTAATTTCTGTATTTATATTTTAATTATTTTTGGATATGTATCTTTTCTTTTTACCAGATTTATGTCTGAGTTATAAATAATAACGACAATAGAATTTGGTGAAATATTAATACTGCAATGACACTTATGAAATTTTAAGAGGTTTAAGGTGACACTTTTGCATGATTGTTTCATAAATATTATTTTAATAATTTCATTATATCTTAATGTATATCCAGATAACTAATTGAAAAATCCACCAAAAAAGAAAAGAAAAGCAAACAATCCAGGAAGAAAAGGAAACAAATAAATGGTTTCTTAAAATATGTTATTTCTGTTTTTAGCACACATCAATATTTTAGTCATAATTTTACTCTCTATAGATATTAAAATAATGCAATTTTCTATATTTAAAAGAAAGTCAAGAAGTGCTATTTAGGAATCGGATAGTGGATGGTTAAGACTCACAATTTCAAACTAGAGATATGAGATTCGATTATCATTGCCTCTCAATTCAAGGATACATACTCAAAAAAAAAAAAAGAAGAAGTGCTGAAGTTTCTTGTTTTAAAACTTCCTGAATTTAGTTAATTTGTAGGAGTAAGATCCATAGAAATATAACATTTATATTTGTTTTTCTATCAGTTATTATTTGATATATTTGTTGGAACCTAAATAATTTGACAAAAGTAGTATCTTAAGTTGTAATTGCTCAAATTTTGTTACTTAAATAGGATTATTAATTTATTGAACTTATTAATTTTGTGTGTGTGTGCACGCGCGTGGATCTTTACGACGCATGACTTGGGACTTGAGGAAACCTAATTTTGAAGACATGTAGAAAGAATTTTCCCCAAAATTTTTGGGGGCAAATGTATTTTTCCCTTAGGTTTTACATAGTTATAGACTAAATAACATATAGATCAAAGAGAAAAATAAATTTTAGAAAATTTTGGGGGGCAACATCCCCACTTACCCCCATTGGTTACGCCATTAGATCTTTATGTGTGCTTATATTTCACATCACATAACACAAATTATTTATTTGAAATAATTTTCGAGGACTTATATCCTATAAATAAAGTTTTTCATAGTGCTCTAATTCGCTATGTTATTTGTAGGGGACAAATTTAACATATGCGATAGAGTTCAATGTATTTGATTCTTTAAATAATACGAATAGAATAAAAGTATTACCTATTTAACTAAATAAACTTTCAATATTTAAACACACACACACACACACATATATATATATATATATTCTAAAATGTAATTTAGTTATATATTTTCTTACAATTCTTAATTCATTTATTATTTATTCAATATGATTCCTAGTCAAAACACAGCATCAATAAATCAACATTTTTAATGAAAAATCGATATTATGAATGAAATAAATCAAAGGCACACCCAATTGGTATATTAAAATAATTTAGACTCTAATCTTGTTATTTGAGCAAAGATATTCCGAAATATTTTAATATTACAAAAGAAAATATGTATTATTTCTTCTTTCGTTATAAACTGTAACATATACATTATATTAGAAATATAAATTATTAATACTTTGTAAAAGAATAAGTATGTGTATTCAATATGTTAAATACATTGAACTCACATAATCAAAATAATTTCTACATTAAATGTTTTTGTATATTTGTTATACTAATTTATTAATAAAGAATTAAAATTAAAATTAAGGTACAATTATTAAAACATGCTAAAAAATAATTATTATTAAGGGTAATTTTGTCCACATACTTTGATTGTAGGGTATGAAGGGCAAATTCAAATAGCAAAGTATAATACCGACCAACTACAAAAAGAATACGATACCAAGAAACAAGATGAAGGATGAAAGAAGCAGCTTATTACAATCAAATTCATGCAATAACCTAATTAACAAATGGAGTGGTCAAAAAGCAACATACCCAAAAAAAATTCCCTCCAACTTAAGAAATCTTAAAGCAAACACAAAGGAAAAAGCATCTAAATCAAAATCATGTCATATTATATAATGAAATAGTGCCTAAACGTGGCGTAAAATCGATAAATAACCCACAAATAACCTCAATTTTATTCATCAAGATTTGATCCAAAAAAATAAAACAAGAATATCATAACACAGATATAGTAATTATTTCAAGAAACATGGAAAGCTCATCAAGCTCTAAGATGGAAATCATGAAACCAGTTTTTCTAAAAGCTGGAATTCCCCTGGCTGTCACTTTAGCAGGTTTTATCCTTGCTAAAATTGCAACCCGAAAATCATCTCTTCCAAAAGCTTCATCTCAACCGTCCAAAAATCAGGTAAATATAATTAATCAAGAAAAAGAGTCTTGTGATATTTATGCAGATAAATTGCAAGAAGAGCTTTTGGGGCTAAAAAGTAAAATTCAAGATTTCCAAGACTTGAAAGATCAAGAAATTGTGCTAATGGGGTTCGAAAACAAGTTGATGTTGGAAATAAATAAAATTGAGTTTCTGGAAAGAGAGATTTCATTATTGGAGGGTGAAAAACAGAGGTTTGATAATATTAAAGTGGAATATTTGGAAATATTGAGGTTGCTTGAGTTTTCGAGTTCAGAAAATCAGAAGCTTCATAAGAGGGTTAAGAAGCTTTTGAAGAAAAACAGAGTACATTGTATGATTTTGAGGAAAAAAAGTTTGCAAATTGAATTTAAGGAAAGAAAGATTTTGAAATATGAAACGGAGATCGAATCGAAGGATGATTGTATCAAGTTGATGGAGGATGAAATCAGGGAGATGAAACCACTTACTGAGCTATTGCAAATGGAGAAAAATGAAATTTCTTGCAAGTTAAGGGTAGCCGAAGAATCCGCTACATCAAAGGTTTTTCCCTCTTTTGATTAAGGAATAAATACAAAAACTACCCTGAGATTTAGTCTAATTACAAAGGAATTCAGTTATCTTACAAAATTACAAATACCCCCATTTATTTTTGTTTGTAATTTTGAAAGATATTTGTAATTAGTTAACCTCAGGGTAGTTTTTTCTAATTATCCATAATTTTCGGGATAGTTACAAAGATCATGAGGTTTGGGCTAATTACAAAAATATCCAGAGGTTTTTGAAAATTATAAAACCCCTTGAAGTTTGATTCCGTCTTACACAATGGCGGAGGTGGGGGGTCAACTCGGGCCGCTACCCTCCCTTTTAAAAAAAAACAATTTTTTTACTAGGTAAATTTTTTTTAATTTTTTTCTAGTTAATATTTATGTGTATTTTTTTTAAATTTTTTTATCTGGTCCACCCCAATTTTGTGTATCGGCCCTCTCCGTAATAATTCCTGCCATTGGTCTTACATTTTCTCCCTTCATAAGCAAAAATTATTTCAGAACTCCATGACATTTAGGGGAATATTATAGTTACCCGCTTTAATTTACGACAAAATCAAACCTCAAGCATTCTTTGTAATTTTCAAAAGCCTCAAGAGTTTTTTTGTAATTAGGCCAAACCTCTTGAGGCTTTTTGTAATGACCCCTTTTTTATAAGGCCTAATTTATATACCATATGTTGATTAATTTGTTATTTTCACATGATTAGCAATGTAAAAGTTATTGCAGGTACAAGGAGAAATGGTGACCATAGAGAATTACAATCAATTAGCATGCGAATTAGATCGACTTCAGAAAGACGAGGCAGCAGAAATTAAAGAACTGATATACCTAAGATGGCAAAATGCATGCTTAAGGCACGAGCTAATGATGAGGAACCAAGAACAAGAACAAAATAATTTTGGAGGGATTGCAGAAATTGAAGAGTTTGGGTTAGATAATGAGATAAATAGAAACAATGTGGGACAAGATGAGTCATATATTTTAGGCCTCACAACTCAAAATCATGTTCATTCAAAAAGAAGAAAGTTAATTGAAAAGCTCAGAAAATGGGTGGAAGGTGGTGAGAAAGAGAAGCATGGAAAAAACAAGTGTTTTCGAAGGCGTTCTGTTTCTGATGGAGCAGAAGATGGATATTTTCCTGCTAGGAAGTCTTGCTCTAGTGCCTAATTGTACATTGTAAAATTATGGGTTTTATCATGAAATGTTGTTTTATTGGAGGTTTTTCAAATGAATCATGTTAATTGACATTTGTAAAAGACTTGGTAATGATTGATAAGCAAGGTTAGAGACAATGGCAGAGCCACAAAAATATTGGGCGACAACCCTACGCCTACAATACTAATATTTTAATCTACTTTAAACCGATTTTAGGCTGAGACGGTTCTTTTCCACCGATTTGGACATAATAGCTTCAGCCTATGTGCGTTGAGGCTGATTTTTACAACGTTGATAAGCAATAAGTAGAGTTGGCAATTTCTAGTTCGGCCCGAGGATATGACCGGACTAGTCTACATTTGTCTATTTCGGGCCTACTTTAGCCCGACCCAAGAGGACTGATTGGTCCGACAATATCTAGGCATAAACATGGGTTTTGGGTTGGGCTAATGGAAATGGTGGTCTGA
This sequence comes from Rehmannia glutinosa, assembly GCA_016081115.2. Lineage (NCBI taxonomy): Eukaryota > Viridiplantae > Streptophyta > Magnoliopsida > Lamiales > Orobanchaceae > Rehmannia > Rehmannia glutinosa. Next base: position 4,039,438 of record CM071934.1, on the reverse strand, counting down.
TTATTTTCGCCCCGACTTTCTCACTTGGCCTATTGGACTGCCCGACCCTGCCCATTACCAACTCTAGCAATAAGCACATTAAATTTACTTATAGTTCAAGCTGTTTGGAACTATATAGGAGTACAATCAGGTGAAATCTTACCTAATTTTCAAATTTATCTTAGTTAAACAAAAATTATGTGAACTCAAATCATGTTTTAGCTAAGTTAAATAATAAAGTACTAGTTATATTGTGGAAAAACTGAAATCACTTTATTGTTGATTTCTAATCCAGATGAAGGTCATATGGACAAATATATCATATTTGCTTTTATCAAATTAAAAAAAAGTATAGAATGAGCTAATATATTTTCAAGTGAACGAGGAAGACCAGTAGCATCGAAATCATTGGACCTTGGGATTTCATTTCAAATCAAATTTGAAATTGTGGCTGCTATTCCTAATAGTTTTATCCCTTATTTCTAAAGCATAACTGATATGTCTCACTTCTCAACTGCATACAGAAAAAAAAAAAAAAAATGGAACTTCATCTCCTTCACCATCCACTCAAGCCCACCTTCTTCCACCAGTCTCTCTATTCCCTACCCAATACAGGTACCTCTGTATTATATTACATTTACTTTCATGCTTCAATAGCTTTTAATATTAAAAAATTTCAGCATTTTTATCGTAGGATTTCTTTTTTTTTTTTTTTTGACTGTGCAGGAAAGAGACTTTTGTACAGGAAAGCATCATTATTGGGATGCCGCTGTTCATCGTCATATTTGGAGGGCCCTGTTCAAAAATTTTCTTCGCAGAATGAGGGAAGGAGGGCACTGATGGGTTGTCTCCTTGCAGCAGGTTAGCACATTACATTCGAGATTTGTTAGTTATTTTTATTTTAACCATTGTAATAATATTTATTTTCCAGTCTTTATGGGATTCGAGTTGCTAGGGTTTGTATTTCCTTGATGATTTGATATGGTCTTTTTAAACGTAGAGAGAATACTTGGTTAGGTTTAAGTATTGGATTGAGGAAATCTTGTTTAATTATTGTGGTCCTAGGGTTACAGTGGACTAGTCCAGTCAATAAACCCCCACCCAATGCAATCCAATGGTGTTTGGATGGATAGAGAATGCTGCACCAGTTCCATCGAAGAATTTCACCAAAAGAATGAAGGAGCGTAGAGGAAGTGAAAAGTAGTTAAGATAGAAATTTGTGGTATTTGCAGATAGAGCTACACATTAAGAGATAGTGTTTGGTGAAGAAGTTGTAGAAGTGCTTTATTCGCGTGTAAAAGTAAACCGAAAGCAGAATCATAAATCTAAAGTACCCCATCCCTTCATTTTAGATTCTTCTTAAATTATGTAGAATTAGAAGCAGAAGTTGGCATGTGAATGCTCTAAAAACTACTATTTTTTTAATCAAAGGTTGACAATCACTTTATTTTTCAAGTGTTCGCATATGTTCAAATCAAGAATGTGAGATCCATCGGAATCAACAATGATGCAAAGCGACACCCTTGTGTGATACGAGAGATGTTGACATGAAAAATGATGTGGGAGTTACTACTATGCACACAAACTTTGATTGAAAGATTTTCAATGGTTACATGTTTAATGGAATGGACCTGAGGCTTCATGGTTAGATTTAGAAAACTTCCATTTCAAATTTCAAATTGATTTTCACAAATTTCATTTCAATAACCTTACCGCATCATAGGCACCATCAAGACTCATAAGAAAGTGATGCACATGATCCTCCTCTTATATTTTAGCCAATTGTGCACTAAGGTTGCACATGCACGCACAACACTCACAACCCCCAATATCACATAAGTTGCAAGTTCATCCCAGATTTGCTTGAGGTGTCCAAAATAGTTTACTATGGGTTCATTCTTGACTTGTTTGCAATCTCCAAGAGCCTATTTCATTTTTTGATTTATTCTTTATTTTGTCGCATATCCTTTTAGTGGCCAAAGAAGCGACATCTAACTAGTGACGTATCTGGCTTGTCTTCTCGCACATCTTATATCTTGGCTTTACTTGAATATCAATCATCCGCAGGCTAATGTTTCATGTAGTGTAGTGTGAACTTCCGTTAGTTAACTGGACATATTTTAAAAAGTTGTTTTATGTGTACTAGCTTTATTCAGAATTTCAATTGAAAAATCTTTCAAAATATCAGCAAAAATTATGGAGTTCGGGATAATATGCACATTGATAGTAATGGGTAAAAATTCGTGTATTACTTATTACAGAAAGGCAATATTCTTTTATGTTTTTTCTACTACTTGATATGTGGAGCATAATTACATAGATATTCATCACATAATAATAATGTATGGGGACATGAGGTTGGAAAGGAGAATTATATACAAGCATGAATTTTGAAGTTTTAACCCAAAAAGATGAATGAAGCTGTTGGTGAAAGAAAAAGGAAGATAGAAAGAGAGAGTGAAAAAATAAAACCTTGGAAAAAACCTTCCTTATTTTACAATTTTTATGCGATTAAATACGAGATAAAACAGGAAAGCATTTTTTCCCGTCCCTTTGCCACTAATATGTTGACGGCCCATTTTTTCTATGGCTACGTGACAGTGAGTTCAATACGTCACTGTACGCGTTTTAACTAGCTATGGTGTGAACTGATCTTTTACAACTACTTCATTGTTATTTTGTTATTTCTTTATTTTATATGCTAAGTATTGTTAATGCCACTCTCACTAAGAAGCTATAACATTTTTGTCATTGATCAGCTGCTGGAATTTCTTTCTGTGAAGCAGCTACTGCAGTGAGCACAAGCAGAAGAGCAGTAAGTCTTTTTTTTTTTTTTTCCTTTTTTCATTTAAATTACTACAAATTTTGGTCACAATGTATTCCCATGAGCGCATGTGGATATATTTTACTGCATTTATTCTTCAATTCTAAATTTGGTAACAGTAAATTTCTTGATCTGCTGCAGCTGAGAGGCGCCAAAGTTCCCGAAAGTGAATTTACCGCCCTCCCAAATGGTCTAAAGTTAGTATATGATAACAGCTGTCTAATTCTCTGTTTCACTTATATTGGATCTTGACTATTGTTTTATTTAGTTGAGGCTGCGGGCTTGTTGGTATTAATTATTTTGAAGGTTTTTAATTATAATTAGATTTTGTGCAGTTTCAATTTCCATAACACAACACCCAAGATATATACTTCATTCTTGGTCTTCTTCTCTTTGAACATCTGTACTTTATTGTGTCCATATGTGTGCATAGTTATGGCATTTGATTTGTACATTGTATAGTTTATAGCATGTGCTTTCACTCATGTTGCATGTAGACAAAATCTGACGAAATTGTTTTTGTAAATATCGGGTATTTTGAAATTAGTTTTGGGTCCTAAAGCCAAAATACGGTATACTTCAATATAAAGACAGAGTCCTCGATCACAACCCATTTCCATGTTAACTGCTAGCACTATTTCTTATGTATTTATAATTTAGCATGTAAATCATTCTGACAAATACAATTTTTTAGGTACTATGATTTGAAGGTTGGCGGGGGACCTAAAGCTGTAAAGGGATCTCGGGTTGCAGTATGACTGTGGCACAGTTGAAAATTTTAATATCTAAGTACATTATTTATTACTTTAAAATAAGGCATTTACACTAATTTTTCTGGTCTGCAAGACTCGTTTGGCATTAATGTATTACAGAGCAGCCTGGTCTTCACTTATAACTAGGGTTTGCATTTTAACCGGTCGGCGACTCTAATGTTAGTTATTATCAAGTGTAATACTCAAGTAATAGCAACAGCACCTTCTAACATTATTCTTTCAGTCTTATGCATTTCATCACGAGATGAGATGTTAGATAATAGAAATAAGAATTTATTTTGAAAAGTTCTGTTGAACATGTTTAAGAGGATGACTATTTATTTTAGTTGGTTTACATAATTCAAATGCTAGATAATAGAAATAAAATGTTCTCTTTTGAAAGTTCTATTAAACATTTTTATCAGGAGGATGACTTGAATCAATTAACAGAAATGTGTATTTCATTTTCTTTTAAAGAGAAAACTTCTTCTGTGTATTCTTATTTGTTTATTTCTTTTTTATGTTTATCAATTTAAAGATTGTTTCAATAGCTTGTGCCGAATTAAATTCTGTAGCTGGAATGATGTTAGGTTGACAAATCAGGAAGTTGAAGGATGTCAATGTTTTAGAGGCTTTAATGCATCACCGGACATCAATTATCTTTGTTAGAGTGAAATATGGGATTCCTAGAACCATATAGAATATCTCGATTTAGAATTTTTCTTTAGAAGTGATGTCTATTAAATCACAAAGAAGGGTTGACAAAAAAAAAAAAAAATCATCCATTATAGTTAAGTTGGTAATGATGCAGTTCCGTTATGTTCTCCACAAATATATTTGTTTTTATAACTTCTGGTGCTGTTGCATGTCTACTTACTGTTATTGCTTGCTTGCAATTTGTTAGGTCCATTACGTGGCCAAGTGGAAAGGCATCACATTTATGACCAGTAGACAAGGTCTTGGTGTTGGTGGTGGAACGGTAAGGTTACATCTTGTAAATCTATTATACGTCCATCACTCAGGAAGTGCTGTTAAAGATGATCATCTTATTGAAATGTTAAAACAGATTAATCATTAAGCTTTTCGTGAGTCGAGTTCCTTTATTATTCCTGTTGAAATGTTAAAACAGATTAATCATTAAGCTTTTCGTGAGTCGAGTTCCTTTATTATTCCTGATTACCAGTTTAAAATCATCGTTTTACTGACAAAGCCACATCTCAGCCTTTCTGCAATTACTGAAAGGGATAATTACAAAAATCCCCCTGAGGTTTAGCCTAATTACAAAAAACCCCAGAGATTTTTTGGAAGTTGCAAAAACCCCATTGAGGTTTGATCCCGTCTTACATTTACAGTTACCCCTTTAAATTTAAGACAAAATCAAACCTGAGGGACTTTTTTGTAATTTTGAAACATCTCTGGATTTTTTTGTAATTAGGTTGAACCCCAGGGGTGTTTTTGTAATTATCCCTTACTGAAAACCAAGAATCAGTATAGAGGCTATACATATTATTGATTGATGTTTGTTTCTGGTTGATGTAGCCTTATGGATTTGACGTTGGTGACTCTGAGAGAGGAACAGTTCTAAAAGGATTAGACTTAGGAGTTGAAGGCATGCGGGTCGGAGGCCAGGTAAGCTGAATCTCAGACATAAATATGCTTTAAATTAATTCAGTGAAGAAAACAGTTCCATTACATGATAACCCTTTAGCTGCTAGATATTTACATAATAAACCTTCAATGTTCAACTTCTTATATAGCACAAGTTAAACCTAATTTCAACAGCAACTGTATATTTTTCATGTTCTATGAATTCTTAGTGTCTTGAAATCTGATTTGTTCTCTGAAATGAACAAGTTGGAAATCCAGGTCGTGTAGTCTTTCTCTAGTCAAATTGGAAATATTATGGGACTTAAAAACATAGTTTTTAGACAGTCAATTTACTCAAACCCGAGAAGTGAATTTGTTTGCAGAGGTTGCTGATAGTACCTCCTGAGCTAGCTTATGGAAATAAAGGGGTGCAGGAAATTCCTCCGAATGCAACAATTGAGGTAACCAAAACTTATTAGGAAATGGAATAACATCTTTAACGGTTCTTAAGAGTCGTTTCCTTATCATTGTGGTTATTGATCTCAGTCCCTAATGTGTCTGAATCTGGTTAAAGAGTAATTTTGATATAATGAAGACGTTTAAATTCAAAATTGTCCATATTCTAAAGGTATTTATAATGTCTCGCCATTGTGGAAAATTGCACATTTTAGCATTTATTACAATCATGATTGGAACGCTATGTTGGATCGAATATCTTTAACTTTTGAAAATGTGTGAACAATTTATTCTCAGTGTTGTTTTGTGACAGTACTCACATTTCGACATTTTTAAAACGCTGTTACTTGTAATGGAATTTAGAAATTGATCGAACGTATATCTTTACTCTGCAGTTGGACGTTGAACTACTGGCTATCAAGCAAAACCCATTTGGGTATGTAATCATCTCTGTGTTTTTGTCTCAATCATCATTTTTCATCACTGTTAACTTAGTATGATGTATAAGTTATCTTTTTCGCTATGCAGTCAGTATAACATCATATTTTCGTTTTTCGTTGCAGGTCTCCTGTTAAAGTTGTTGAAGGATAATTAGCTTATATTTGGCTATGAGTGATTTTGGTTTGCAGGTTGTACAAAATCCTGCTAATACTTGGTGAAAACTACATGATGCGCATAGTTGCTTTGAATTTGTTGATGAACAGGACAAGATGTATCCTTGTGAACATATCTTCATATTATTCATTCAATATAGCTTTCTGTTCCCTCAAAAAAAAAAAAAAAGCTTTCTGTCATATTTTGGTATTTCTTTTATAATTGTCCATCCAGCGACGCTGGAGCAGATTTCATGTTCCATTTTTGGTGTTCCACTCCCTGTTCCACTACTTGAATGATGGACACGTGTTTAGAAGATAAACATAGACGTTGAATTTTGGATGTATAACATGTGTCCACCATCCAAGTAGTGGAACACCAAAAGTGGAACATGAAATTTGTTCTCAAAACCGATGCACGTGGGTAAAAAAAGTGCCCCGGAGAAAATAAAGGAAAATAGTGTAATAATTTTTGGAATTTGCAAAATAGTATAAAAATTGTCAGCTAAAACAATTTGCACCTGGAGAATTTCAGGCTACATGGCCATGACCAAACTCTTAGGTTGTTGTGTTGAAGCTGAACAACCTTTGATGATGTACGAGTATGTTTCTAATGGAATCCTACATGATCATCTGCATGTTATTATTTGAAGCTTTAGCAATTTTTTGGATCATTTCATTTGAACAGAAATGGTTAATAAACTGTCCAATCCAAGAAAAAGATGTGAACCTACCAAAAAAGGGGATTTGATTTTCTATTATAAAATTGTGTTCAATCTCTTATTTCACTGCACAAATGATTGTCACGTTTATAACACTTATCATATTAAAAATCCTCAGTTTATACTTGATTTATGCTTGCAAAATAATATAAAAAGTGTTATATACATGACAATCATCCGTGCTGGGGAATGAGAGATAAAACACAATCCTTCAGCTGCTTGTCAAACGAATTAAATTATTATATAAAGTTAGGAAAAATTAAGGGGGTTTAGCATTAATATTCTAAAACATTAATTCCCAAAATTAAATCATAAATATTTATATAAATTTTAGAGATTAAAATCCAAAATTTAAGAATTCGGGGAAATAAAATCACGTGTTCATTAATAATGTGGATTATGAAGAAAACTGTGATTGTTTTGAACTAAATTGCATTTGATTGTCATTTAAATTCAAAGCATTTGAATTTTTCTTTCAACCAAACACTAAATGAAACTACACATATTCTGAAAGTTAATCACGAGTATAAATAAAACCAAACATGACTTTAACATACTAATTTAATCATTATTAAGTGACTAAATTATTTCTATGAATTACGAAGATTTATATATCTCAACATTAGAAAAGGGATAATTACAAAAAAAAAGGGATAATTACAAAAAGCACCCATGAGGTTCGGGTTAACTACAAAGCAACCCAGAGATTTTCGAAAATTACAAAAGCTTCCATTGCGTTAACTACAAATTTGATCCGTCTTATATTTTCTTCCTTTATATGCAAAAAACATTTCAAAAGCTTCCATTGCGTTTATCAAAATATTACATTTATCTCCTTAAATTTAAGAAACAATCAAACCTTAATGGTTTTTTTTTTAATTTTCAAAACCTCTTGTTTTTTTTTTTTTTTTTTTTTTGTAATTACCCCAAACCTTTAGGGGGCTTTTTGTAATTATCCCTTAAAAAAATGAGATAGAATATTAATCATCACCCTCAAATATCAGTAAATAAATAAACATTACGATAAGAAAAGATGTGCTTAAAAAAGCATTACGATAAGAAAACAAAAGGGCAATAAATAAATAAATTAATTAAATCTGACCGGCTTTTATTAAACAAAAACCCGTTAGCAAAAAACTCTGCTCCAGCCCAAGTTTCGTCACTCAACTACTGCTATAATAGGACTTATGAGTTGGTCTCCTTTATAAGTATCGCCCTTCCTCTCAGATCTGTTTTCTTCTTCTTTCAGTGAGAAAATACTGACGAATTGTCGCCATGAAGATGGCGATTAGGGTTTTTCTGCTCCTCATCCTCTTCTTGTCTTCATCCTATCCCACTTTTTCTCTATTCGAAGACCAAGTCGGACTCATGGATTGGTCTCCTCCTACGCTCTCTTTATGTGTACATACTTACGTATCATGTATTTCTTTGTACAATTGGTGAAATTGATGATTGAATTGTTTGCAATTGTGTAGGCATCAACAGTACATAGGGAAAGTAAAGCACGCAGTTTTCCACACTCAGAAGGCGGCGAGGAAGCGCGTAGTCGTCTCCACTGAGGAGAATGTCGTCGCTTCACTTGATCTTCGCCATGGAGAGATTTGTAAGATTTTGTGCGCCGTCTTCAAATTCTGTTTGGAACGTTTTGATATCTGCCGGCTGCAATTTAATTTATTCCATATCGTTTGGAGTAATGTTTTGAATTTGCTGCAGTTTGGAGGCATGTTTTGGGATCGGATGACGTCATCGATCAGATTGATCTTGCGCTCGGAAAATGTAACAGCTATCCTGTTTATATTCGTTTCTGTTCTTGTGTTGAGAGATATGTTTAATGTGTTCGTGGGGATTGCTAGTTTCTTGTTTGTTAAAAGCGTCCGGATTGAAAGAAGATAGGACACAAATGGAAGTTGGTTATTTTTTAGCATATTTGTTTGGCCCATATTGGAATTCAGACGGACTCGGTTTATTGTCATTTCACTTTCCCCATCTTGAAAATTAAGTAAACTGCTGATCTTCTATCTGATGACAAAAATGGGAATAACAAATATTGGTTTGATCAGCTTGGTACAATTCACTTTCACTATAACGTGACAGTTCAGGCTTTTTTGAGTTAAGGAAATAAAATTGTAGCAGTTCTATCACAGTAATTAAGTTATTTGTGTATGGTATGTCTATGTGGTTCTTAAGGTGGATATTGTCACATCTTTGCAGATGTTATTACTCTGTCATCTGGGGGAAGTGTCTTAAGAGCTTGGAACCTTCCTGACGGCCAGATGGTGTGGGAGTCAACACTTCTCGGCTCAAAGGCCTCAAAGCCGTTGTTGCTAATTCCAGTGAGTGAAAAGTGATATCCTTAGCTTAAACCAGCCTAAAAGATGTCCTGTGGGTCTTGGATTGCTTAACCTCATATTAAAGATAATCTTTTGTCAGGCGTGAATGTGCACTTTTCAAACAATTCATTTGGTATACAAAGTTGTGAATAAACACCATGCTTCTCTAGATTGTGATTTCCATTGGTCTGCATAATCAGGTTGTGAATGTGACAATGACACCATGATTCACTTTTCAGCTGAATATCAATATAGTATTGAGATCTACAGAGGAAAGAGATATTCTATCCTTTTGGAGAGAAAGCACAGCCCTAAGCTACCATCAGCTAGGTTGAAACTTCATCCTAGCCACTGTTTTGGTGTCAAAGCACCGTTCTTTTGTAAAAGCACTAAAATCCCAAAACTCGCCATAATAAACCAAAAGATGCTATATAAGTATATATTTATTTCGTTATTTTATTACATCTACGTCATTTTCATAAATGTTTACTATGCTCGCTTTTAGTACAAACACCTTGCACTTATTATTTTAATTGGTCAAAAGTATCCTCCTTGATAAACTAAAAGGGAAAAAAAACTTATGAATTCATAATTATTCTTTAACAATTATGAGACTGATGTTGCTTACTTAATGTTGAACTGATCTTTCCTGAGATTATTGATAGTCACTCAAAATATATAATGTTTACAGTAATTTTATGTGTTTATGGAGGTAGTATTTTTTTACCCTTACCTTGTTTTGTGGAGGCGCCTCTTTTTCTCTTAATCCCCAAGAGGCTTAGTACCTTGTGCAGTTACTTATTCTGAGAGCAACATGAGAGGGGGTCTTCTGGTCGACTAATTTTGGTGACTGCAAATGTAGGTGCATTTTTTTGCATAGTCATCACACTTTAGCAAGCTACTTTAGGTCAGGATCTTTAAGTAACTATCATTATACTGCTATCAGTATACATGGCGAAGAGCGCTTTTTTTTTTTGGAGTTATTTGTCATGTACGGCATCCTACTCGATTTTCGAAGAAGATTATATCTTCTGTTACTGGCTCCATGTCTAAAGTGGTTCTAGTCATGACTCATGATACAAATACATTTCCTCGGCTTTGTTGCCAGTTTATGTTTAAAAACTCTATTACAAATTTATTTTGCTTCAACAGTTGGCTGGAAAGGACATAATATATTATATTTTGTTACAGACAAATTTGAAGGTAAACAGGGACAATGTACTATTTGTTTATGGTAATGGATTTATTCATGCCGTGGCAACCATTGATGGTGAGGTCATCTGGAAAAAGGAGTTAGCTTCTGAAGGGTTTGATCACTTTAAGCTCTCTCTTTTTCCCCCTTCATATTATTCAAAACATTGGCTGAGTATTTCCTCATGTTTTGCAGCGTTGATGTCCAACAGTTAATTTATCCAGATGGAAGTGATACATTATATGCAGTAGGTTTGCTTGGTCTCTCGCAATTTGATGTTTATCAACTCGATGTTAAGAGTGGTGAGCTGTTGAGGCATTACAACATGTTGTTTCCTGCTGGTTTTTCTGGGGATTTGTCATTTGTGTCAGACGACACAGCTGTGGCAATGGATTCTACTGGAACTGCTTTGGTTGCGATGCACTTCCAAGATGGACAAATTAGCTTTCACCAGACAGATGTTTCTCAACTCATCCAAGACTTTTCAGGGGGAGCTGTTATACTACCCTCAAAAATTGCAGGATCATTTATTCTAAAACTAGATAGTTCCATTGTCTTTATTAAGGTGAGAAATGATGGCAAGTTGGAGGTTGTGGGCCGACTTGGTCATGCCGATGCTGTCAGTGATGCTCTCTCTCTTTCGGACGGCCAACAAGCTTTTTCCCTAATTCAGCATGGTGATGGTAAAATTATTCTGACTGTGAAGCTTAGTAATGATTGGACATCCAATGTAATTGAGGAAACAACTCAGATGGATCATCAGAGGGGACTTGTGCATAAGGTTTTCATCAATAGCTATGTTCGGACCGATAGGTCAAACGGCTTTAGGGCCCTGATTGTCATGGAAGACCATTCATTGTTATTGTTACAGCAAGGTGAGATTGTCTGGACTAGGGAAGATGGACTGGCCTCCATTATGGATGTAAAAGCATCAGAGTTACCAGTTGAAAAGGATGGTGTGTCGGTGGCGAAAGTAGAACATAACCTTTTTGAATGGCTTAAGGTAAGATGCATTTCAACTTTGGCTAGCTACTTAGTTTTTTATGGTTTTAGGGTGTTATGCTTCAGCGAATTATATGTTTAATTGCTGACACGACTGTCCTTATACATCTGAGATCTTGATATATCATATAATTCGCCATATTGTGTTTTGATCTTTGTCCTGCTAGAGGCAAAATAGCGACAAATGAAAACCAGAATCACCTCCCTAGGTTTGAATAGCATTTGGACCCTCTTCAATTACTGGGCATATGGCATAGTGTTTGAATCAAGCGTTTTTTTCCCCTCATTTATGAAATTTCTTTATAAGAACTCAAATAATGGTTTTATGTTCTCTTTTATCTGCTGAGGGGAATCACCCCACTTACTCTTTATGTTCCAATTTCTAGTGCGGCCTTTTGTGCATAAAAATAGTTGAAGTCAATGAAGTAAATTTGTTAGCTCACCAAAAAAAGGAGTTTGTACGCGATGTTGCATTGGTTCATATCTCATTATGTTCCAATTTCCAGTGAGGCCTTTTGTGCATAAAAATAATTGAAGTCAATGAAGTAAAGTTGTTAGCTTATCAAAAAAAGATGGGAGTTTGTACGCTGTTATAATTATACATTTTAAAGCGGGACAATGCTTTGACTGTTTCTTTGTTCTATTGTCCTTCTTTTGAAGGGGCATCTGCTGAAGCTCAAAGGAACTCTAATGATCGCAACCCCTGATGATGTGGCAGCCATTCAGAAAATGAGGTTGCAAAGCTCTGAGAAAAGCAAGATGACTCGAGATCGCAATGGCTTCAGGAAGCTTCTCATAGTACTTACACGAGCAGGAAAACTTTTTGCACTGCACACTGGAGATGGAAGAATTGTTTGGTCTCTTTTACTGAATACTCTTCGGAAATCAGAAACATGTGAAAATCCTAGAGGGATTAGCTTACATCAATGGCAGGACCCTCATCATCATGCACTGGACGAGAATCCATCTGTACTGGTTGTTGGAAGATGTGGACACACTTCAGATTCTGCTGGAGTTCTCTCTATTGTTGACACATATACAGGGGAGGAGCGCAATCATATGGGACCCGTTCATTCCATTGCACACATTATTCCGTTGCCTTTTAGTGATTCCATGGAACAGCGTTTGCATTTACTAGTGGATGCAAATGGACATGCTCATTTATACCCCAGAAGTGCTGAGGCTCTTGGCATTTTTCAGCGGGAATTAGGGAATATATATTGGTATTCAGCTGAAACTGATAAAAACATCCTAAGGGGTCATGGTGTACGGAAAAATTGTGTCCTTGAGGTGTCAGATGAATTCTGTTTTGACACAAGGGATCTATGGTCAATTGTGTTTCCCTCAGAGTCAGAAAAGATTGCTGCAACTGCAACGAGATGTTTGAATGAGGTGCTTCTTTTCTTCTTTTATCCCCATTTTTGTCAGAGCATGAACTTTGGCTGATAGGGCTGTTTTCGTTTGAGAAAGTTATTATATGATGTTACATGGCTGGTGTTCATATTTTGAAAATCTTCCTTTTTGTGAGCTACTAATTTGTCAACTGAATTATCTGCATATAATGATGGTAAAGTAGTTATCAACTCAGGAAGCTCCCCACTAGGGGTGTCAATCGTGTCGTGTTTCGTGTTCGCGGGTCGTGTTTTTACACAGGTATTACAGGTCTGACACGAACCCGAACCCGACCCGTTTAATTATTCGTGTCAAGATACACGACCCGAACACGACCCGTTTATGACACGGATAACCCGACACGACACGAAAAACCTGTATAATTTAAACTTGACACGAAAAAAATAAAAAAAAATCAGAAAAAAATTTAAATTACAAATAAAAAATACATTAAATATTAAAAATTATTAAAAGAATGCATTTAATAATTTTTCCATCATCATATAACCAACTAAAACATCACAAAATATTAAAATAATATATCACTATAAAATTAAATTGGTTACATAGGTCAATCGTGTCGACCCGCGGGTCGACCCGACCTGACCCTTTTATTTCTCGTGTTATCCGTGTCCGACCCGATTTTGACCCGAACCTGTTAAGGGTTGTACCTGTACCTGCTAAATTCGTGTTAGGTTCGTGTTGGGTTATCGTGTCGTGTCACAAATTGACGCCCCTACTCCCCACTTCATTAGACTACATTATATATGTGTGACTGTAGAGATGCTTGCTTTATCAAACGATGGCATCTTGTTTCTTCACCTTGAGTATGGTGAGACCGGGGAGCACTTTATCTATTCCTGCCTTCTTATGTGGATATCCTCATTTATTCTCTGTAGCTTCTTGGTCAAGAAGAAAACTGGGGAATAGGGAATTAAGGAAATGCAGCATTGAAAGTCTCAATGCCTTGCAATTTAATCACATGCTTTAGAAGATATGTTAGTGCATTTTCTGAAAGCTGTGCTTCCTTGGTTTCATAAATCTTGCCTTGTCTAGTGAGACAGTAGGTTGAAGCAGTGGCACTAGCATTTACTTGTTGCTGAATCCTGCATTTCCTTAATTTACTATTTCCTGCTGCCCTGGTGTGATGATATTGCCTAAGGAAACATTTGAACAAGTGTTGTGCATTTGTTTGTGCTTGACTAGAAGATAAATTAACAGCATCTAAAGCTCCTGTTTATGTATGGCTAAAATTTTACCTCTTCCTGTAGCGTATTCATTGTGCTATGCATCTTTTGTTTACCTTTTTCCAGTAATGGTTTCCTTTTGGAGTTATTTTAAACCTTCTTCCATCTGATGATATATATTTATTTATTTATTTATTTATTTATTTATTTATTTTAATTTCACACTTTTGGTTTCCTGTTCTGCTTCAGGTAGTTCATACTCAAGCAAAGGTGACAGCAGATCAGGAAGTGATGTACAAATTTATATCGAAGAATCTACTATTTTTGGCTACTGTTGCACCTAAGGCTGTTGGTCCTATTGGTTCAGTTACCCCGGATGAGTCATCCCTGGTTGTTTATGTGATAGATACTGTAACTGGCCGTATATTGCACCGAATGACCCATCATGGTTCACAGGGTCCTGTGCAGGCTGTAAGTCTCCCTTCTCGTACAACTATATATGGAACTTAGAAAATAGAGAGAGCTATGTTTGATCTTGTATCTTAAGAGAGTTTGGTTTAATCTCTTTTCATTGCGGAAACTGAATAATTCACTATTACCCTTTGCTTTCTTAAGGTCTTTAGTGAGAACTGGGTTGTCTATCACTACTTCAACCTAAGGGCACACCGGTATGAGATGTCTGTCATTGAAATCTACGACCAAGCTCGTGCGGTATTTCCTTCAGCTTGATCTTCTGTAATTATTATTTTCCCCTGGTCTGTACTATCTTAAATTATTGCCATATGCAGGACAACAAAGAGATCTTGAAGCTTGTTCTCGGGACACATAATCTTACTTCTCCGATCACGGCTTACTCCCGCCCGAAGTCTTCACGAAGTCACAGTCTTATTTTTTCACACATTCCGTGAAAAGCATGGCAGTGACATCAACAGCCAAAGGCATAACTTCCAAGCAGGTTCTTCTTGGCACAATCGGTGATCAGGTCAGTTTTTAAAAATACCAGCTCTGATGTTGATTGTGGTATTTGTGGTGTCTTTTGTACTATTCTTGTTTACACTATGCCTGGCCTAGTTTCACTTTAAGTTCCCTTGTATATGCAAAATTATCCGGGGAACAGTTTGTTATTAGCTAATCATATTTTACAATTTTTATCAACAGGTTTTGGCTCTTGATAAACGCTTTTAGATCCCGTAGAACAGTTAATCCCACTCAAGCTGAGAAAGAGGAAGGAATTATTCCTCTTACTGATTCATTACCAATTATTCCTCAGGTGATGACATTTCTTCGAGATTGTTGCTAAAACTATAAATCATTCAGTGTACAGTTTTCCTAGTATGGTTTCCCATGTATGTCTCTCCTTGTATATGTATGCTAAATGGTTATCTCCAGTTATTATCTTGATGCCAAATAAGCTCTCTCTAAACCTTTTGTCAGATTCTAGATGCTGATGATTAATGTGTATGTGCAAATATGGGTGCAATATGCAATGGTCTAGTCTTGAGCGTGCATCTGAGTAGTAGTAGGTTCAGGCTTGATTGTTATTATTATTATTGGCATGACTCTATTTGTACATTATTTATTGAATGCTATAAAATTAACATTCTTGATGGGGCTTGCTGTCTTCACACCTGTGTGACGGGGGATTTTGTAATTCTAGTATTGCTGAATTTTTACTATTGATGGTAGTTGTAACTATGGGTTAATTGCCCAATTTGGGAACCAGCTTGAGTATGAAGGCTGTGGTTTCTGTGTGCTGTTGCTCATGCACCTAAAGGTTAACTTAGTTGAGGATATTAAGGGTTTCATTATGTATGAATGCATCTATTGAACCGAGAGAATCCGTAAAATCAACCTTTGATTACAACTGAGAGAATTCCGTTAAATCCCACAGCTTTTTAATTTTATTCGACTTCCATACTTCTATAAAGCTCAATTGAAACTTGTTGCAGTTTCTTAGTTAAAATTTCATGTTGCTCCTTTTCCCAGGGATTGTTAATCCTTTGTTATCAATGTGTGTCGTTAAGTTTTTGATCCTGTTTCTTTCTTTTGCAGTCTTACGCAACTCATGCTCTCAAGGTGGAAGGTCTGAGAGGCATAGCAACAGTTCCTTCAAAGCTCGAGTCGACCACCCTCGTTTTTGCTTATGGCGTGGATCTCTTTTTCACTCACCTTGCACCTTCTAGAACATATGATTCTCTTACTGAAGATTTTAGCTATGCGCTGCTTCTACTAACAATTGTTGCCCTTGTTGCGGCGATATTTGTTACATGGGTTTGGTCTGAGAAGAAAGACCTTCAGGAGAAGTGGAGGTGAGTTTAAACCGTTTGAAAGTTCATCTTCGTCCGTGATACGTTGTTCGCAGGACTTATGTTGTGTTAGATCACGGATCAGTCACTTTTGTAGCATGATATCGCTATGGTTAATTTAATTCTGATTGATGGGTACAAGATCTTCTACCCAACAATGTAAATTCAGAATGAGAGAGAGATTGAAAGATACAAAGTAGGGCTATTCTTCTTAATTTTGTCTCCATCATAGCAAAATATTGTTACAGTAGCATATACAGTCTGGGACGATGAAATATTGTTCTTTTCCTCGCATAGCAAATTTCTGACGTGATGTATTTGGATTTTTCCATCATTTAATCATCTGGAGATGTTAGCAGTTGGGGCTCTTCCCTACTCGTGCATGATGGGGTTATGGGGATTGGGGATTGATTCCCATATGGAGATGATGATAGATTGTCTAATGTGAAAACCAAGATATATAAAGTACTTTCATAGTTCACACCCGAGTTTTGCAATTGCTGAAAAGCTAACGATGTTAATGTAGTCTAACGGTAAATGTGATTTTGCAGTATAGATATGCATTGATCAACGGCCACATAACGACTAACGTGATACAAAGAAGCAGCATGTAAGAGAGAGAGAGAATGTGCAACTTTATAAAAGGGATAATTACAAAAAGCCCCCTAAGGTTCAAGCTAATTACAAAAAACCAAAGAGTTTCTGAAAATTACAAAAAAAAACCTTGATGTTTGGTTTGTGCCTTAAATATGGGGCAAGCATAATATTTTTTGATAAACATAAGTGAAGCTATTGAAATATTTTTGAAAGGAGAAAAATGTAAGACGCATCTAACCTAAAGGGTTTCTTTTTGTAATTTCCAAAAATCTCTGAGCTTTTCTGTAATTAACCCAACCTCAAGGGTGTTTTTGTAATTATTCCTTAAAACAAGCAGCATTTAAGAGATATATATTGACTATTGTGCAACTTTATAATATAAGCAAAAGTAACAGAAAACACTATAATAATCTTATCGTAGGTACAATTAACACAACAAAACGTGTTTCAAGAATGTATTAACAGGCCAGCTCTCAAAGTTATGTTTCCTATATACAAATGCATCTATCTAATGCAAAAAATCACCAATTCAACTACTAACGCCTAATTCTGTAAAGAATTCAGAGTGCTTTAAGCTTGAGAGGCGTGTTACAACTTACAAGATCCCAATTGTCAGTTCAATGACAAGGAATCAAAATCGAGGTCGCTTTAACCAAGAAGGTGTACATTCAAGCCCCAAAAAAGAATTAAAAAAAAAAAGAAATGAAAATAAACTCAGCACATCAATTCGTGGAAAAGAAGACGAGAAGGCTGCCAATTGCTACAAATATAAATTAGCAAAGCCAACATTGGGACAGAAAAAAGGGCATGCAAGGAATAATATGCAGTATTTTACAAAAAGAAATAACCAATTAACATAGATATATGTAGTATTTTGAAGAATACATAACAACTTGTGCTGCTGCTCACACTCAGCTGTCCAGCATTCACAAATTCATCTTTACTAGAAGTTACTGAGACATTCACAGACAAAGAACCTGAGAAAAGCAAACACATTTTAAACAGTAGAATCGAAGTTCGACACCAACAATGAAATTTTTTAGCCAGGTGCTTGAGAGATAAAATGAATGGACAGAAAAAGTTAACTTACAGTCATAATCTGCCCATCCTAATCTTTGATGAGCCAAATCATAAACAAAGATTTTATCTTTGAGAACGAGATCTGGGGCAAAAAGAAAAAAATAAGTAAGTTTTGCAGTCTCATAAATCGAAGGTGAACTTTAATGATAAAATGCTACTTCCACTGAAGATTTGTATGTCGTCAGAGAAAACTAACAACAATCTGGAACTTATGATGGCATGCAAAATCCGAAATGAGGCACATAGATGTATAGCATTTCTAGCATTATGAATGCAGAAAAAAATAAGAAAATGCTATGCTGAAGCAATGAACAGACATGTAATGGATAACTCATTTTCGAACAAACTCAAAGACACCATTTTAGGCTCAAAAGACAATAGCACATTAATCATTTCCAAAGAAAAGAAATAGTTATGTACTAATACCAGTGCATCGGACTGCTTTCTTCCAATATCAACGTAGTTAGCAGTGTATATCTCACACTTTACATGTTGAAAAAGGCCCTACTTTGCAGACATCATTCATACGCAAGACAAAGTATTTCATTTTACAGATGATCTAACATATACACTAAAGCAAACAACACACCACTTTTTCACCAACAAGGATGAGAAATCTACTAACGAATATGCTATGGGCTTAAGCAACTCAAATCTGGATAGACTGTGAAATTAAAGAATGAAGAGCAAATAATATTATTCACAGGATAGTAATTTTAATCAACCTCACAAATATGGAACCTAAGTCTACTATAATGATTTTTAATACTTAACCAATTCTTGTACTTTTGATGCCGTAGTAGCAGAATAAGTGGCAGAGGTATGGAGGCAATAATTCAACACTCAGATTCTACTACAATGGCAAGGCACCACAAACAGAGAATGAGTGTTTCTTACATATGTAAGTGCACAACGGTTTGATGTATTTTGTAATTTTTCATGATTAAATGAATTAATCTTTCGGAACTCTACCACCTGGTTCGAGCTAGTTTGAGCTATATATACTGATCAGTTCAATTTTGAGCTGTCTTTCACTCGTGGAACTTTTAGGTTGAACCCAGATCAACCTACATCCACAGCTTTAGTGAAAAGAGTACAGGACAACTGATGTTACTTCATGGTGAGTTTTTTTTTTTTTTTTTGGTAGTCCAGATATCCAGGTTTGCACCCGACTAATCCTGGACCTACTAGTGTCAGAGGCCCCTTGACCCAGCAGGATGTAAATCGAGGGATGTGGCCGAGCGGCAGGTTTCTAAGGGAGAGAGCCAACAGGATCCGCCTCCCATAACAGACCCGCACAATATTTCAGTGAAAATCTGCTCCACACGGGATTCGAATTTGCGTCGCCGGAGGAATGCACCCCACATCACCTTAGCCCTTACCACTCGGCTATGCCCCTGGGGGCCATGGTGAGTTTCTTTATCAGTATATTTTGTTTTTCATGTTGTGTATTATGTGTACAAATCATAAGCTTGACAGCTTAAAGTTGCATCTCGAAAGCCTAATCAGTTTGCAGGAAGTAAAAGCTCGGACATATCTACAGCAGATCATTGTATTTTTTAAAAAGCCTCTCAGGCAACTAACCTCCTAAAATTGTTGTGCCTTGATTCTGAACTTTAATAAAGCCCACGCACCACATTGCAGCACCATCCTAGAAAAGTGTTAACAGTTACAACATTAATACAAACACGACAAGAACAATAATAACAACAACAATGGCAACAACAATAATTATGGTCATGAATGATGATGATGATGATGCCCTGGAGAAGATGATGGTAGAAACAATAACAACGATGACAAGGACGATGAAGTTAATAGAATAATAAAGCAAATGATAATATAATAAAAAGTTAACCTTTCAATGATCAGAGTAATCTTTACAGGACATTTAGGAAAATATACATTAACTGTAGAGGTAAGTGGAATACTCACAACAAATCCCATGTGTATAAGGTAGTCAATTGGTCTTAAAACCATGGATGCACCCCCAGCAAAATTGAAAGAAACTGGTGGAAACATCTCGGCCACACTGGTTAGAGAACAAACAGCTATCTTATTCAAGTTTCCATAAATATTGAATCAAGAAACTTTTGTCAACAATTTTTTAGATCGAACAGCATTAAAGATAACTTTCAGAAAAATGAGGGGGGGAAAAGGAACCTTGTAGAGACTAGATAGCATTGGTTTCCTTTGGAGATAATTGGTTTGACCGATGGAGATACTGCTGCAGTTATCTGCATGGCCAGTAAGACATCAGGGTTGAAGTTGCAACCACCTTAAAGTTTACTTATTACAATAAAATAACTTCATAAAACATAACTATTCAAATATCAACATAATTGCAATTAATCTGGTACATCATTTTCTTTTATTTACTGGTTGTAGCTTCAATAAAACTCATGAGCAATGAGACAGAAGTGAAGATATATTTACAGCATCAACAAAAGGATCATAAGCTCCTTCCACAAGGTATGTCAAAGTTGTTCCAGAATCAACAATGGTTCCTTGGTTGCCTGACGTAGTAAACACTGCTTGGTCAATAGGTAACAGCTGCCCATTGACAGCAATGCTCTGCAGATACAAATTGTAATGAGACCTGAAACATCAGCGATAAAAGAAAATCAAAATACCATAGAATTATCAAAGATGTCTCAATGTTTTCTAAATTTCGCAATGCAGTTCAACGAAAACACAGCAAGCATGAAAATCAGTTCATCATTTTCTTCAGAGTCGGTGGTTTCATGGGACTGGCGATATGCATCATATTCATATGCCTAAGTGCAAAGGTTCTGGTGCAAGATCCACTGCAACTTAACTGGCTGTGTGCTCAATTGAGAAATTTGAGAAAAAGGGTAAATTACAAAAGATACCCCTGTGGTTTAGCCTATTACAAAAAAAATCTACTTACTTTCAAAATTACAAATACCCCAATAAGGTATTACAAACACCCCTTTGATGTTTGTATTTTCTTAACAAAAAACCCCTCTTGAAGGTGCAATTTGTGAAATAGAAACAATAATCACGGGAATATTTGTAATTCTGGAAGATAACTGTTTTTTTTTTTTAATTAGACTGAACCTCAAGGGTATTTTTGTAATTATCCAAGAAAAATTAAAGAAATCAACTGTATAATAGAATGTTGTGTTCCACCACAAGATGTTAGGTGAGCAGCAACATATATTTTTTGAAAATCTTAAACCATTGATGCTAATTAATTACCTAGACAATAAAATTGAATGAACAATGCTTAAATTAGAGTGCTCTATTAGCTTGAACACAAAAAGAAAGCCGTAATACGTCAGCATGATTATAAGAATTATTAAGTAGATGCAGTTCCGAAATCAAATAAGCAAAGAGGGAGAAAACACAAATCTTGAGTGTTTCTGAGGAATTGTAGCTAAAACACTTAATGAAGATACAAAGCATAAGAATGAACATCACCAAACTTGGTTCTGATCTATATAAATTAACAGAACACAAATTACCATAATGTTCAATAAGTATATGTTATCTCATACTATCCACCTATCATCTCATATGAAATATCTAGAAATATATTAAACTTAATTCACCCAGATAAATAAACCGTGGAAGAACTTCCCACTAATTAGATGCTCGTCACGTGCATGAAGTCTGAATTGCCTGATTGTAATGCATGTCCATAATCTATGCTATACAGTTACACGTGTCAGCAAATGATTTAAAAGAAAACATACTAAGGCCAAAACATTTCCATCTAGTAGAAAATATACGTACTGTGATGGAACAAGGGGAGTATAAACGATTCTCGGGTCCAATATCTCACCAAGAACTAATATACCTCCACCATTGCCCTCTCCTTTTAAGCAATGGGAGAATACTTTAGGTGTAATCCTATGCGAAGACAACTGCGATATCACTGAAAGATCCTGCCGGCCAAACCCAAATATTCCATCAACTGCTCTATCTGATTTGGTCAAGTCCCCATACAGAGAAGTGCTGCACCTGTTTCCACATAAGTTAATGTGTCAACACCTCAAACGAACAAGAGATGGAAACAGGACACAAAATCAAATGTATGTCAAGCCCAAGGATTCAAATGTCCAATAGATTAAATTCCTTTTGCTTTCTCTTACAAATAGCCCAAAAAACCAAGACATAACCGAATATTTTAATTATATCGATCTGATCTTAAATCTTCACTATAAAGTTTAGGGATAATTACAAAAACCAAGATAGATTACAGGGTTTTTGTAATTTGAAAAAACCTGTGTGGCTTTTTTGTAATTAACCCAAACCTCAGTGGTAGTATTAAATTGGCTGTGTGAATGCCATTGCCAGTTCCAAATTACCCCAACATAAAGGATTATATCAATTATGCAAGGGGAGTAGCATTAATAAGCAACATGTAAGCATACCCGTACAATCAATAGGAGTCACAATAACAGCTTACCCAAAGACAATAGGAGCCGAGGAATTGGCCACTAATGAGGTACCCAAAATCGTGTCAAAATGAATCAGATCAGATACATAAAAACCAGTAGTGCCGCTTCCATCTCCATATTGAAATGAGTAACCACACTGATTGCTTTCAGCAGAGCATTCAGCAGATGCAGTTTGAACTATTGAAGCACATATGTTATCCGAACAGGAAATAGGGGAAACAGTTGAAGATGTAGCAGCATCGAAGAAATTGAGAGGAATCTGTGAGAACAACTCAGCATTAGTCAATTCGAAACTCAATGAAGTATAAAATAGGAGTAATGAAATAGTATATAACAAGATAATTAGATAAGTAGCGAGAGTTTACTCCTAATCCACTATTCTGGGGGCAATCGTTACAAGAGCTGCAAGTAACCCACAAGATGTCACTCCCAGTATCAATTTGCACATTGAAGTCTCGTGGTGGAGATCCCAATCTTACTTTGGTAAAATAAAGTCTGTATAAATCAACAACCTTAGTTAGTTACCAGATAAGGAGAACACAAGCCAACAACTAATTATTACCACGATTGTATGTGAACACGACATCATATATTAATGGAAATCGAGACAAAGTGATGACATGGAAATTCAAGAATGTAGTCAAAGCAGCTATATATTTACTGAAAAGCCATTGATCTCCCCCAACCCCCATAGTTTGCCAGTAAAGACAACAAGTGGGGAAAAAAAAAAAAAATTGGCATCACATAATGATGGAGGACCCCCAGTGAGAAGAAGAATCGAACAGCAGAGTCCAAATAATTAATGTGACTTGGAAACAAACAACAAAAGCATTGTCCAGAGAGGAACATAATATTGAAAACATACAAAGAACTATAAAATCCTAATTTTCAGGTGTATTTATGAAATTGAATTCCACAAACACAAATTTCACCAACACGCCAAAAAATTTAAAACTAACAAGAAAAAGTGAGACAGAAACGGAAAATTTAATCAAAGAAACGCTTGGGGTTTTCCATTCACTTACCAACTCCAAAATATTGACAGTTTAAGCACCAGAACCAAAAAGAATAAATTACATAAAAAAAAAATATTACTCGAAAAGATAGAATATCTGAGAGGTGGGATAAAGCTACCCAACGACGTAAGGATCAGATGTACCCAGAACCGGGAAATCCACGATGCCACCGGAAAAGCTCTGCAACATCCGCGCGTGCCTCGCACGATCCCGAGCTGTAATCACCTCAAGCTCCACTTTTTCCTGCACCGGAAACGCCCTCTCCAGAGTTAGCACTCTATGAATTCCAGCGCCTCCGCTCACCGCCGACACCACGGTGGCGGCTGCAATAGCAAACGCCGCCATAGTCACCTTCATTACCCAGCCAGCCATCGCCGGCACTACAAAGCCCCACTAAGTGTAATATAGTATGCACAAATGTATACTGAGAATTAAAGAAGAATCAAAAAAGTTTAGCCCGCTAATGTCGGTAAAGTACATGAACAAACCACAGTCATATAGCGTGCACACACACACGCACTCGATATATATAGATTTGAGAGACAACAGAGGCAAAGATTCTGATTATTAAAATGCGAGTATAATTTGCAGATTTATTAACTAAGGTGTGATTAATATTTAATAGCAGTGGTTTAGGGAAGGGTAAAATCGGATGGGATCTTCTATTCTAAAACCGTGTTTTATTTCATATTTCAACCGTGTGGATGATTGACACGTGTATTACACTTACCATATTAGAACCCCACAATTTATGTTTGATTTATGCTTGAAAATAAACATGGTAAGTATAATACACGTGTCAATCATCCACACGGTTGAAATAAGAGATGAAACACGATTTTAGAATAGAAGATCTCATCCGAGGTAAAATGGGTATATGCAAATTTAATTTATACGGTTACGTCAAATATAACGACTCTTTTGGGAAAAATGGTTATATACTTACTATATAGGCAAATTTAATACCAAAACAAATCCCACTATAAGATATATATAGGCTAAAGCTATTTTTGTTCTCTCAAACCCTAACCGCTTTTGTTTATCTATCTTTTCCTCATTGTCTTATGTTAAATTTTATTCACAAGATTCAAATGAGTCATTACTCGACAATACGTCAATACGTGACAGAAAACACAAAAACTCCTGTCAGACCGTCTAACGGGTCTGACCTGTTAGACGGATCTGACCCACAAACCCGGTGGCATTCCGTAATATTAGCGGTGGTGTTTTAATAGTTTTCAGGGACCACCGGTATTAACAGTCCTTCTGAAAAGTATTAGTCTTCCTTCTAAAATGTGTTAGCAGTTCTTCTGAAATGTAGTAGTAGTTCCATGAAGAGAATTTTAGTATTTCTCCTAATATACTCCCGAAATGCATTAGCACTCCCTCAAAAAAGTATTAGTCGTTCCACGAAAAAGTATTAGTAGTTCCTTGGAGAGTATTTTAGTAGTTTTCCTAAATATAATTAAATTTTTCTCCCAAAATGTATTAACAGTCCTTCTAGAAAGTATTAGCAGTTCTTCTGAAATGTATTAGTAGTTCCCTGAAGAATTTTTTTTAGTATTTCTCATGAATATACTCCCGAAATGTATTAGCAGCCCCTAAAAAAGTATTAGTATTCCTTGAAAAAGTATTAGTAGTTGTCTTGAGAGTATTTTAGTAGTTTCCCTGAATATAATTAAATTCTTCTCCCGAAATGTATTAGTTGTCCCTCGTAAAAGTATTAGTAGCTTCTCGAAAAAGTATTAGTAATTTCCTAGAAAGTATTTTAGTAGTGCTCCTCCAAAGTATTAGTTTTTCTTATAAAATGTATTAGTATTTCTCCATAAAAGTATTAACTGATACTAATACTTGTATCATTTAGTGTTTCGTCTTCAAATACTCTGCTACTGCAATATTCATTCTGAACTACACCTGAAGAAAAAAATAGAGCAAATTTAAACTGGCACCCCTTGCACTCTTCTCCACCATCGGCAGAAAGAGCACAAATAAAAACTAAAGAGATTAATTAGGAGTCACCCGCAAGATAAAAACTTCCTCATTGATAATGATAAGTTGTAGGCAGAAGACGGAAAAGAAAGTCGCGAACACAATTACAGGACAATGCAAAAGAAAACTAAAGAGGACCAATTTGGCATTTATAAAAACTTATGTTTGTGATTTACAAACATTGATAATCTTAGTTAATATGTTTCATGCGTCTGTTTCAGTATAGTGTTGTATGAGAAATTCATGCATGTACTATGGACGTGGCCTTCATATGCATCTCTTCTAGGTTTCAAGAGTAATTCTGGATGGTATTTTGATTTTTGATTCAAGTGAATTTTCGTAGTGTTTGTTTTCTAATGTTCTCCTGTCCAGGCTTATATACATTTTTTACAGGGTTTTGGGAATAGAATATGTGGGGAAGATGAAGGTAAAGGTATAGGGGTAAATCAGTGGGTGGCTGCGTTTTTTTAAAAATTGGGGTTGGGTGTTGGTATCCGTCTAACGGATTTAAATCTGTTAGACCGTCTGATAGGAGACCAGCCCGACAGAAAATTATTTCTCATGTCCTCCCTAGGAAGATATGGATATTGGAGGATGGGAAAGATAAATAGAAAAAGTGAGGAGCAAAAGTGGCTATGTTTGAAATAAGAAAGAGAGGGGAAAAAACTAATAAAAGACTCTTTTGGGCCTTAGATATAATCCCTTCCCAATAGAATATATGAAACAACATATGTAAATTCTTCAATCCTACCCTACTGAAAGAGATTTAATTTATATATTATTTGTATTGTATTACAATTTATTTATTTTCAAATATATTGTCAAACTCAGAAATAAAATATAATTTAAACACATTTTCAAGAAAAAAATGTAAGACGAATATGTTTTCATATCCATAAAAATAAACAAAAAAATAATAATTAATTCAAACATATATAGTTTTAGTTTTTTATGGTTTTATTTTTATATAAAAATATTTTGAATGTAAAAATTCTCAAAATATGATTAAAATAAAGTCAAATGGGCCCTTGAATTTAATACCTTCATAGATGGTTATTATGACAAACAAGCTTAAATTAGACCTCGACCCATTTGGATTGGCACGCTTGGCGTGAGAACGGGTGTTAGAGTTTGTGTTTGTGTCCCACATCGTCAGTTTGTTGGGTTGTTATTATGTATAAATGTGGGTTAGACACCCTCTCTCATTGAGCTAGTTATTGAGGATGGGTTCTACCTAAGCCCATTTAACATGGTACCAGAACACTCAAATTTGGTTTGAAGGTGATGTTGGGAATTGGACCCCGACCCATTTGGATTGGCACGCTCGGCGTGAGATATTATCAATTTATTTTCTATTAATTTGTTTGAATAATTAATTAACATATGCATTTAGTGTATGACACCACTACAATAAGTTGGATGTAATTTTATTTTATTCACTGAAATCTATTATATAAATAAGATTTGAGGCCTGATATTGTTTGTTCAAAACCTCATGGATTATTTATGAAATTAAACTGAAACCTTAAAAAAAAATTGAATATTTTTTCCTAACTAATAAATGCCCTTTATTCATCTAATATATTGCCGAAGTTTGGCTCGAAAGATCGATGACATAATTGATAAAATTTAAAATCTTAGAAATGATTTTAAAATCGTACTAAAAGTCTAAAACCTTGGATTTTTTTTTCATTTTATTACTACAGTGACAAAATATATATTGAATGACAGTACCAAAACTGTTATTAACAATACAACTAGTAATATCAATTATATTGAATGACTGTACCAAAACTGTGTAAGTTAATCATGCTGATTTCTTGCAGTGGATGACGTGGATCGTACAGCACATTGAAATTGATAGGTACAAAACATATCCCTTTTCAATTGGTGCATTACAAGTTACAACAAGAGGGTAGCTTAAGGACCAAGGTACCAAAATGGCTATATATTGAAAGTTAAATTATGCAATAGGTAAGGGAAGAGTATACTGCACGTAAAAACTTCAAAATGCAACCATTATATATGGTTAAGAGTTTGAAATTTAAATTCAAACTCCTGTGGGGGGTAAATCATAAATGAAGCCTTTATTCTCATTTTTGAATTCCAAATTAGCAACTTTAGGTAAGAAGTGTATAATTTTATAGTTATTTAAAAATATTGCGCTCTTGGGGCTGTGTGTTATTCATGGTTTATTTCATGCTACACGTGGATGAGTACACTAAGTACATAATAACTGTAGATTTGTTATAAATGTGTAAAGATTTACACAAAATCACACAGTTCGGTGTGCAGATCTTCTAGAGATCTACACCTAGTGTATTCCTCCAAGAGCAGTATCTACAAGACAACTATTCATGAATAACATGTAATGTCTTGTATACTAGGATCAAATTATGTAATTTGGCTAGCTTTTAAGGCCAAATCTAGAAATTAAAAGTAGTTCCTTGTCATATTTTCTCTAGTTGAGCAAGGTCAATTTTTTGTGCATACACAGAAAACATGCTGAATGGCGGGTCATAGACAGATTTCAAAGGAGAATACAGATTGTATTCATTCATGTTGGATCTTAATTAAATGAAATAAAAATTTATATTATATATTTATGTTTTTAGAGAGAGGGATGGGTCCCCAAAGAAAAGGGGAAAAAGAAGAAATGTCTCCCGAGTCTTGCATTATGTGTTGGGACAAACATTCATGAATGGAGGAAGACATATATACCACCAAAAGGGGCATTTAAATATTTAATTAATCCAAATATGTTATGTTATTAATTACTGAAAATTTTCCTACCTACAAACCTCTCGGGTTATATATCTAAATATACCCTTCCATCGCTCAAATCAATATAGATCGAGATGATGATCAATTCATAAAATTTGACAGTCATATCTTCAAACAATAGGCGTTGTAGGTATTTATACGCAAACATACATCTTAGAGTCTAAGCGTATTTCATGAGATATAGCGCATAAACTGCTTGAGTTCTTTAAGTCTGCGGACTTGAGCCTTGTGCGCTTCGTGAAAATAACTTAAGCATTACAAACAATTATATTTATTAACTTATGGTCATGAACTTCCCATATATATTATGCATTTAGCCTATTGGACTTTATAAAATCTGAAAATCATAGTGCATCAGTTATTATTATTTTTAATTTATTTTTAAATATAATGCTTCAATAAAAATCATTTTTAATATATTATCAACAATCAGTCAATGTTGTAACAATACCTTTTCAATGTCTCGTGAACCCTAAAAATCATGTCTTTTCTGTATGCTTGTACAACAAAAAGTGTTGTTTATAATTTATATCTTCTTGCGGAGAATGACTTATTACTATTGAGAGAAGCTTTAGAAACAGCTATTCTCGTGGGATTGCTTAGAAATTGTAGTTGTACACGTTATTAAATTATACGTACTAGTGCGTTGCGTATAAAATCCATGGATGTTTTCTTGATAATTAACCTAATTAAATTAATGTGAGCAGGATTAAAAAAATAAAGAAGAAAAAAAGGAAAGATAGAGAAAGACCTTTGTCCAATTTTTGCCTAATTGGTTCCTTATCACATAATTTTGCACAAAGTCCACGGAAATCCGTGTAGATATAGAAATTCAAGCTGGATTTGCTTAGATTGATTTATGTAACAAACAACATGATACTTATTAAGTTGTAGCTCGGATGCGATTTTCTATTTCAAAACAATGTTTTATCTAATATTCTACCGTATATATGATTGCCATATGTTTAAAATTATCATATCATTTTTGAAGCATAAATCAAACCTAAATTTTTGGTTTTTATTTATAGGATAATTTTTAAATACGAGGCAATCATTTGTCCAGTGGAATATATAGATAAACTGTTTTACAATAGAAGTGAAATATTAGATGAAACACTAATTTGCACTAGAAGATCTCATGTGGTTATAGCTGGTAATGAAAATACAACTTGTTATGACATTATAAGAAATACTTAATTATCCCCAACATGTGATAATCTAAAATAGGCATATGATAAAAGTCCAACAATTCGTGCAATTGAAGCTACCTTCTATGATTTAGGCATGCACGTTACTATACAACAAAAAAAAATGAGCCACAACCTTTCAAATGAGACATTTCTTTCATGCTTCTTTACCTTTGTCCAAATCTTGGGTCCAAATTATGATAAATGCACATGAAATACACATTCAGAGTAGGAAAAAAGGAGGGTGTTGGTTTGCTTATCCCACAATTTAGCAGAAACAATGTTGTAGGAAATCCGTGTAGATATAGAAATCCAATCTGGATTATACTAAATAATTAAACTCACTTTTCAACGCACGCTTATTTTCTCTAACCAGTTTAAATTTTCTATAGCAATTTAGTTCTTTATCTTCTTGTGTTCTATATTAAGTATTTTTTATGTCCAAAAGTTGTAGCATCCCTCAATGAATTATAGTTTGAAAATTCGAAGGAACATACATAAATATTTTATAAATGCATCCAAATATGACACGTAATAATTGGAATTCTTACTGACAAAAAATGTTTGCTCAATCTGTTTCTTGTTATGGTTTGATTCTTTTGTTAACCCCGCCCCCCATCTCCTAATGTAAAACTTGTTCGAATGATCTAATTAGATCAACTTGAATTTCTAAGTTAGTCAGGTTCAATAGTTGCATGCACATAAAAGATTGTTGTAATCACTAATCAGGGACGGAGTTAGGGGCTGGCAGCCGCAACGGAAGCCGGACCTCGACTCTAATTATTTTTTATAATTAGTATAACTTTTTATATATAAAATTACAAAATTTTATAAAATTGTCCCCCTCAAAATAATAACTATATATTTATCTATTAGTATCAAAAAAAAGAAAATAAACCTCGCCCTTAGTCTTTATTTTCTGGCTTCATCCCTGATTGCAATGTGCACATAATATAAAATCTTTTGTGTGCTTGAAGTACAAATATACTCTAGTAAGAGTACTTCACTAATTCAGATTTTACTAGTACAATATTTGTCTTATTCATGAAAATAGATCTCTCTCTTTAATATGATATCGCTTTTGTACACAACAAATTACTGACAATTCTATACGAGATTTTCATCGGACTTGTGTCAGCATTTTTCAACCTTCAAGGTTGAACTCCTTTCTCAAAAAGAAAGGTATATAAAATATGTCAGATATGCTTTCGCTTAAAGCCAGAAGAATATCAAATCGCTTTCCAATAGAGTTAAACATCGTCAAGCTTCAAGATGTCAAGACGCAATGTATTTTGACTTACATAAATATTTTAAAAATCGTGAATTTTACAGGATCTTTTGCGATAATCTTTTAGTCGCATGACTAATTTTGCAATTTTACATATCATTTGGATATCTCAATCAAATATATTGGTAACACCCTGGCCACCACAAGCAATTGTGGGGTGGAGGTCAGGGGTTCAAATCCCTCATCCATCAAATTGTTTGTGGGGTGGAGGTCAGAGATTCTTATCCCTGCTCCATCAAATTGTTCCCCGGGGCATATGCGAGCTGGTGAAGATTTGGTGAGAACTCATACTGAATAGCATCCGTGTGAATTCGATTCGGGGAGAGATCGTTATTAGTAGATTGGGGTCGAACATAATTGTTCTCTTTACCAGGAGGATCGGTTTGTACGTCCGCCAGACCCCGTCGTAACACTTTGGTCGTGCGTGCACATCCCGCGGTTTACCTTGGCGGCAGTAATGAGGAGCCGGAGTTGTTGTCCTCAGATATAGTCAGGCGTAAGCCTGGAAGCTGAGTTATAAAAAAAAAGAAAAAGAAATGCACACAATAAATAAAAGTATATTAAAATTAATCCGAATAAATCTTGCAATTTCATAAGACAAATGAATGCAAGACGTGATTTTGTGCAGAATCAAATGTGACAAAAAGTTCCCAAACCAATGCCAATTATAGACTTAACAAAATATTTATATGAATCTTTTCTGTGCGTATTCAATTAATTAATTAGGTAAAACCGTAAAACTAGTGGAGTATATATAAAAAAGCATGGTTTTGAAAAACGTAAACGGGAACTGAGGCGTTTTTCCCTCATGAAGCGGGGCGTAAGCCTCGAGGCGGGTTCGAGGCGTAAACTGTTAGTCCAAGTGGCTACGATAATCTAGAGGGGGGGTGAATAGATTATCTCGGTTTTTCAGATTTTGCCCTCTTTTTCGAATAATCAACCAAAGACGAGAATGTAAATGCGGAAATAAAACAACACTCGTCGATTTAAAGAGGTTCAACCCACCTAGGGCCTAATCCTCTACCACCCCAAAGATATCTCAGGGATGGATTTCAAAAAGAAAGAAAAGATTTTATTAATTTACCAAAAATTAATACAACACCTTGAGGATTACCACAACCCTCCTTCACCACTTTGAGGATTACCACAATCCTCTTACACCACCTTGAGGATTACCACAACCCTCTTACAACACCTTGAGGATTACCACAACCCTCTTACAACACCTTTGAAGATTACCACAACCTTCAAACACCTATCACCTAGATCACCCAAGTGTATTCTTACCACAAGAATACTCACAAGGATGTCTTGTGTTGAATGATGACCAAAATCAAGATTACAACTCAATAATGATTGATACAATATGAGTGCAAGTGTAATCAAGAATTGAAAGCCTAGACCTCAAATTTGTGCAAGTGAAAGTGCTAAGGCTAATACAACAAGATATATGAAAGTTTTTGCTTTGTTTGCTCTTTGCTTGTATAGAGTGTTGTATCTTGTTGCTTGAATGAAGCCTCTATTTATAGGAGAGGTCTTGGCTTTGATTTCCGGACATTGGCTCCTCCTTGGGGAGTGATTTCTTTGCAAAAGAAACCATTTAAAATCATCAATATAATTTGTTAGAAATCAATCCCACAAAATAGGGAAAAGTCATGCTGAAAAACGCGGATAGTTTCTTTGTCAAACATGGGGTTCGACCCGGTCGCGAGAGATAAGATTGAAATTGAATTCTGCGAATTTTTACAAGGGGACCGGTCGAAGGGGGTGCGGCCGTCGGCTCATGTGGACGGTTGCCGACAAGCGTTTTACTAAAAGCAGAGAAGTGCGGAACAAAATCCAACTTGCAGTGCATGTCGCTCACGGTCGACCGGTCGACCACACCGATCGCCGCCCACCTGGTCGACCGTCGCCTCGCTTTTTTTTTTTTTTCTTACGTCCCATTTTCTGTTTCAAAACTCAACTCAGTGCGGGTTGCCTATAGGGCGGCCAGGTCGAGAACTGAAACAAAAGTGTTGTCAATTTTAAATCGAAAATAAACTCCAAGAAATACTCCGAAAAATAGTAAAAACATTTTAGATCGATCGGAAGTATTGGGACAACATTTAGGGACATTGTTTTGGTATAAAAACCCATTTGAACAAAATCATCAAAATCATGATAAAAACATTTATCTAACAAACTCCCCTTTTTGATGATTACAAACCAAAACAATTTTCAAGAGAACGATTTCGAAAAACAAAATAATTTTCCGGTTTAAGAGTAAACTATCCGTTTAAAAACATTTTACAAAAGCTCCCCCTATCAACAAGCACATTAAGAAGAAATATTGCATAAGCTAAAAGCACAAGCTTTTACAAAATAAATAATAACTCCATGAGCTTAGAAGCTCCCCCTGTCATAAATACATAATATCCATGCAAACAAGTCCATAAAACAACCATTGGACTAAGTTTACTTCACAACTTATGGCCTAAACAAGCCATAGCTTATAGCTTCTATTTCGAGCTTTTATTAGCTTCTTTGAGCTAACGAGCCATTTTCCTGTTTCTCCCCCTTTGGAATCATCAAAAAGAATGTGAGGACAATAAAAACATCATACAAATATATCAAAGTGCGCCAAAGAGACGATTTATCAACCATTGAGCAATTTTAGGCTTAAAAACCAAGGAAAATGGGAGAAATGTATCATGAAGAGTTCATACGCTCGTTTTATTTCCCAAAACATGATTTCAAAGAGTATAGAAGACTTTTGGAAGCGAGAGAATCATGTAGAAGTTGAAATTTTCATTGAGACATTACATCGAACACATTGTGGGCGTGAAAAATAAAAAGAGTTGTATAAAGCCATTGTAAATGAATCAAGCCAAAAATTTTTATCACCAAATCATACCAATCATCATACAATACAGCATAACAACTAAGCTCATCATGATCATAAAATAATTTCATCAAGTAATATACAAGAAAGGCCATAAACTCAAGGGTTCAACCCAATTGAGCAAAGTAAGGAAAATTCTTACCATTTGATCGGAAAAGATGAGCAATGATGAAGATAAACATGCTATATAAGGTCCAAGATATAAATGGAATGCATAAAAATCAATTTTGAGTGACAATAGTGTGCATTTGGCAAAGGGGACGAAAAATGGCCAAAATGAGTGAACATGTCTAATGCTGAAGACAGAAAGATTTTAAACCAAAAAATGGCTTAGGCGCGGCGGTCGTGGTTGAGGGCGACCGGTCGGCGTTGAGGGGCGACGGTTGCCTCAACCTCTTCGATTTGTTTGACAAAATTTTCAAAATCCGAATTTTCAACCAAAAATCCGATTTTTCGCCCCTAAGTTTTAAAAACATGCAAAATGCAAACGTAGACCTCATTCAATATGCATTATGCCTAACCGAGCTCGTATTGATGCAAAAGTCTCGGAAGTTAGCGGTTTTGTAAAAATGTCCGCTAATTGATCTTGAGATGGCACAAATGATATCTCAATTTTTCGTTTTGAAACACAATCCCTTAGAAAATGATGTCGAATCTCAATATGTTTAGTACGATTATGATGAACCGGGTTTTGAGCAATATTTATAGCGGATACATTATCACAAAAGATAGGTACGTTATCAAAAGAGCATTTGTAATCCGCTAAGGTTTGTTTCATCCAAAGAAGTTGAGTACAACAAAATGCGGCGGAAATATATTCGGCCGGCCGTTGAAAGAGAAACACGTTTTGCTTCTTTGAAAACCAAGAAACTAGGCAATCGCTAAAAATTGACATGATCCGGAAGTACTTTTCCGATCATCAATATTACCCGCATAGTCCGAATCACTATAACCTTTAAGAGAAAAGATTTCATTCTTTGGATAAAATAAACCATATTGAATAGTGCCTTTCAAATATCGAAAAATCCGTTTAACGGCACTCATATGAGATTCTTTTGGATTGCTTTGAAAACGAGCACATAGGCATACGGCATGAAGAATGTCCGGTCTACTAGCGGTTAAATAAAGTAAACTACCAATCATACTCGATACTTGGATTCATCAACCGTCTTGCCTTTTTCATCTTTGTCAATTTTGACATTGGTTGCCATAGTGAGTCGAGACGGTTCTTCCTTCTTCAATGCCGAACTTCTTCAAAAGTTCTTTTGTATACTTAGATTGCGAAATATAAATACCTTCTTGGCATTGCTTAATTTGAAGTCCAAGGAAGAAGTTTAGCTCCCCATTATACTCATCTCGAATTCACCTTGCATTAACTTGGAGAATTTCTTGCACAAAGATTCATTAGTAGCACCAAAGATAATATCATCAACATAAATTTGCACAAGTAAACAATCTTGCCCTTTTTCAAAAACAAAGAGTGTAGTATCAACTTTACCTCTTGTAAAACCATTTTGCAAAAAGAAAAGAGCTAAGTCTATCATACCATGCACGGGGTGCTTGTTTTAAACCATACAAAGCCTTTTTAAGTTTATAAACATCATTAGGCCTAGAAAAATTTTCAAACCCGGAGGTTGTTTTACATAGACTTCTTCTTGAATAATACCATTTAAGAAAGCGGATTTAACATCCATTTGGTAAAGTTTGAAATTTTTGAAACAAGAATAGGCAAGTAAAATACGAATAGCTTCTAAACGTGCTACGGGTGCAAAAGTTTCATCATAGTCAATACCTTCTTCTTGACAATACCCTTGAGCTACTAACCTTGCCTTATTTCGAACAATGTTGCCTTGATCATCAAGTTTGTTCCGGAATACCCATTTAGTACCAATAATTGTTTGAGATGGAGGACAAGGTACTAATTCCCATACATCATTTCTTTCAAATTGATTCAACTCCTCTTGCATTTCCAAAAACCAATCTTCATCCTCAATAGCTTCCTTAGCATTTTTAGGCTCTTTTTGAGATATAAGAGCTTTCTGGTGAAATTCCTTCGAGTCATTACTTTATCAAGGGGATCACCAATAATAAGATCTTTTGGGTGATCTCCCTTAAATTTCAATGCAACGGGAAGATTCGAAGTATCACCCCTATCTTCTTGAGGAACATTTGAACTTGAGGGTTGATCATAATGAGCATCACTTTGAACAAAAGGTTCAACAATATCCTCTTCATCACTATCGTCATTGGGTATTCTTTCAACACCCGAGGCTTCATTAAATTTGACATGAATAGATTCTTCAATAACCATGCTAGTCTTGTTGTAAACCCGATATGCTTTGCTCTTGGTTGAATACCCCATAAATATTCCTTCATCGGCCTTAGGATCAAGTTTGTCTAATTGATCCTTAGTATTCAAAATAAAGCACTTACATCCAAATATTTTGAAATAACTAATATTTGGAGTTCTTCCTTTCCAAAGCTCATATGGAGTTTTATTCATTTTAGGACGAATATAAACTCGGTTAATGACATAGCAAGCGGTACTTACGGCTTCGGCCCAAAAATACTTTGGAAGTGAAAATTCATTGAGCATGGATCGACTCATTTCTTGTAATGTTCGATTTTTCCGTTCGGCTACTCCATTTTGTTGAGGTGTCCTTGGAGCCGAGAAATTATGAGCATATCCTTTGGTTTCACAAAATACTCTAAATTCACCGTCAAATTCTCCACCTCGATCGCTCGAATAGACTTGATAGTATCTTCTTTTTCATTCTCAATAAGTCTACACAACTTAACAAACTCATTAACGGCATCGTTTTTATTGGTAAGAAAAAGAGCCCAAGTATATCTCGAATAATCATCGACTATAACAAAAGTGTAATGTTTTCCACTTAGACTAGCCGTACCAATATCCCCATACAAATCAAGGTGAAGCAATTGTAGGGGTTTGGTAGTGGAAATTTCATTTTTGGGCTTAAAACTACTCTTAACTAATTTGTTCTTTTGACAAGTGTCACATAAGCCAAGATTTTCAAAATTCAATTTGGGTAGTCCTTTTACATGTTGGTTTTTGTAAATATTTTTCAAATTCTTGTATCCAACATGTCCGAGTCGCCTATGCCATAAACTCGTTAAATCATTATTGGCGACAAGACAAGAAACATTTTGACTAACCAAGTCACTAGTACAAATTTTGTAAAGATTGCCTTTTCTATTTGCTTCACAAATAATATTACCATTTTTAAGAATAAGGCATTTTTCTTTATTAAAAGAAACATCATAATTTGAATCACAAAGTTGGCTAACACTTATCAAATTGAACTTAAGCCCTTCTACTAAAAGAACATTACAAAGAGAGAAAGAAGAGTTACCAATTTCTCCATTTCCAAGAATTTTTCCTTTGCCATTGCCGAACATGACCATACCCTCTTCTTGGAGCTTGATGTTGGTAAAAAGCTCTCTCCTCCCGGTCATATGGCGTGAACATCCGTCCACGAGCCATTTTGAATCCTCCATGGTTGTTATAGCCCCTATTACCTACAAAATCATTTCTTTTAGGTACCCTATAATTTTGGGGTCCATGGGGTTAGTCTTGAGACCTTTGGGTCTCCAAACATGTCTTGAGCTATTTCTCAATTTGCAATTATTAGCATAATGTCCAACTTTGCCACAATAAAAACAAGTAGGAGTATTATAATTATTAGCACGTATAAAAGTCGGACCTTGGTTATTTTTCTTAAAAACACTTTGAAATGGCTTATAACCAAGTCCCGATTTGGAATGCTCACCTCTTTGTGCATCTAAAATTTTTGTGACTTTATCCGTACTTATGTTGAAACGATGCACGTCATTTCTCAAACATTCAATATCTTTTGTGAGCGATTCCTTTTCGGTTTCAAGAGAATGAATTCTAGAAAGAGTAAGAGCATGAGCTTTGTCTAAAGATTCATAAGAGGTAAATAATTTTTCCTTTTCAACCTTAATCTCCTTATGCTCCTTTTTCAAATTTTTGTATTTAACGATTAAATTTTGAAACTCAATTTGCAATTCATCAAAATCACATTGCAAGTCATCAACTATGGAGGAAGTAGAAGAATTTGAGTGTACCTCATTGTTTTCATCGTCTATAGCCATGAGACCGTGTTCGGTTTCTCCTTCCTCATCGGTTGTTTCGAGTAGTTCATCCCATGTTTTGACTTCCGCATTTAGAGCCTTTTTTTTGTAAAAGGCTTCCTTTTCTTTTGCTCCTCTTCATCGAGCTTTGGGCAATCGGCAATGAAGTGCCGGGTTTTTCCGTGATTTAAAGCAAGCATTATCTCTTGGTTTTCTTGCTTTATTTTTATTCACAAATTTTGCAAATTTTCGAACAAGTGCGGCCGTCTCCTCATCATCATCATCATTATCATAGTATGCATTATTAGAAGAAGAAGCAAGACCTTTAGGAATAATTTGCATACCCGATTGATTTGTGGATGATTTGGAATTTTTCCTCTCCTTGAGATAGACTTCATAGATGAGTAGGTTTCCAATAAGCTCATCAAACTTGAGTGTCTCAAGATTTTGTGCCTCCGTGATTGCCGTTTTTTTTCGGACCATGAGTAGGGAAGTGCATTTAGTACCTTGGTCACCTTGTCTTCTTCGGAGATGACTTTCCCGAGGGCCACAAGAGGATTGACAATATTGTCAAGCCTTTCCACCATTTTGGAGATGCTTTCGCCATCATACATGTTAAAGTTTTGAAGTCTTTAACAAGCATGGTCTTTCTTGCTTGCTTGACTTTCTTAGTCCCTTCATAGATTGTCTCCAATTTTTCCCAAACCTCATGTGCCGACCTTATGCCTCGTATGCGATTGTACTCGGTGGCGGTAAGTGAGCAATGCAAAATATTTAAGGCCTTACCGTTTAGAGAGAAAGCCTTCTTATCATTTTCATCGAACTCCTTGAAAGGTTTAGGAGTCGAGGTGCCATCCTCCATTTTTTTTGTTGGTTGATCAACTCCTTCAATAACCACATTCCATATGTCAAATCCGCACTTGTAGAAAGCACTCCATACGGTCTTTCCAAAATGCGTAGTTGTTGGCGTCGAACAATGGTGGCTTGTTGGTGGGCGCCGGTGGTGAGATAAGCGTCATTCGTAGCCATGGATCTTTCCTCTTTACTCTGAACGAGCTAGCCAAAGAGTTTGGCTTTGATACCACTTGTTAGTCCAAGTGGCTACGATAATCTAGAGGGGGTGAATAGATTATCTCGGTTTTTCAGATTTTGCCCTCTTTTTGAATAATCAACCAAAGACGAGAATGTAAATGCGGAAATAAAACAACACTCGTCGATTTAAAGAGGTTCAACCCACCTAGGCCTAATCCTCTACCACCCCAAGATCTCCAGGGATGGATTTCAAAAAAGAAAGAAAAGATTTTATTAATTTACCAAAAATTAATACAACACCTCGAGGATTACCACAACCCTCCTTCACCACTTTGAGGATTACCACAATCCTCTTACACCACCTTGAGGATTACCACAACCCTCTTACAACACCTTGAGGATTACCACAACCCTCTTACAACACCTTTGAAGATTACCACAACCTTCAAACACCTATCACCTAGATCACCCAAGTGTATTCTTACCACAAGAATACTCACAAGGATGTCTTGTGTTGAATGATGACCAAAATCAAGATTACAACTCAATAATGATTGATACAATATGAGTGCAAGTGTAATCAAGAATTGAAAGCCTAGACCTCAAATTTGTGCAAGTGAAAGTGCTAAGGCTAATACAACAAGATATATGAAAGTTTTTGCTTTGTTTGCTCTTTGCTTGTATAGAGTGTTGTATCTTGTTGCTTGAATGAAGCCTCTATTTATAGGAGAGGTCTTGGCTTTGATTTCCGGACATTGGCTCCTCCTTGGGGAGTGATTTTTGCAAAAGAAACCATTTAAAATCATCAATATATTTGTTAGAAATCAATCCCACAAAATAGGAAAAGTCATGCTCAAAACGCAACGGATAGTTTCTTTGTCAAACACATGGGGTTCGCCCGGTCGCGAGAGATAAGATTGAAATTGAATTCTGCGAATTTTTACACAGGGGACCGGTCGAAGGGGGTGCGCCGTCGCTCATGTGACCGGTTGCCGACGCGTTTTTAAACAGAGAAGTGCGGAACAAAAATCCAACTTGCAGTGCAATGTCGCTCATCGGTCGCCGTCGACCACACACGGTCGCCCACCTGGTCGACCGGCCGCCCTCGCTTTTTTTTTCTTACGTCCCATTTTTTCTGTTTCAAAACTCAACTCAGTGCACGGGTTGCCCCTATAGGGCGACTGGTCGAGCTCTGAAACAAAAGTGTTGTCCAATTTTAAATCGAAAATAAACTCCAAGAAATACTCCGAAAAATAGTAAAAACATTTTAGATCGATCGGAAGTATTGGGACAACATTTAGGGACATTGTTTTGGTATAAAAACCCATTTGAACAAAATCATCAAAATCATGATAAAAACATTTATCTAACATAAACCTCATCATGAAAGCCATTCATTCATTACTGTTGTTATCACTATCATTAGGATCATCTAGGTCATCATCATCATCAAGAAGTCTGGATTCTAGAATAAAACATACATGCAGGCTGTTCTTCTCTGAAAACGCAGAAGATGATGTTTTCCTTTTTATTGCCTGATGTACTCTTTTTTTTTCCCCTTAAAGAATCAGTCTTTTTCTTAATTTATTGTAGTGGGGAACAAAAGCGGTTTTCACTTTTCAGTATAAAAGAAAAGCTAAAGCACCAGCATAAAAGAAAAGCCAAAGCACCAAACCACAAAGAGCGTTCGCTTTTCTACCATAAAGGCGACGCCTTCCTAAATATAATATTTTAATGCGCCTCGAATCTTTAAATATGCGCCTCGATTCGAGGCGCGCCACGGGCGATTTTCAATACCATGTAAAAAAGAGAAAAGAAAAAGTTAATGGTTGGTCTTATTTTGCACATTACATGTAATTTCCAAATCCATTGCAATCAGAGCAATACATGTAATTTCCAAATCGGATAAATTACAGTTTTAGTCCTGTAACTTTGGGGTAGTTGCAATTTTAGTCATTTATCTTTTAAAGTTGTATTTTTGGTCCTGGACAATCTTGCCCTTATGGCTAAATAGCATCTTTGGTCTTTTATCTTTCTAACAGTAGCAAATTTAGTCCTAGAACTTTCGAGCATTAACAGTTTTAGTCCTTAACACATCATAGCTAATTTATCTAGATTTTATAGAATAAAAGATTCATATTTTCTGACACCTATCTTGTTCGTGACATTGTCACACATATTTAGATTCAGTCACTATTCAGAGGTTTTAATATGATTGTTCCAATATGTTATCTTGTCCTAGTGTTCTTGTGCATACATCGTCAAAATTTGACGATATGTCCTATCAGTGGCGGATCCAGGATTTTTGAAATTGGGGTACGCTAGATTTGAAAAAAAAATGTGCATATAAATATTGTTAATTATTTAAAGTCATAGTACAAAATGCTTTTAAAATTTTGTAAAAGTTGATTATGTAACCGTACATGAAAAATTAATACACGTATATAAAAGAAATAATTAGAATAATCAATAAAACAAGATACAACAAAACACAATTTTGGTAACATTATTGATATTATTAGATTTTTGTTTTTTTTTATATTTTTAGTTTTGTAGGTTTTGACTTTTGCCATGGTTTATTTATTCAAGTTGCTAAGTCAATCTTTTAATTTTTGAAAATTTATTGTGGAGATTTGTATTGTTTTATTTGAATTTTCTTATTCTTTTTTTACTTTTTGTAGAAATATGGGTACAAATTTATTATCAATTTTTTCTTTACTAAAAAATATAGTTGAATTTTTCAGTATTGTACCCGCAATTTTGTACGTAGATTTGCCGTTGTATCCTATAAGGTAGACATCTTGGACAATTGTCCAGCCATTTTCTCGAAGAAAATTCTCCTCACCAATTGTTAATTACATAAATATAATTAAAAGTTCTTAATAAACCAAGACACTGATATCATTTTGAGCAAAACACTTAGTCAAATAAGCCATTGATGTGTATAAGGGTATTCTTGGTATCTTGAAAATATTAAATAAACCCAGGGGACCAATTTTGCAACAACTTAAAATTTACAGGACCGAAACTGCTTAGGTATGAAACATATAGGACCAATTTTGCAAAAACAATCAAACTTACAGGACCAATTTTGCAAATTCAATACTTATAAGACCGCAATTACAAACTGCCTATAGTTATAAGACCAATCTTGCAATTTCCCTTTCCAAATCCATAAAATTTGGGGCCAAAGTTGAGGTATTTATATAGTTACATGACTATTTTGCAAAGGGAAAATAAGATTTTTAGTCCTGTAAGTTGGACCTTTTTGAAAATTAGTCTTCTAAGTTGTTACCTTAATGTTTTAGTCCTTTACCTTTCAAATTTCTGGATATTCAGTCATTTAACTCATCAATTTTACTTTTGGTCCTATAACTTTACAAATTTTAAAAATTTAGTCATATAATTTAGCAACAGTTAAATTTAACTAATTTATTAAAAAGGTTAGTACCCACATTTCACATTTTTTTATAGGACCAAAAGTAAAATAATTAAACTTAATTTTTTGAAAATTAAATTAAATTATAAAAGCAATTAAAAAAATAAATTAAGTTTATTAATAAACAATTTAAAAAAATAGAAATTTCTAAAATAATTAACGAAATTTAGAAAAATTAAAATAATTACATCAAATTAGTAAATTAAGAAATGGATCTGGACTAGTGCACAAGATGCATTTACTCACTAGGTTAAAAAATTAATGGTTGAAATGTTTTTTAAAAAATAATTAAATTAAAAATTGATTAATTATTTTTATTTAAAAGTTAACTGTTAATTAAATTTATTCAATTTAAAAAATAAAATGAAATTAAGAACCTAATGCTTGAACTCTCCTCACCAAAGGTTAATTACAGAAATATAATACATAATTTTTAAAAGTTTTTAATAAAATTAGTCTCTGATACCATTTTTAAGCACCAGGATAAATAGATTTTGAAAATTGAGATAAAAAAAAAGTCTCTTTTAAACTTAAAGAACCAAACCGCACAATGTCTTAACATATAGGACTAAAAGTAAACTAAATATGTAACTTACAGGACCAGAAAGCTAAAGATGCAAACATATAGGACTAAATATTCAACCCCATACAAATTTCTAGGATTGAACCCCAAACC
Organism: Rehmannia glutinosa; assembly: GCA_016081115.2. Taxonomy (NCBI): domain Eukaryota; kingdom Viridiplantae; phylum Streptophyta; class Magnoliopsida; order Lamiales; family Orobanchaceae; genus Rehmannia; species Rehmannia glutinosa. The sequence continues at coordinate 3,996,604 of CM071934.1, read as the reverse complement.
TAACAAGATATAGGACCGAATCTCAAAATAGACTAACTTACAGGATGAAATTTCTCATTTTCCCTTTTGCAAATCATACATTTTGTAGATGTTTATAGAGTTATATGGTTATTTTACAAAAACAATGAATTTTGGAAGACCTTTTGCGACCTTGTTTTAGTTACAAGACTATTTTTTCAACTTGACACATCTTTTGGATATTTCAATCAAATATCTTGATAACATATTAATTTAATAATATCTTCAATTGCCGCTATACTCAAACCTCCAAGTATTGGACAAAGCGATGTCTGTTTCTTATTAAAAGCAGCAATTTCAGCTTTTAAGCTGCAATTTATTTGTTTTGTTTCTTCCATAAATAAAAAACAAATATATTCTGTGCAAAAGTTAGGACACAGGCTTGGCCCACGGCCCCAGCGCTGGACCGAGTGGGTGCGCGCGCGTGGCCTTGCCTACCACACCTCACATGTGTATAGTTATTTCATCTTACAAACTCTTGCACACCCATTTATTGATATAATAATATTGAATAAAATGAACATTTTATTTCTATGTGAGATGATGTCTTCTCACCTTCCCATCATCCATTATCCCATTTCCAAGTGATTATTTTGTCTATTTTATTTCTCACTCACCACAAAATGGTTTTAAGAAGTTAACTATACCACATTCATCTACTCGAAATTTAAATTATTATTTTAATGCCTAATTTCTCCAAAATTAAATAATTAGTTACTAAATAATTAATAATTGATGAAAATTTGGTCCTAAATCATACTTCTTAAAACGAATTCGGAATTTCCAACAGATTTTTGGCTGCACTAATTTTGGCTACTAATTATTGTTTATGGAAAAAATACGGGATATCTCAATTCTCAATATATAAGCGCACCGCGCAGTGGTTTTGATTTTTTTTTTTTTTATTTTTTTTTGGATCAATCAATCATCACCAATTCTAGTATCTCTCCCATGGCCGACAACGAGTCCGTTACCTCCTCTAGCACCGCCACAGTGACGCCGGAGGCAACGAAGCCAACGGAGACAAGACGGTGGGCTGATGTTGCAGAAGAGGCGGACGAGGAGCAAGAGAGAGCCGAAGCTTCGTTGACCGAGGTTAACTTAGACTCATTGGCTATCGACGAGTCCACCCTAGGTCACAACACGCTCACCGATCCTGATGACTCCAGAATTGAAGCTGTAATCCTCACAATCTACTGGATAATTCTTTGCAGCTTTTCGTTTATATATTTATGGATCCGATTTCCGATTTTACTGAGTAGTTCGAGCTTTAATGATTAAAATTAAAGTGTTTTAATCTGCTTGGTTTTAGAATTTTATAATAAAGGTTTGTCTTGAATTATTATTTGTGTTTGTTTTGATGTATCAACTTTTTCTGGTTTTGATTGAACTTCAATAAACTAGGGTTTTGTCTTGAAATTGGGTTTTATGTTGAAAAACTTTAAATGCCGTTTGGCACTGTCGTTTTATTTGTTTTCGTGTTATTGTATATTTTTTTTTTTAGTGCAGATCTTTTACTTAATAGATGTATCGAGTAGAGCTAGATGTGGAAACCATTCGGGTAATAGTATCTTCAATGGGTCAATTTTTTCTTATTTGACGTTTTTGCATTAATATATAGGTTACATCCGGGGACACTCCATATACATCAGCTAAGAGATTCGAGGACTTGAACTTATCACCTGAATTGTTGAAGGGTTTGTATGTTGAGATGAAGTTTGAGAAACCTAGTAAGATACAGGCAATTAGTTTGCCCATGATCCTGACTCCTCCCCACAAGAATTTAATAGCTCAGGCTCACAATGGGTCTGGGAAGACGACTTGTTTCGTGCTTGGTATGTTGAGCCGCGTCGATCCAAAACTCACGGCTCCCCAGGCTCTCTGTATCTGCCCCACTAGAGAGTTAGCTATTCAGGTTTGTTTAGTAACGTGCTTGTCTTCAGTTATTTTCTGTTTTACAAATTACAAATTTGAAGCTATTCTTCTTGCTAACTTATTAGCATAATAGCATGTAAGTATAAGTTTTGGCTTTGGAAAAACGGAAGCAGGGTCGAGGGTTAGAATTAGTAGTTCTTCCATATATTTGAGTATATGTCGACATGTATTCAATAGTAATCCTATTTAAAAGTTGAACTGTCTCGAATTGACCGTTTGTGGTTCTATCCCAGTGCATGTTAGCCATCACATTATGTCATTGATTGAATTCCAATTTCCAAGATTTTGATAGGATTTTCAATTATGGATGAAGCTGTAAACACCTGAGATTGTCTGGCTGAATTGGTATATATTTGTAAACTGAGAGAGTCTAATAGGTTCTTATTTGTTAGTTTGAATATTGATCACGCCACTTTGGAATTTGAATTGTCTAGTATGAATTGTTGCCAGACTAAAGTTTTATTAAAATATATGCATCTATGGATCTGGTGACTTGTTTCCTGGTATATGATATGGTTTCATTGGCAAAACTGGGTAAATGGTACAGAATATGGAAGTGCTTCTGAAGATGGGAAAGTTCACTGGGATAACCTCCGAATTAGCCATACCAGCAGATTCAGCGAACTACATTCCAATTCACAAGAGGCCACCTATTACAGCACAAGTAATTATTGGCACTCCTGGTACAATATGCAAGTGGATATTAGCGAGGAAACTGGGCATGAGTCAAATGAAGATTCTTGTGTTTGATGAGGCAGACCACATGTTGGCACAGGTAATTAATGGTTTGTAGCCCATGATAGATTCATCTTGACTGTGTATATCCAATACCTATAATTCTGCTCTGATTTCACAAGTCACTGTACTTGCCAGGCAAATTGTAGCTTTTTCGAACAGCTGCTTGTTTGATTAACACATCTTCATGCGTTTTCTTGCGTGTCTAGTTTCTTCCACGTGATTGATGTTCAAGCAACTTACTTGACAAGAGCCATTCTGAGGGCTCTAGATATCTGGATAAAGGATTTGAGTCATGCAAATTTCTCATTTTTCTTCATCCTGGTCCATTGTAGATGCCCATCCCCTGTCAGAATATCAGTTTTTGGCTGACATGCCTCATGCAATTTACTTATGCATCAGTTAGTGCAAATACTAATATTTTTATATCAATAACTGGAAAGATATTAGGATAAGACAGCAAAAATCTTTTATATATCAAAACTTGTTTAATAATGCACATTAAAAGTTAAATCCACCCAATTGTTTAATTTTATTATTATTTACTTTTTTACTTGAGAAGCATGTGATAAGTATACTTTTGCAATTGTGCTTATTTCTGAATTCTGTCTCATGTGTAGAGTGGCTTTCGAGACGACTCGGTGAAGATAATGAAGTCAATCACGAAAGTAAATTCCAAGTGTCAGGTAGGGATGGCAAAATCCCCGCGGGGAACCATCCCCGTTGGTACCCGAATAATATGGGATGGAGAATCCCCGATTAATTAGGGGATGGGAGCGGGGATGGGGATTCCCCGCTTTTCTGAAACCGGGGATGGGACGGGGATGGTATTTATATCCCCGCCCCCGTCCCCGCCCCCGATTAGATGAAACGGGATTCCCGCCCCCGTCCCCCGTTCACCGAAATATATGTATATATATATTATATTTATATATATTATTAATAGTCTACTAAAAATAGTTGTTAGTGAGAAGGATTTATGTTTATATATTTTTTTATTTTATTAAATTGTAAAATTAAACCCTAAAAATGATGTGTTTTATATTGTAATGATTTTTAATTTTTAAAATTACAAGACTTTGTATTTTAAAAATTGTTGTATTTAATCAATTTGTTAAAGTATTTTATATTATGGAGTTATTATAAGATTAGTTAGTGATTCATGATATTTCATATATTTTAATTATTAATTTTTTTATGTAAAAAAATATTTTTTTATTAATAAATACAAAACGGGGACCCCGATTCCCCGCGGGGACCCCGTTCCCCGAATGGGGATTCCCCATCCCCGTACCAGATGCCCAAAATGGGGAATGGTATGGGGATGGTATTTGAAATGGGATTCTGGGACGGGGATGGTATGTCTCATACCAGCCCCGTCCCCGCCCATTGCCATCCCTAGTGTCAGGTTAGCTATATGATACTCATGTTTTTCATGATTTCGTGAAGAATGACCTCTATTTGCTTTTACACGGATGGTGTGCTTTAACTGAGAATAACCATATCCACTTCTTGATCTTAAGATCATTGCTTATCAAATTTGAAATGACTTATAAACTGCAAAAATGTGGGATGCAAGTAATTGGATGATGTCTCTGTATCAATTTAAATCTTTCTTTATATTCGTATGAATCCTTTAGTTATGTATTCTAGTGATCTTTCATTGCTCAGTCATTGTTAAATCTCTGTTAACTACTAAAACTGTTTTGTTTAACTATTCTTGTAGCATGGTATACAACCTGCCCTGGTAACCACCTTCTGTTAATAAGGTTTGGTATGAGGGGTACGGTACATAAGTATAGGTATATCTAAATGTTCTATGTTAGAAAAGAGAGGGAACAGAAAAAAAGAACCAACTCTTGTGCAAACTTGATGGATATAGAACTAAAAGTTGTAGTGAACATTTGGGGAAAAATTGTGTCATTTCTGCTATTATATTCAATAGACTAACAAAGTAATTTATTTTATTTTAATTTATTTGTAAGGTAAATCATATGAGTTCTAATGGAAGGTATAAAGACATGCATTTTAATCATTTGAACTTGAAAGCATATCTTTCTGTTATGGCTAAATCATTGTTGGCAATTTGATATGCTTCTAAGGATTGCATAGTTGACCCTGTTGTTGTTGAAAATTATAAACAGGTCCTTCTGTTCTCGGCTACCTTTGATGATTCCGTCAGGGCTTTTGTATCTAAAATAGTTGAGGAAATTTTCGCCACAGATTATAACCAAATGTTTGTCAAAAAGGAAGAACTATCATTAGAATCTGTAATACAGTATAAGGTGCATTGTCCTGATGAGCTTTCAAAGATAATGGTGATAAAAGACCGAATACTTGAACTTGGAGAGAGGGTGGGGCAGATAATCGTGTTTGTTCGGTCCCGGAATAGTGCAGCTATGCTGCACAAATCTTTAGTTGAACTTGGCTATGAGGTCACTACAATCCAAGGTGCTTTAAAGCAAGAGGATAGGGATAGAATTATAAAAGAGTTTAAGGAAGGGTTGACTCAAGTTCTAATTTCAACTGATCTTCTAGCTCGAGGCTTCGACCAGCAAGAGGTGCTTATCTTTTCTGCTGTTGCTCCATCGTTTATTTCATTAGCATATGTTTTCCTAATGTGGATGTTGACCTATTACAATGTTGAATTATTTCTTTGTGTAGGTTAATGTGGTTGTCAATTATGATCTTCCCGTGAGATATGATAGCCCTTCTGAACCTGACTATGAAGTTTACTTGCATCGGGTTGGTAGAGCGGGACGCTTTGGTCGCAAAGGTATTTTGCTTTGAGGCTACTTCCTTGGATTCATGATTGGTTTCTGGTCATCATTAATTTGTCATGCCTTGGGACTTCAATTTGGTATATTCTAGCTCATGTTGATTCTGTATCTACTATCTAGAGAATGTACATTTCCTTGTGTACGAGGGACAAATAGATCTTATATTTGAGGTGAACTTTAAACTCCTTTGTGTATGAAGGAATATTGTGGATGCAGTCTCAGCAATTGGCTATGCTGTTACTACATAAGTTTGTGTGTATTTTGGTTTATCTACATTATCTAAAGTGGCTACTGGCTACTGGCCTACCTTGCCGCGTAAGGTGTTCTGTTTGAATCGGTCCTGCACTCCTGCCCTTAGCCATGGGTAAATAAGAGCATATAGCTAATTTTGTGATATATATTAAGGGTGTCTCCCAATCAATATATTGTGGGTTACATGACATATATCCAAATTATTTAACTCTCCAGCATGCTTTCATAATCTTCTATGCAATTACCCACAAGATGACCCTCGTTTCTTGTAATTGAACAGGTGCAGTTTTCAACTTGCTCTGTCTTGACAGAGACGATATGATCATGGCCAAGATCGAGAAGCACTTCAACCATCAAATAACTGAGGTAAATTCTTTACATGATTACAAGCCTGTTACTTCAGCAATTATTTGTTATGGAGTTTTCAGGGGGTTTTCATGAATTGAATATTATATTATGCTTCATCGTGTGTTATTTTCTGTGAAATGCAGGTGGCTCCATGGAATAGCGAGGAGGAGTTTCAGGTTGCTCTAAAGAATGCTGGGCTCCTATGAGTGCCGATTTTATTTGCCGGCTATATGTGTTGTTCAACGCTAATGCACTTCACTGCACACGCAGTAACCAGAGAAATGGCTGTAGATTATGTCTTTTTCACTACATTATGATGACTGTAATTCAAAACTGAGATGAGTTTGTGCTACTCATGTGGTTTAGAATTCTCCATGCTGGATCAGTTTGCCTACCTGGCTGCCTTGTTTTTAATTCTCTCTTAATTTTTCCATTCAATCTGGTGACAATGAAACTTCAAATTCATTGTGCACTTTGGTGTTTTTTGCTTAGAGATGAGATGTAGTCTTGTAATACTACCAACTGATTTTGTGTAAGGGCTAAATATTATGTGCCTGTATTGCAAGATTATTTCAAGGGTTAATTTGACATTCTGGTGAGAATTATTCTGCGGAAAGGAGAGACCATAACGTCTATGAATCAGAATAGTAGGTAGCATTAATCATTGTTATTTTATAATGAATGATGTCATTATTGTACGGAGGTAATTTTAATTTGCCACACGCTTGTTTTTCTACTTTGCCTACTTAAGTTTGAATTGTTGTACTTTATCCCTGAACTTTGTAAATTGTTGTATTTAGCCCAAAATTTTCAAATTTATCCCTTATCTTTTATGATTAGTTTATTTGTGATATTGGTATCATAGCCTATGTTTATTAATGAAATTTACAATTTACAATTATGTAATATTATTTGAATATTGACTAATGATGATAACAATTTGAGAGAAATTGATCTAAATAGTTGTTTGGGACGCATGTTTATTAATGAAATTTACAATTTACAATTATGTAATATTATTTGAATATTGACTAATGATGATAACAATTTGAGAGAAATTGATCTAAATAGTTGTTTGGGATGCAGTGGTTACAGACAATCCACTAATTTAATAGTGATAAATTTGAAAATTATATGCTAAGTGCAATAATTTGCAAAGTTTTGCGGGTAAATAGAATAATTCAAAGTTAAGTTGCCAAAATAGAAAAACACGCATAGTTTGGGAGGCAAATTAAAATTACCTCTTATTGTACGTGCGATTAAATATAGATGGAATAAATTACAGTATAACATTGATAATTTAATACTCAATTAATTAATAATCTAGTTTAAAAAATACTTTTGGTCGGTCCCGACTTCGGAACAACAAGCAAAATTGATAATTCACTAATTTAATATATCGCTAAATTAAATATAATTGACAATCTCAAAGTTATTAATTTATAAATGTTTAAGTGTAGTAATTCCAATGTTTCTCGGTTATCATTTTGCTCTTCTCTCTCCCCGCAAATTTGGGTGAAGCCATTATATCCTCTTGACATTTCATTAACAGGTATATAATACAATTATCAAACACTTAATGTTTTCTTTCTTTTTACGGGCCTCCAAAATGTGTATTTGGCTACATTTTAATAGGGAAGCAATTGTATCGAAGTTGGCCGATTTTTTTGAGAATTTGAGCTTGAATCGTTTATTATTTAGTCGAGTTTGAGCTTAATTTATTATTATTAAAATATATTATTGGTTTACGAGCTTTTCAAGCTTAATTAAAAGTTAAATTATTCTTCAGTTTAATACAGAAACAAAATTATATATATCTCTAAAACCCATATTAATCTACTAAGAGGGTGTTTGGTCGAGCTTATAAGCTTTTCAAAACATCTTAATAAGATAAGGGCGTATAAGTTGTTTAGATTTGTTTGATAAACTTTTTAAATAACATGTTATGAGCTTATAGGCTGTTTTTAAAAAAGATGGAGAATCCTAATTTTTTTTAAAAATAAGATATTATTTCAACAACCTCCTTTAATTTTGACTATTTTAATTATAAAATTGTCATTATTAACATCTTAAAAGCTACACCATCTTAATTTATCCAAACACTTCAACAACTTATTCTGAAATAAGATCTAACATTATAAGCTCTGAAAATCTTATAAGATGTAGGACCTTATAAAATCTTTCAAATAAGCTTAGCCAACCAAATAAGTTCATTTGTTTTTATATTCATCATAAGCAAAAGTATAATAATTAAAACTAAAATCAGATTATTAGTTTAAATTATACAAGTTCGCTTACAAACCTAGTATCCAGTCTGCTCACGAGCCAAGGGGCGGAATATCTTTAAGCTTAAGTTTGGTTCTTTTATTTTAATAAATCTTGTTAAACGAGCTTATATGGAGCAAGCATTGAATAACTCACGAACGACTTGGTTCACTTGCATCCAAAATATCAGACCTCCAAATGTTTGATATTAGATTAATGCCGCATTAATCATGCAAATGTTTTATTCCATATTATATTTTTATTTGCTATTTCAATAATATTAATACTCCGCTATGTGACATCATTTTGTACACTTAAAATATAATTGTAATATTGAAATACATAATGATATACTATACTATTTGAAATAGAGAATTATGCTTGCACACCAATGATTAATCACATAACTCCAAAAGAATAAAAATAAGGGATAATTACAAAAGCACCCCTGAGGTTCGGGCTAATTACAAACAAATCCAGAGATTTTTGGAAATTACCAAAAGAAACCTTTAAGTTTAATGCATCTTACATTTTCCCCATTCATATGCAAAAAATATTTCTATAGCTCCCCTTAAGTTTCTCAAAATATTACAGTTACACCCTTAAATTTAAGACACAATCAAACCTCAAGGACTTTTTATAATTTTCAAAATCCTCTTTTTTTTTTTTTAATTAGCCCAAACCTTAGGGTGATTTTTGTAATTATCCCTAAGAATAATATATAGAATACAGAATTAATAGGTTTGACCGTACCAAACTCATGATTGAGGTACATGATGCTTAACAAATAAAACACCTTCATGGTTCGCACGTCACAATAGTGCTCCCCCACGTAAAATTAGCATATATCCTATATCTTATTCATCTCTATCTATTTATAGAGAATGTTATTATGGTTTTCAATATGAAAATTTTGTGCTCTACTGAAATTGAATAAGAAGAGAAAATAAAGAGGGAGGCAGAAATTAAAGGGGAAGAAGATGGGAGAAAATATATTGTTGATGATTGCAGCAATATCGTTACTTTTAATGGGCTTGGTAGCTGGACATGGGATTGTGGAGACTCCTAAGGTCTTTCATGTTGCCGGCAAAGTTTTATGCCAGGACTGTAACCAGGGCTGGAATGAATGGGTCAATGGGGCCAAGCCCATCAAAGGTATGTATGAGATTTTCCCATAGTGAAGTATTGTCAAGATTTTAACCATTTGGAGGTTATTAACATATAAATAGTTAATTATATTTAATTTGTGTGATTACTGCAATATTCCAACAAACGGATGATTGTCACATGTATAAAAGTTATGATATTAATGTTGAAGCATAATCAAGCTCAAATTGTGGGTGTTTAATATGATAGTTATAACTTTTTATACACATAGAAATCATGCGGTAGAACAGAAAATGGAACACTCTTTTGGAACAGAACATCCACCAAAATTAAAAAATGATTTAGAATTAATTACAAAAACTACCTATAAGGTTTAGTCTAATTACAAAAAAATCCAAATATCTTTCAAAATTATGAATACATTCCATTGTTTCTCTTTTCTAAATTACACCTTCAAGGGGGGATATTTGTTAGGTAAACCGTAAATACAAACCTCTGGGGGTGTTTGCAACACTTGAGGGGTATTTGTAATTTTGACAGCTAACTAAAGTTTATTGTAATTAGCTAAACCTCAACGGTATTTTTTATAATTATCCAATGATTTATTTTCCTATCCCAAATAGAATGGTCTTCTCATTCAGAATGTAGAAAAGATATCCATATCAGAATGATCTCAATCACCATAAAATAAGTATATATAAATACATATCTATATGTTTTTATTTTCTTACTATCACCCTTTGGCTAGGGCTGTTCATTCGGTTAATTCGGTTAACCATTATCCGAAATGTTGAAAACCGAATTAACCGAATTTGCTAATTGGCAAAACCATTAACCGAACCGAAATTATATTTACCGAATTAACCGAACCGAATTATATTTCGGTTAATTCGGTCGGTTAACCGAATTAACCGAAATTTCTTTAAATTACTAAAAATATATTTTGTATCTATAATATATAATATAAATAAATAAATATAATTCACAGAAATTTATTTAAAATAAAAAATATATTTTTTTATATAATATATGATATAAATAAATAAATATATATTATATATATTTATAATATATATAAAATATATGTTTAACATAATATTTCGGTTAAATCGGTTAATTCGGTTAATTTTGAATTTTCGAACCGAATTAACCGATAACCGAAATTCTTCAAAACCTTTAACCATTCACCGAACCGAAATAATTCGGTTACCGACCGAATTAACCGAATTGATTCGGTTAACGGTTAACCGAAAAAAAATCGGTTAATTGAACACCCCTACCTTTGGCCAATTAAGGTAGTATTCATATATACTACTTCATAAAAACTCATGTGAGAGGGTGATAATCCGTGAGACAGTGATACTTTTAATGTAAAAAATGATATTTTTAATGTAAAAAGTGATACTTATCTAAAAACACTAATTTCAGTGTATTTTGAGAAGTATCACTTTTGATACTAAAAGTATCATCTTTTACACTTAAAAGTAATACTTTTACTGTTAAAAAATGGTATTTGTCTAAATACACTAATTTCAATGTATTTTGAGAAGTATCACTTTTGATACTAAAACTATCATTTTTTACACTAAAAATATCACTGTCTCATGACTGTCTCATAGTCTCACGTCGTCTCACAAGAGACCTGCGATACTACTTTACACTATGTATATATGTACACACACCTCGTGCATGAATAAAGGACAATTGTCTCATTTCGTGAAAAATAAGACATTTGAATGGAAGATGTTATAGCAAGTATTTATACACGGTACACGTCATTTATCATTTACAGGATCGTACCAATCGGATAAAAATTGAAACCAAATTTAGAGAGCTTATAATTATTTGTTACAGGTTGCAAGGTCTCTGTTACGTGCCTGGACGACAGGAACAGAGTCGTACATTACGCAAGCGACTTAACAGACGAAGCTGGAGATTTCGACATTACTTGTAATGAAATCGTGAATAAGAAAATTATCAAGCCCCAAAACTGTTTCTTGAGGCTTGTGTCGTCGCCGGACCCGGTTTGCAACGTCGCCACCAACTTCGCGGGCGGGAAGAGCGGCGTGAAGCTCCACCGTCCCAACGTGGTGTACCGGGACCTCGTCAAGTACGTGTTGGGCCCGTTCTATTACACCACCCCTATGTGTGATGAGCCAGACACTAGTAGCCCTGATGAACAAAATGTTCCTTATGATGATAGTGACAAAAAGAGAAACTACTAGTGCTTTCTAATATTTTTTTCTTAAATTTTTACGTTTATATTTGGCCTTGTGACTTGTTAATTAATTGGTTTTTTCTTCGTGTTATTTGTTTGATGATATAAAGTAAAATTGAGCAGTACCATTTTTTCACTTATGTTTTAGTCAATATTTGTGTTGAAGTTTTGATGAGGTTGTTCATGTATTTTGGACGCATTTTGAATGCTATTGTTATTAGAATGTATCTTCTCGTGTGATAAAGTTATACTATATATTTATTTTAAATTAAATTTAAGATATATTTAACTTAATACTTAATAGCAAATTATGGATGAGTTAAAAAAGACAAATTTTACTATAAATGGAAAAATAAAACATAGAAAATGGAAAAGATATAGTTTATTGTTTACATGGCCAAAACACCCTTGCCAAAATCTCTAAAATCTGAAAATTGCACTCAAAATTGCTTTAGGGTGCATAGTGCAAGGAAACACCTATTTTAATGGTGCAAAATGCCAAAAACCCAATTTTAGAGTGTATAGTGCAAATCAGGTGTGTTTTCAGAGTGCAAATTGCCAATTACCCTAAAAACAACCTTTATTATGGATTTTATATCAATAGTTTCAAATTCTTTAATCCAAATAGAACCTAAGGCCCTCTTGAAATACACACAAACATTATATTATACATCTGACGTATAATCGTAATATTAAAAATATGTGATGATATACTGTGATCAATCTTGTGCAACCTGGATTGAATCCCATTTGTATATTGTGTTCTCTTCCTTACTATAGTCTAAAAAAAAAGTACTGATGATATAAATATTCAGGATTCCGCTTCAAATTCACAGTCTTAAAAAATAAATATTATCGAATACAATATTAACAGGTTTGACCATACCAAACTCATAATTGAGGTACACGATGCTTATTAATTAACAAATAAAAAAATGTCATGGTTTGCACGCCACAAGTAGTGCTCTCCCACGTGCATTAATTAATTATGAGCAGATCAAGGATCTATCTATTTATATATTTTTTTTTGATAACTCAGCTTCCAGGCTTACACCTGACTATGCCTGAGGACAACAACTCCGGCTCCTCATTTTGCCGCCAAGGTAAACGCGGGATGTGCACGCATGAGCGGCCAGGTGTTCGACGGGGTGCCGACGACGTACAACCGAGATCCTCCCCAGGTAAAGAGAACAATTATGCTCGACCCCCTAATCTACTAATAACGATCTCTCCCGAATCGAACTCACACGGATGCTATTCAAGATGAGTTCCCACCAAATCTTCACTAGCTCGCATATGCCCTTGGGAGCAATTTGATGGAGCAGGGTATGAACCCCGACCTCCACCCCACAAACAATTTGATGGAGCAGGATTTGAACCCCGACCTCCATCCCACAATCATTTGTGGTGGTGGGCTAAATCTATCTATTTATATTTATATATATATATATATATATATATATATATATTTTATAACTCACCTTCCGTGCTTACGCTTTGCTGCTGAGGACAACGACTCGGCTCCTCATTCATTGCCGCCAAGGTAAACCGCGGGATGTGCACGCATGGCAGCTAGTGTTACGACGGGGTCTGGCGACGTACAACCGAGATCCTCCCAAGTAAATAGAACAATTATGTTCGACCCCAATCTACTAATAACGATCTCTCCCCGAATCGAACCCACGAATCGAACCCACACAGATGTTATTCAGTATGAGTTCCCACCAAATCTTCACCAGCTCGCATATGCCTCGGGGAGCAATTTGACGGGGTCTGCTGACGTACAACCAGATTCTCCCAAGTAAAGAGAACAATTATGTTCGACCCCCAATCTACTAATAACGATCTCTCCCCGAATCGAACCCACGAATCGAACTCACACGGATGCTATTCAGTATGAGTTCCCACCAAATCTTCACCAGCTCGCATATGCCTCGGGGAGCAATTTGATGGAGCAGGGATATGAACCTCTGACCTCCACCCCACAAACAATTTGATGGAGCATGGATTTGAACCCCTGACCTCTACCCCACAATTGCTTGTGGTGGCCAGGTGGGCTAAGCCACCGATTGGATCTATCTATTTATAGAGATTAATTAATGTTGTCATCGTTTTTCAATAAGAAAAAATTGTACTAATCAAAACAAGCTGATTAAGAAGAGAAATTAGAGAGATGGGAGCAAATATTATGTTGATGATTGCGACATCGTTACTTATAGTGGGGTCGGTGGCGGACATGGGATGTCGGAGACTCGATCGGAGTTTTTCACGTCGCCGCAAAGTTCTTTGCCAGGATCGTGACAAGGGCTCGAATTTATTGGTCAATGAGGCCAAGCCCATCAAAGGTATGAATCAAATATTCCCATACTGAGTCTTGTCAATGTTGGAAATTTTGGTTTTGATAAAGTGGGTGTCGACCCGATTTTGACCAATTTTTCGGTGGCTAAATATTTAATTTTGGAGGAATTAAATTATATATTATTAATCTACGTTCGAGTAGATGTTCGTAGTATTTTTATTTCTCAAAACCGAATTTGGTGAGTGAGAAATTAATACACGAAGGTAGCCACATAATTGAGCATTATGTAAAGATTATTTAAAAGGAGATGAAAGGCTTATGCCTTATCCCACATGGAATACAAATCATAGTTTATCCTAGTTTATTTACTAGAAGGTGTTATTTGTTGTATAAACTATAACACAAGTGGATGATCACAAGTGGGCCACACGCGCGCGTGCCCGCCTGGCCCGGCCCTATTGGGCCCGGGTCCAGGTCCACTAAAGTTTTGCCACTCAAAAATGGGCTTGGCCCAGATTCGAGTGACTGTTGGATTGTTGGAGCCCAATGAATTTGGACATTGTAGGTGTCCAGATTCGTGTGATTGTTGGAGTTAGTAACTCCAACAGAAGTGGTCATCTGAAAAGAGCCCACTACTTGTCTGTTATAGAGTAGTGGGGTGTAACATCTGGGATGTTACAATTGGATTAATGCCCACTACTTTTTGTTATCTCCTGCAGGTGTGTTTGTCTATAAATTCATTTGAGTGCATTGGAGTTGGGACACAACAAATATTCATACACAAAGCCATATTTCTGCATTCTGCACAAAAAGGTCCAGCAACCAGTCTTCAACACTTTTTCGTTCGAAGGTGCTTCTGTGTTAGTGGTGCTACTACACAGAAGACGAAGCCGTTTTATCTTTGGAGGCAATACGTCAAACTGTGAGCACTAGCCGGGACGTAATTGTCTTGCGGATAGAGATAATATCTCGACTCGGCTTACAGTTCAGTTTCTGTTTCTGTTTGTAATAGAATAGTTCATTACCAGTTTGTAATTGAGCCATTGTGAAGGCTTTCTCATTGTAACCAATACATTGTAATCAACAATCGCAAGACAATTATCCGAACTTCACGATGGCAAGCACAAGCAGAACCCCGATCATCCCTCCTGCTCAAGCTGAGAAACCCGAAAAATTCATGGGTTTCGACTTCAAGAGATTGTTTGATACATGTATTTATCTTAATTTTGATGATTTTATTTTATCACCAAAACAATGTTTTTAAAGGTTGTCCAAATACTCCTAAATGATTTAAAATGATTTTAATATTTTCCGGAGTATTTTCTCAAAGTTTATTTTCGTCTAAATTGGACAACGCTTTTAATGATTTTACGTTATTGGGTTTTTACTCTCAAACGTTGTTTCTAAATGATTGTCCTAATACTTCCGATCGGTTTAAAATGTTTTTACTAAATTTTCGGAGTATTTCTTGAGTTTTATTTTCGACAAAATTTGGACAATATTTGTCTCGTGGTCGTCGACCGGTATCATAGGGCAACCCGTACTGAAGATGTGTTGAAAGCAGAAAATGAGACGGAAGAAAAAAAGAAGTCGGTCGGCCCGCCCTCGGCGTCGGCCGGTCGGTCGGCCGCCAGTCGGTCGATTACTGCACAAGTGTGTTTCAAAGCGAGCGTTTAATCCTTGCAAAATCCATGAGGGGACCGGTTGGGGTGATGGTCGGCCGGTCGAGGTAGACGTCGGCCGTCGCCGTGTTATTTTGTTATTTTTGTGTACTTTTTCCAACGTCTATTTTAAATGCGACCGGCCGCTCTATGTTTTGACAAATTTCTCGACCGTTTGGCCAGACAAACTTTCCTTAAATTGTGGGATTGATTTCTAATGACTATATTCTTGATTTTAATTGTATTTTTTGTAGATTTTCAATCCCCAAGAGAGAGCCTATGCTTGATCAATCATCTCCTATAAATAGAGGAAGTTTTGGAGCAACCAACACAACAATTGAGATACAACACAACAAGATACACTTCAAGCAAACACTTGGTCTTTCATAGTCATTATTCTTGTTGTAAAATTGCCTAGCTTATCACTTTCACATCTTTGAGGTCTAGGCTATTCTTGATTACACTTGCACTCTATTGTATTATCAATTATCGAGTTGTAATCTTGAATTTGTGGTCGTCATTCAAACACAAGATATCCTTGTGAGTGTTCTTGTGGTAAGAACACACTTGGGTGAACTAGGTGTTAGGTGTAAGAAGATTGTGGTAATCTTCTTGTTGAGGTGTTGAAGAGTGTGGTGCTCTTCAAGGTGAAGATTGTGGTAATCTTCACAAGGTGCCGTTGAAGATTGTGGTAATCTTCAAGAAGAGATTGTGGTAATCTCAAAGGTGGTGTTGAAGAAGAGTGTGGTGCTCTTCAAGGTGTTGTAAGTTGAATTTGTATTAATTTTGGTAATTAATAAAATTCTTTTTCTTTTCAAAATCCATCCAGGATATCTTTGGGGTGGTAGAGGATTAGGCCCTAGGTGGGTTGAACCTCTTTAAATCGGCGTGTGTTGTTTACATTCCGCACCTTCATTATTTTGTTTGAGCATTCGATTGTTAAAAGAGGGCGAAATCGAAAAGATGGAGATAATCTATTCACCCTCTACAGATTATTATCGTAGCCGCTTGGACTTACGAGAGATGGCAAAAAAAATGTTGTTCTACCCGACTACCCTAAGTCCGGCGAAGTATCGACCGAGGACGCTCCTGTTGTTCTTTGAGAATGAAACGAATCTGAAAAACGCGCTGCGTTTGATGCATGGGGCAGGGTGATTTCTGTGTCGTAACTATGTTCTAAACGGACTTAGTGATGCACTTTACAGTGTGTATTGTCTTTGTGAAATCCTCCAAAGAATTGTGGGATTCTTTGGAAAAAAGTACAAAACGAGGATGCCAGACGAAGAAATTTGTTGTCGGTAAGTTCTTGGATTTTGTGATGGTTGATTCTAAAACCGTGATGGAACAAGTTGAAGTTCGAGTTGATCCTACATGAAATCTCTGCCGAGGGAATGGCTTTGCGGAAGCATTCCAAGTGGCCGCCTTGATTGAGAAATTGCCCCAAAGTTGGAGGGATTTCAAGAATTATCTCAAACATAAGCGAAAGGAGATAGGACTAGAGGATCGATTGTCAAACTTAATTGAGGAAGACAATAGGAGGATTGACTCTAAGTCCAAGCTTGTCCCTATGGAGTCAAAATCCAACTTGATGGAGCACGACTCGTCAAGTAACTCGAAGAAAAGGTCTAACGATAAAGGCAAGAAACCGCACCGGAAAATTCTAGGGAGCTTGCTACAGCGTGGCAAATCGAACCATATGGCAAAAGATCGCCGTCAACCAAAGAAAAAGAAAACCAAACCGCGATCCAATGCCAATGTGGTTGAAGAAAGGGAGGAGTTGACAGTTGACATGCGGTGGTGTTTGAAGCCAATTTGGTGGATAACCGAAAAAGAATGGTTTGTGGATACGGTGCCACTTGCCATGTCCTGCGATAAGGATGCATTCTCTTCTTACATCCCATCGAGGAAGGAAGCTCCATATGGGGAATCACGCCTCTTGATGTTCTTTGGCGTTGGAACGGTGGTGTTAAAGCTTACTTCGGGAAATGAGTTGAAGGGAAGGATGTCTTTGCATGTCCTAGACATCCGCAAAAAACGGTTTCGGGTTATTTCTTTGGTCAACCATGGATTTAGACTAGTTTTTGAGTCGAAAAATTTGTACTTAGCAAATTTGGGACGAGTTCCTTAGTAGGGGTTATCTAGACAAAGGATTGTTCAAAATGAATGTAATGATTTGTACGCCGTTTTGGCGAGAATATGAATAAGAATGAATCTTCTTCTCGTTTATATTCTTGAGTGCTCTAATTTATGGCATATTAGATTAGGACATGTAAATCGAATGCTATAAAAAGATTGGTAAATTTAGAATTAATTAATTTACGAAGTAAACTCACAAAGAAAATGTGAAGTTTGTGTTGAAGCTAAAATGGCTAAATTACCGTTTCATTCGGTTGATAGGAGCACTTCACCTTTAGAGTTGATACACATTTGATGTGTGTGATCTAAAATTTGTGCAAACTAAAGGTGGTAAAAAATATTTCATCACATTTATTGATGATTGCACAAGATTTTGCTACTTATACTTGTTAAGAAGCAAAGATGAAGCATTAGAGGCTTTTAAGAATTATAAAAATGAAGTTGAAAATCAACTTGGCAAAGGATTAAAATAATTCGGAGTGATAGAGGTGGCGAATATGTTGCACCATTTGAAGAACTATGTACCCAGTCGGGCATAATTCATCAAACAACAAAGCACCATATTCACCACGCGATCTAATGGTGTTCTTTGAACGCAAAAACCGGACTCTAAAAGAGATGATGAATGCCATGTTGATAAGTTAGGATTATCTCGAGAATATGTGGGGGAAGTCTGTTTTATGACCAACCACATATTGAATAAAATACCACTTAAAGGGAAAGATAAGACACCTTACGAATTGTGGAAAAATCGTAAGCCTTCTTATAAATACCTTAAAGTGTGGGGGTGTTTGGCTAAGGTAGCAATACCTGAACCAAAACAAGTTAAAATTGGACCAAAGATAGTTGATTGTGTCTTTGTGGGATATGCATACCAAAGTAGTGCATATAGGTTTATGATACATAAGTCAGAAAATCCGGAAATGACTGAAGGTACCATAATCGAATCAAGGAATGTTGTATTCTTTGAGGATGTCTACCCTTGTAGAGAAAAATTAGAAGTGAGTACTAATAAAAGAACTCACGCGCGCAAGTGGTTCAACACCAATTAGTGAAGAAGAGAAACGCAGAAGAGGTCTAAGATGGCTAAGTCTTTTGGGCGATTACATAACATTTATGTTAGATGGTGAGCCAAACTCGATTAAAGAGGCTCTAAGCGGTCCGGATGCTCCGCTGCGGCACGAAGCTATCAATAGTGAAATCGAGTCCATTCTCGCGAGAACCATACTTGGGAGTTGGTTGATCTCCTGGTCATAAACCTTTAGGATGTAAATGGATCCTAAAGAAGAAGTATAAAGCGAGATGGAACTATTGATAAGTATAAAGCACGGCTTGTAGCCAAAGGCTTTAAACAAAAAGAAGGATATGACTTCTTTGACACCTATTCTCGATGCGAGGATTGCGTCTATTCGGGTGCTTCTCGCGATTCCGCTTTGCACAATCTAGATATTCATCAGATGGATGTCAAGGCGGCATTTACGAATGGAGAGATAGATCTTTGAAATCTACATGGAACAACCTGAAGGGTTTGTTGCACCCGGTCAAGAAAAGAAGGTGTGCAAGTTAATAAGATCTTATGACGGATGAAACAAGCTCCAAAACAATGGCATCTTAAGTTTGACAATACGATGTTGTCAAATGGATTTAAAATCAACGAGTGTGATAAATGCGTATATGTCAAAGGGACATCGAAGCATTTGTCATAGTTTGTCTATACGTAGGCGATTTGTTAATCATGGGCGAGTCATGATACTATCATGGAGACTAAAAGAATGTTAAAGAAGAACTTTGACATGAAGGATATGGGGATCTAGCGATGTAATCCTTGGGATAAAAATCGTGAGAACTCGATGGAATTATCTTGTCACAATCCCACTATGTGGAGAAAGTGCTCAAGAAATTCAATGCTTTTGATGATTCACCGTGAAAGACGCCCATTGATTTAAGTATAAACTGGTTGCTAATAAAGCGAGAACCAGTGGCTCGGATGGAATACTCACGTATAATAGGCGATCGATGTACATCACAAATTGTACACATCCGACTTGGCCTACCCTGTAAATATGTTGAGTAGGTTCACGAGCAATCCAAGCCATGAGCATTGGAAAGCGTTAACTGAGGGTGTTAAAATACTTGAAGTATACCCTAGATTATGGGCTATACTACTCAAGATATCCAACTGTACTTGAAGGATATAGTGATGCTAGTTGGATCTCATTCGAAAGATTCTTATTCAACTAGTGGATACATATTCACCATTAGAGGTGGTGCGGTATCGTGGAAGTCCACGAAGCAAACATGTATAGCTCGGTCCACCATGGAATCGAGTTTATAGCTTTGGATAAAGCTGGTGAAGAAGCGAGTGGCTTCAAACTTTTTTCGGAAGATATTCCATGTTGGAGGAAGCATGTGCCTTCCGTGATGATTCTTTGTGATAGCCAAGCGGCTATAGGAAGGCACGAGCAATATGTATAACGGTAAGTCTAGACATATTCGTCGGAGACACAATACCGTTAGACAATTGATCTCAAATGGTGTGATGTCAATTGACTACGTAAAGTCAAAAGACAATTTGCGAGATCCTTTGTGAAAGGATTGGATCGAGATCAATTATGTAAATTGCTAGAGGAATGGGCTTAAAGTCCACAAAGTAAAAATAACCATCATAGTGATAACCCAACCATGATGATGGAGATCCCAAGAACTTGGTTCAACGGGAAAACTAAACTATGAAGGTTATGTTGTAACACTTGGAAACAATGTTATAACCCATCCCTAGAAAGCAATACCAAGTGTTGAAACACCGCAAAGTTGTGGTGAGGCTAAGTCATTTGACTTTTAATGATTCCTACACCTCGTTGAGGTTGAGTATGGCGGGATACTCGGATAGGAGATCACCTATATAAGTGAGAAGTGCGGGCGCTTCAAAGTAACACTTATGAATCCAAAGTGGTGTCCATGGCAAACGGACACAAAACGTGAGAACGAGAAGGTGTTGAGACCTTATGTGTTAATTTTGTTGACTCGGTATACACCGTGGAGGAATAGTTCAAGGCATTGCGCCCACTAAGCCGGTGTACCCGATGGTATTGACTACGGAAGGTTCAAAGCCATAAGCTACCTTTCCGAATGCAATATTATCTCTTGAGGATGGTTTGCGTGTTCCGCATTCATGCATACATTAATTTCCACTCATGTGGGGGATTGTTGGAAATTTTGGTTTTGATAAAGTGGGTGTCGACCGATTTTGACCAATTTTTCGGTGGCTAAATATTTAATTATGGAGGAATTAAATTATATATTATTAATCTACGTTCGAGTAGATATTCGTAGTATTTTTATTTCTCAAACCGAATTTTGGTGAGTGAGAAATTAATACACGAAAGTAGCCACATAATTGGGCATTATGTAAAGATTATTTAAAGGGAGATGAAAGGCATGCCTTATCCCACATGGAATATAAATCATAGTTTATCCTAGTTTATTTACTAGAAGGTGTTATTTGTTGTATAAACTATAACACAAGTGGATGATCACAAGTGGGCCACACGCTCGCGCCGCCGCCGGGACGGGGCTTGGGCTTGGGGGGCCCGGCCCTATTGGGCGGGTCCACTAAAGTTTTGCCACTCGAAAATGGGCTTGGCCGGATTCGAGTGATTGATGCTGGCTGTTGGAGCCGATGAATCACGGGACATTGTAGGTGTCAGATTCGTGTGATTGTTGAGTTAGTAACTCCAGCCAAGTGGTCATTCGAAAAGAGCCCACTACTTGTCTATTATAGAGTAGTGGGGTATAACATCTGGGATGTTACAATTGGATTAATGCCCACAACTTTTTGTTATCTCCTGCAGGTGTGTTTGTCTATAAATTCATTTGAGTGCATTGCAGTTGGGACACAACAAATATTCATACACAAAACCATATTTCTGCATTCTGCACAAAAAGGTCCAGCAACCAGTCTTCAACACTTTTTCGTTCGAATGTGCTTCTGTGTTAGTGGTGCTACTACACAGAAGACGAAGCCGTTTTATCTTTGGAGGCAATACGTCAAACCGTGAGCACTAGCCGAGACGTAATTGTCTTGCGGATAGAGATAATATCTCGACTAAACTACGATTCGATTTACATTTCATTTGTAATAGAATAGTTCATTTCCAGTTTGTAATTGAGTCATTGTGAAGGTTTTCCCATTGTAACCAATACATTGTAATCAACAGTCAAGATTTTAACCATTTGATATAAAAGTTAGGGATACTTCCAAAAACCTCCCTGAGGTTTGGGCTAACTACAAAAAAACAACAGAGTATTTTGAAAACGGCAAAAACCCTTTGATCCCATCTTACATTTGACCCTTCATAAGTAATTATTACAGTTAACCCTTAAAAATTTAAGACAGATCCCATAAAGTTATGGATCCCAAATCTTGACGGTGTTTTTGTAATGATCCCATACAGTTATGGATTTACATTTGCCATGTAATTTATTTGGATGTTATTAACAAAAAAAAAATTCATTATATTTATAATTTATTTAATTTGTGTGTTCACTGTCTATTTCACAATTCCAAATTATAGCACTTTTTTTTTTTCCTCCCCTTGACACTAGTCAAACTAAGAGAGTATTTGTCTAAGCTTATTTAAAAGATCTTATAAATTTCTACATCTTATAAGTTGTTTTTAGAGCTTATAAGATGTTGGATTTTATTTTAAAAATAGGTTGTTGAAGTGTTTGGTAGTAATGTTAATTTTGTAATTAAAATAGTCGAAATTAAAGGATGTTGCTGATATAAGATCTTATTTTGAAAAAAAATTGGGGTTCATCAACTTTTTAAAAAACAACTTATAAGCTTCTGATATCTTATTTTGGGAGCTTATAAAATCTTTTTTTAAAAATATTACCAAACAAATTTCAAACATCTTATAAGAGAAGAGGAACAGAGTCTTATAATTTGTTGGATGTGTGCCTCTAATTTGGAGAGCTTATATTATTTGTTGCAGGTTGCAAGGTCTCCGTAACGTGCCTAAATGAGAGGAACAGAGTCGTACAATACTCAAGCAACTTAACAGACGATGCTGGAGATTTCGACATTACTTGTAATAAAATCGTGGGTGGGATAGTGATCGATCCCAAAAACTGCTTCTTCAGGCTGGTGTCATCGCCGGACCCCGTTTGCAACATCGCCACCGACATTGCCGGCGGGAAGAGCGGCGTCAAGCTCCAATACCCCACCGTGGTGTACAGGGACTTTATCAAGTATGTGTTGGTTGGGCCCGTTCTATTACACCACCCCCAAGTGCGATGAGCCAGACACTATCAGCAGCTTTTAATTTACATTTATTTTTCTATAATTGTTGTTGTCGTTTTTATTTGTCTTGAAGTAATGCTTTTTTTTTTGGTCGACCCAAATTATCCTCACACTAATGGGACATTCGTCCTTTCCAGAGATAGTCCTAGTCTCTGGGGAGGAGGATCAACCTCAATCATTCACTTCGTGTTAGTCAAGATTGAACTCAGGACTTGAGGTTGCAATTGCAACTCCAACACCACTAGGTCAACCTGTGGGGGTTCAAAATCGATAAAAAAAAGAGATAATTACATTTTACCCCCCAAACTATAGGCGTTTTTGGAGTTTACCACCTAAACTTTCTCGAGTCATACTTCACCCCCTGAACTTCATGTTTTTTGCACAATGCCAAATATTGGCTACCGGTGGCGGAATATTCCCAGAAAATTCCGGCACGTGCCTTGCACGTGAGGGCAAAATCGTCATTGTCTCAAATTTTTAAAAAAGTAGTTACATTTTACCACCTCAACTTTGTTTGACTTGCTCTTTAACCCCCTAAACTTTGCGTTATTACACTTTGCTACATAATTTTTTTTTAAAAAAAACATATATTTATACATTTATTTTATATCTTTTTTTTCTAAATTTTTATCCACAAAAAATAAATAATTACTTTGGTTAAGTATAGTATCAATAAAATTATACTATAAATTCTTCATTTTAAACTTTCTTGTAAAACCTTAGTTTATTTTTCCTTTTATCCTATTAATTTTTACATTATAATTAACAATATAAACTATCCTTTTCATGATTTTAGGTGAATAAAATTATAAATTTTCACCAAAGTCAATTTGAACATAATATGATGCATTTAACTTTCTTTTGTAAGTAAAATTACTAGAAGATATAAGTATTACAAATTTAATGAATTTGATTATTTTTACATTTAAGTAGTGTATAAGATTTGTAATAAAATAAATTAATTTTCATAATTTTGAATTATAAAACTAAAAAATTAAATTGACGAAAGGAATATTCTTCCATAAATTTAAATATAATACATTATAAAACAATATGATAATAAATTTGTAATACTTTTATCTTTTAATAATTTTACTTACAAAAGAAAGTTAAATGCATCGTATTATGTTCGAATTGACTTTGGTGAATATTTACAATTCTATTCACCTAGAAAATGAAAAGAATAATTTATATTTTTAATTATAATGCAAAAATCAACTCAATAAAAGGAAAATAAGCTATGAGTTTACAAGAAAGTTTAAAATGAAGAATTTAGTGTAATTTTGTTGATAATATACATAACTAAAATAATTATTTATTTTTTGTGGATAAAGAATTAGAAGGAAAAAAAGAAATAAAATACATCTATAAATATATAAATATTTTTAAATTTTATGTGGCAAAGTGAAATAATGCGAAGTTTATGGGGGTAAAGTAATAGTCAAACATAGTTGAAGTGGCAAAATGCAACAACTTTGAGACAATGACGATTTTGCCCTCATGTGACGGGATATTCTAGGAATATTCCGCCGGTGGTGGCCAATATATGGCACCGAGCAAAAAATCCAGGAGTTCAGGGGGTAAAATGGAACTCAAAAAAGTTTAGGTGGTAAACTCAAAAAATGCCTATAGTTTGGGGGGCAAAATGTAATTATCTCAAAAAAAAATGTAGTGCTTGTTCATGTATCACAAACCCATGTTTTCGTCGTATTTGTCTTGAAGTCGTGCTTGTTCATGTATTTTGGACGCATTTGCCTGTTGGATTGAATGTTGTTGTTGTAACGACGTATTTTGAATTTGTTGGTGTGACTCGTTCTCTAAGAAGTTTAAAGATTATGAATATGATTACTGTGATATGTTTTACTGAAGAAAAAAAACATTTGAATGTACCTATATATAAAATTTTAAAAATTACTGGATGATGGGTAGTTAGTTTGTAGAAATTAGAATGTAAGAAAATGCGTTTCAGAGAATTTTTAAGAGGAACAAACATCCAATGATTTTTATTTTTGGAAAAAATATGTTTGCCAGGTGAAGTCTTTAAAATGAAAATCCATTTCACAAGCAATGAAAGCCATAATTTCTGGTGGTCGTATATAATTTTTTCCCTTACCCACCATGACATTTACATATCAATTAATCATTTTAGGTTAAAGCATACAAATTTAAGGTAGTTTGAACCCAATACATTTTCAATTGTAAAAGTTTAAGGCCTCGTACACAACCAACCAGGTTTGATAACATCATAATGTTGTTTTATTTGTATAAATTTTGATGATGCTTAGAAAACTATGTATCAGAAAGTTAGCAGGACGACAAATGTGTACACTCAATGAGTGAGCTCTTAATTTACTTCTTTACTTTTGTGTTTAAGACAACAAAGAACTTCTTTTATGATTTTATAAGTGACAAGAAAAGATTAATAGCAGTTGCTTAACGTATTAGTAGAGAAAGTAGTTATAATTAAAAAAAAAAGTAAACTTAAGAGACAAATATGAATACAAACCAATGGCAGAGGATATGAGAAAACCAGCTGAGAAATGCCAATATCCAACAAATGTGGAAGACAAAATTCACCGGATCCATAAGCTCCATTGAAAATTTATCCATTGAATTTTACAAAGCATTTGTTCCATAGTAGATTTTCCTAAATCATTAGCACTATAATACCATCTGAAATTGAAACGCAAAACAAAATTAAACATAAACAGGAAACATCACATAAAGAACCAAGCACTGGCACAACAGTGTTACGTATAAAACATTTTTACACAAGGGATGAATATCATTATAACTTTCAAAAACATTTAGTTTGATGGCATACCAAGGCTCAGCCGATTGCAGATGTCTTGGCAGCAAGATGAGTGAGGGCGCGTTTATGATAGGTATAACGCATCTTCTTGTATTTCTGTACAAAGGCTGAAAGATCAATCTCTCCATCAAGAAGCTGCCTGTGCAGAGTTTCAGATTCCTCTTCTGTTTTACTCATTGCATCTGAAATAATACAGTAATAACAATTCAGTCTAAATCACAAATAACACTTACTTCAGATCAGCCTAATTCTGTTTAAGACAATGTAATCTACTGTTACTGTCTTTACAGAGTCAATTATTGTCCCCCTTGCAAGAAACTTAACCTGACATGAAGACATAAATAACATATGACAATTGATGCTAACTTTACTCTCAGATGATGATGTCAAACAACTCTTGTCAACAATCTCCCAGCCCTCAACCACCCCACCCCCGAAAAAAAGTAAAATAAAGCAAGAAACAAATAAGATAAAAGACAAAGATCTTAAAGGCCCTTGCCACCCCCACTCAACGGAAAACAATCAAACTAAAATTCCATTATTCATTTACCACACATTAGCAATGCAAAACAGTCATTACAGAATCAACCATTTCGAGATATCATGGCAGGTTTATTTGTGAATACCTTCGTTCAGAAAACTTACCAATCCAAAGAAGAAAAAGTTCATCAAGTTTTGCAAGAAGTATCCTCATGGACATGATAAGTATAGATTTTAATGAAAACTGAAGAAAAGATTGGCTAGTAGAAAAGAGAGCAGATTCATCTCATTCATCACATATCATTGTAAATTGATATGGTCCACTGTGGCAACAGCTGATTTAGTTGTTCCAGTTTGACAAATGAGAAGATCATTGTTATGATGACATGTACATTTTCGAAATACGTAAGAGGGCATAAGGACAAATGACGGAGATGCACACAATGAAACTGAACTGACAACCACTTGGTTACAACTTGTCGAAATCTCAAAGTTCAACCCATTATCAGAAATATTACTGTTGCAAAAAAGGAAAAAAAAAAAAGATAAATGAAACTCTCGTGTTACCTTCAAGTCGATGGAGGAGGGATGAGGGAGAATAATACTTCAGAGTCTCTTCTTTTTTCCTCTCTAATTCATGCAATTTTTCTTGAGCAGTAGCCAGCTCTGAAGTTCGGATTATTCTGCACTGAGGCCAGAAATAAAACAATGTCAAGCTTGTATCTTGGAGTCAAACTTCAAGGAAAAATTATAGTGAATGCAATCTAAGGCCACACAATTCACCTGATTCCTCAGCTCCACTATGCGTGGTTCTTTTTCCAGATTCTCTCCTGTAATCGAGATCATTAACATTGTTAATTTAAGTTCAACAACGTATTCAAAACTAATACTGAAATTGCAGCGAATAGAGAACTTACTAGCAAGCTGCAGTGTTTCGTTCCTAAGTTCATCTCTGACCTGGTTGAGTAATATATAAAATGGTGGTGTGAGTAAGAATTATTGCAAAAATGTAACTTGCTGCTAAGAAAACTACCTTAAAAAAATAAGCATGAAGAAACACATACAAATAGGATCAAAACATGAGAATCCATACTCGCATGCACATGCACACAAACACCCACAAAAAGGGGAATGCAGAGCAAAGGGAAAGATGTGCCCTTCTCCAAGTTCAGGAGGAAATAGAAATGCATTAAATGAATTTAAAAATACATAAATCCAGCAAATGTATATTTGACATACATCAAGCAAACAATCCCAGCTTAACTGGACGAGCACTAAACTGACGATGGACGAGCACTAAACTGACTATGGGCGAGCACTAAACTGACTACCTACTGATGAAGTTCATGAACAGTTCCACAACTTTTCAATCTTGAAAAGCTACATTTAGTCATAAAATACGAACAGAGCAAACCATCTATTCCAAAAGGCACAAAACCTATGCCCCAGATGTGGCACTTTTACCTGTTTTAGACACTTCAATGTACATATGTCAACATAGTCTAACTATAATTGTTCGGTAGACGGTAGTCCTTTCAAGATAATTGGGATTCTGAGCAAGCAAGAAAGTAAAGCAACATATAAAAAGGTCAAAATATGGAGGGTGAAAAATGAGCATCCGCAACTTACCCTGTTTTGAGTTTTGACAGGTTCTACTGAAAGTAAGAGATTCTGATAAGCCTCCTTGTCAGACAGCAGCTTTCTTAGCTCATCAACACTAAACAACAATAAAGAAACAAATTTGATGATGAGAAACTTTTGCTAGGCTATAACTCTTTTTTCGATTTTGTTTTACCAATTCATAAACACACATTTCATCACTGTCTCATGCAAGGAAAAAGTATTCATTGTAAATCATTCCTATACTCACCAAATTGGAAAAAGGAACATATCATTTGTGGTCAACATTAAATCATTCTAAATGATAAAGTAACAAAACCAAGGTATAGCAACAATAATCAAATGGAAATATAAAAGAGAAATTGCTCACCTCTTATCTTTCAACACAGCAATGATACCTGCTGCCTCTGCCGGGGATACATTTGATAAAGTGTTTGGTCGATCTGTCGGTCTTGGTGTGCCAAAGCTGCTGGATGTGTTGGCACCAGGTGTTGCAGGGCGTGAGGAGCTGGGTGAATTGATAACAGAAGGTGGATACCATGAGTCTGTGGACATTTCCTGCGGGCGTGACTGAGCTTGCTGCTCCTGAGAGCCCCTGTAAGCAAATGCAATCAGGTAAGCAGATTGGATTGGCAAAATCATAGGAAATTATGTAAGATGGAGGAGATGCCATAACTCTACTGCAAAGAGCAGTGTGCTTAATTTTTTTTAACACTCCGTCCCACCGGATATAACTTCTTATCTTCAATTTTTATATAAGCCAGAAAAAAAATACGAAGAGATATTTAAAGATGGAATATCAAGCATTAAAAAATGCAACGAATGGATGCTACGAGTTTGAGGTTTGATAGACAGACGTAGACTGCTAAAACAAATTCAGTTCCATAGAAACAGCAAGAAAATCCATAAAATTTTCACACATATGTAAATAAAAAATCAAGAAAGGAAGCAATTAGCTATAATCTATAAAACACATAGGTGACCCAGAGTGTAAAAATCATAGTAGGTCTTCCCGACCAATTAGGGGAATAATTATAGACATTAATAAAACTAAAAACTGAATCGTATCACGAGCGCCGAAAATTTGCAGGATAAGTGGAATTATGGAAAAATAACACAATCCAATCCACGCGATATATAATCATAATCATCAGAAAAATATATGATTTCTTCCTACCAGTGACCATAAATCCAGAAAGATTGACCACGAAACAGTTCAATAAATCGGAAAACGCAAGAAATTAACAACGGGGGGAACTTTCCAAAAATCAAAGTATCTTGACATACTTCATCCATTGCCCAGCGACACCAAATTAACTTTACCGAACCAAAATAAGAGAAAAAGGACTGATTACCAGAAATTCTTGAACATGACTTTGAAGATGTCTCAGTCGTCGATCGTCTGATGGAAAATCAATCAAGACGGAGAATCGAAAGTTCCAAACCCTAAACGAAAATCTTCGTCAGAAGGAATTCACAATATTAAAATTATGCGCTACCCAGAGATCAGATTCGATTGGCGTTAAGCTATTTTAATTTAATTTGGTTGTTCACACCAATTTCAAAACTTAAGCGTGTTGAGGTTTTCTGTGCTTGGTACTTCCATTTACTTCTTCTCGTGAATTGCAGTTTTGTCCCTTAAGATACCGAATGTGCATTTTTCAGCCCCGTGCTTTGCAAGATTTAAATTTTGGTCCCAAAACTCGATAATTATTGCGCACTTAGGGTCTTTCTATCTTTTATTATTTAAAATTAGAGATTCTCAAATATCCTTATGTTTCACATTATTTCACGGACCTAACAAATTAATTTTCAAACCTAGCTAGTAATATTTCACCCATTTTATGTAAGAAGTACCATAAAGTAAATACAGTTTTATTTCCAAACTACCTTTGTAGTCTACATAAAAACATAACTAATTAAAACTTTCAATTTTACAAGAATATCAAATAACAATTTTTCAACCTTAAAAATACCAGAATTATAGACACGAGTTTGAAAATAAAAGCAGATAACATGTGGCTATTAATTTATGTTTTAGAATTTGAGTTGCATATATATCCAAAATTTTAGTATCACTAGAATTCAATTTTATTCCAAGAAACTCAAATGGGAATTTGAAAAAAAAAAAGGAATCATAAATGAGGCATAGCTTGAGCAGTTTGACTTAGCTTATTTTACTTTCACAAGGGTGACCTAGCAAAACTAATAATTTAATATTTAATTTATTTGAAAATAAAAACAATTTCTCTATTGAATTAGTTATATATGATCTTTTAATTAATTCAATAACACCACTACATATCAAGAGTAATTCTCTATTATTTGCCGTAACCATTATTTGCGTTAGCTGATAATTTAATAGTTGAAAATCATTTCATATTCAAAAGGTGTATAAAGAAATTTTATATTCAAAATGCAATTCTTCCATACTCTTATGAACATGTTGAAATTTTTTGTTTCTGGTAAAAACTCAAACTTAAAAACATGGGTTATTCTCAAAAAAGAAAAAAAAAATTAAACATGAGTTTGACAAAATAAATCAAGACTAGTAGTACACCCGTGCGATGCACGGATTGTAAATTAAAAAAATAGTTTTATTTGTTAGAGATAGTGAATAGAATTTTAATAAGTAATTAAAATATATAGCAAATAAATGTGGATTAAAGATAGAAGAATAAATCATAAGGGAACAAATAAAATAGACTAATTCTTCATTTAGTCTTTGGCATGTAAAAGATATGGCTTGGGTCCGCATACCCAACATCTCTTTGTTATGAGACATATCTTATTATCAACTATTAGTAATTTAATTGGTTGGTTGGGAATTTTATTATAATAACCATTTACAACCAATTAATTAAAAGTATGGTGCGTAATTATTATATATAGAATAGATGTTGGGATAATTACGCACCATACTTTTAATTAATAGATAGTAAATGATTATTAGCAATATGAAAATATATATTTCGTGTTTTGTTTTATTGGAAGTGGTAAAAAAGTTATATATTTTCGTTTCATGCTTTCATATTTCGATATTTTATTGGAAAGAATGTTATATTTTTGGAAACCTTATACTATTTAGGAAAATAATGTATTTTTGTGAATCATCATAAGTCAACAAAGTAGAAACTGCTTTAAAAAAAATGTAGAAATCAAATAACATGTGATGCATGAATTGCATCTTATAAAAAATAATTTTTCAGTAATTGTTATATCCGAAATTTCAAAAACAAAAGATAAATAAGTATGAATAAAAGTAGAAAAATACATTTTAAGTAGACGTAAACTTCATTGAAGAACTTATTTTTAAATAAAATAAAAAATTAAATGAAGAACTTATTCTTAAATTGAACCATACAATATTAACATCTTATATGGACCTAACAACAATCATATCCATAAATTTTTATGGTGCAGGTATAAGAAAATAAGTACATATATGGGCCTACAAAGACTGGTCCAAACAATTTAAATTCTATTATGTTGTAAAAATAGATGTTGACTAAACGGCCCATTATTTGGCAGCCCAATAAACAAATGACAGTAATTGAAATTAAATCGTTGTCTCTTGAGTTGCTTAAACTCTCCTCCTCTACATGTCTGGAACTATCTTTTCAGTCTCTCTTCATGCAAAATCGATCCTCAGAAAAACGAAAAAATATACTGTAATATTTGAAATTCATGTTTGTATTTTATTTTATAGATCTATATTATTACAAATCATTTTTCTTTCATTTCACCTAGATCTATGTTTTCATATTTTTTCGGCTTCTAGGCAGTAGTACTTCAGATCTAGGCAATAGTACAAACTCTATTTTTTAATTTTTCTTACAGTAAAAGAATTCAGATCTATGTTCATTTTTAACAAATTTGAATCTATCTCGATATATCAAGATTGGGAAATGCTAAAAGCCTAAAGTGATCAGACCTTTCCAAGGCTAGTTGGGCCTTCAAGGGTACCCGTGGGTGCATACGACGAAAGAAGTTGGGCCAATTGGGTCACTCTTTAGGCCCAAGCTGCTAATATAATCAATGAACATTATGGCAATAACTAGTTAACTGCAATTAAGAAAATGCAAGAAGAAATATTAATATAAATAGATTAATATTTAAATTAAATGATATTCAAATCCTTTTAAGTATACAGTCTTGGAGTTTCAGCCTTACAACTTATATAAGACTTCATTGATAATATCTCCAGATATATTAATATTTAATACCAAGAAAATACATATCAAATGTCTCCATACTTTTATCATCTTACAATTACGATCTATTTTTTTAGTACAATGGAGAGGAGACACACACTCGTATGTGATCGAACCCGAGTCAATCACCATTACACACAAGATTCTACCGCTAGAGCGCGCACAAGTTAATCCACAATTACAGTCTATTTCATGAAATGGAACAGGAGAAACTCAAAAAAAGATACTGCATTTTAATTTGCAAGACATAAAATTAAAATGGGCTCGTATTATTTGATTAATATTATTTTATATATGATCATTGTCCATATGATTCATTATCGACTTATAATTAATCTTTTGACGATTAGCTTTAGACAACCTTGCTTCCTTAAGATGTAACAACTTTAAAAGACCTGTGGAGCACGGAAGGAACATTAATGAGTAAAAGCTTGATTAATTTAGGTTAAATAATTGAAGATAACATGCAGGGACGGACGCAGAAATTCGTTCTTGGGGGGGCGAAATCTAGGGGCGGTCTTGAGGCGGCGCAGATGGTGCCGCCGCACAGGAGACCCTCCGGCGAGGACCCCAAGTTTTTTTTATATATGTATATATACAATCAATGGCGGAGATACGGGCCAACCCGGGCCCCCTCCTTTTTTTTAAAAAAAAAATTTACTAGGTAAAATTTTTCAAATTTTTTTTAGTTAATATTTATTTGTATTTTTTTATACGCCCACCCCAATTTCTTGTATCACCCACCCAGTAATAATCCTAGATACGCCATTATATAATGGCGTATCTAGAATTATTAAGGGTAGCAGACCGATACACAAAATGGAATGGGAAGTAGATCAAAAAAAAACTAAAAATACACATAAATATTAACTAATTTTTTTTTAAAAAAAGAGGGTGCGAGCCGAGTTGGCCTCCTCTTATCTCGCGATTGTATATATATTATTTATTGCTCTAGGTCCCTTGAAACCTTGGACGGCTCTAGCAAAATCAAATCTAATATAAATAAAAATAAAACATACAAGCTTTTATAACAAATTACATGAAAATTTGGGGGAGGGGGCAAAATATGTTGGCTTACATTTTTATATACTATATTAATTTATTAAATAATATATTATAGGGGTTCAATCGCAAGACGAGGGGGGGCGGTTGCCGCCACCAGCCCCCCTTGGGTCCGTCCCTGATAACATGCAATTAGGCACTTGCGAATAAAAAGTGTAGTTTGATGCACGTTCCCATATGTTTGCCAGCCTCGCTCCCTTGTTAAACACATAAAGCCATCCAATTCTACACCAATTATAATTGTCCATTTTCTGAATATATATTTTTACAGCAAATTAGATCAAGATTCATTGATTATCAGAGTGCCATACAATTTCTCCCATGATTTATGCATATCTATACAGATATTGAATTGTGTTGATTGATTATGATTTGGATTATTGATTATTGAATTGTCATTTCATCTAAAAGATATTACAAATTTACATTTTTTGATATCTTTATGCCAATCCCTTTGTTGAATTATAAACATATTTTATGTTTAATTGTGGTAGTTGAGTTTGGTAGTTGATTTTAGTTGTTGGTGTGGTAGGTGAATGTGGTAGATAGAAATAAAAGATGGTCATTGGATCAAGGTTGGTGAGAATCAATTTTAGCCATTGATTTAGATGGAGTTTTAGTATAAATAGGGGGTGTTGTTGGTTCATTTAATATCAAGTTGAGAAAGAAAAACAAGTGAGTGAGAAGCAAAACTTCTAAGTAATAGTTGAGTTTTGAGTGAAGTTGTAGTGATGTGTGTCTTGTAATATTCGAGTGATCAATAAAATTGTGTCTTTTGAGTGATAAATTTCCAACAAAGTGGCATCAGAGCCACAATTGTAAAATCTCGTGAAATTCTAAGTATCTTTCTGTGGTTGCGGCTTTTGGTGATCTTCCACATCGAAAAAAATTCTTGAGATTTTTGCGCAGTGAAATCGAGTTGAGAGTATTGAGTCAATGCATCAAGTTGACCAAGTCAAGTTGATTGTTGACCATGAGTTGACCGAGGGTTGACCATTGACCAAGTGTTGACCGTTGACCAAGGGTTGATCGAAAGAACTTGGTTTGATAGGAGCACAAACATCAGCATGTATGAGCTCAAGTAGCTTTTGGGATCTAGAGTTTGACTCTTTTGGAAAGCTTTGTCTGAGTTACTTCCCAAGTAAACATCCTTCACAAAGCTGATTATGATGGTTGATACAAGGTAAACCTCTCACCATATTCTTCTTGGATAGTAATTCGAGTCCTCCAAAGTTGAGATGTCCAAATCTTAGATGTCACAGCCATGATGAATCTTTATAGCACGTCTTGAGACACTTTGCTACATCACTTTGAATGTTGAGCAGAAATATCCTATTTCTTGACATGGGTACCCTATCAATCAAGTTATTCATATTGTCTCTTACAGAAAGTTATTGTCTTTCAAGTGAATATCATAGCATTTCTCTAAAAGTTGTCCCAAACTCAAAATATTTATTTTCATAGTGGGCACATAATAAGCATTTGAAATAAATTGATGTCTTCCATCTTTCAAGCGAATAGAATTTTACCTTTTCCTTTTTACCGCTACCTAGGAGTCATCACTGGAAGAGACATTGCTACTTACTGGTTCACCGAGTTCTATGAATATTTTTCGTCTCCCACACATATGATTGCTAGCACCTGTATCCAGGTACCATGTGTCGTCTTGACCTTCACCATTATCGTTTTGTGCTAAAAGCAAAATATTAGCACCACCTTCTTTCTTTTCTTCGACCAAATTGGCTCTCTCATTAACTCGGGTATTTGGATTTCTACAATCTCTGGAGTAATGACCAAACTTTTGACAATTATAACATTGAACTTGAGATTTATTGTACCTCGAGTTTGAATTTCCTCTTACACGACCTCTTGTAGAACTTTTTCCTCGCATATAGTTGTTGTTATTGAAATTATTGTTTGAATTCAAACCTCGTCCACGGCCTCGACCTCATCCTTGTCCACGACCTCTTCCACATTGACTTCTGTTATTGTGAAAGTTTTCTTCATTCTTGGTTGGCTGGACTTCTATCTTAAGGAGTTGATCTCCAACACCCTTTTCTTCTTCTTTTCTTCATGGGCTTGCAGTGAACCAAGGAGTTGTTCAATTGTTATAGTTTTGAGGTCTTTAGTATCCTCGATGATAATTGTAATACTATCAAAATTTACATCCAAAGATCGTAGAATTTTCTCCATAATGACTATGTCTTCTAGTTTTTTACCATTTCTTTTTAGTTGATTAGAAATGGTCAAAACTCTAGAAAAGTAATCGAAATAAGTTCGCGCTTTCTTTCATTTCGCCGAATCAAACTCTCTTCTCAATGTTTTGCACGCACATTTTTAATTGCATCTTCTCTCATGTAAAAGACTTGGAGATTATCCCACACTTGTTTGACGGAGGTAGCACTTGAGATTTTCTCAAAGCCATCATCATATAAAGCTCGGTAGATGAGATAGAGAGCCTTCTTGTCTTTCTTTCTCGAGTCCTTCAAACTATCTTTTTATGTAGAAGATAGTGTTGACTCGTCTTTAGTCTCTTCATAGCCTTTTTCCACGACTTTCTAAACGTCATGTGCTTCGAGGAGTGCCTTCATTTTGATACTCCAATTTTCAAAGTCACTTCCCTTAAGTTGTGGAACTTGAAATGATGTCACACTCATCATTGATCACTTATTTTTCTTTCTCAACTTGATACTAAATGAAACAACAACACTCCCTATTTATACTAAAACTTCATCTATATCAATGGCTAAAATTGATTCTTACCAACCTTGATCTAATGGCCATATTATATTTCTATCTACCACATTCACCTACCAGACCAACAACTAAAATTAACTACCAAACTCAACTATCACAATTAAACATAAAATTAACTACCAAACTCAACTATCACAGTTAAACTTATATTATGTTTAATTGTAGTAGTTGAGTCTGGTAATTGGTTTTAGTTGTTGGTGTAATAGGTGAATGTGGTAGATAGAAATAAAAGATGGCCATTGGATCAAATTTGGTGAGAATCAATTTTAGCCATTGATTTAGATTAAGTTTTAGTATAAATAGGGTGTTGTTGGTCCATTTAGTATCAAGTTGAGAAAGAAAAAAAGTGATCAATGACGAATATGGCATCATTTCAAGTTCTACAACTTAAGGAAGTGGATCGAGAAAATTGAGATAAAATGAAGGCACTCAAGACACGACGCTTTGGAAAGTCGTGGAAAAAGGCTATGAAGAGACTAAAGATGAGTCAACATTATCTTCTACACAAAAAAAATAGTTTGAAGGACTCGAGGAAGAAAAAACAAGGAGGCTCTCTATCTCATCTACCAAACTTTAGATGATGATGGCTTTGAGAAAATCTCAAAGTGCACACATCCGTCAAACAAGTGAGGATAAGGTCCAAGTCTCTTACAAGGGAGAAGATAAAGTTAAAAATGTACACTTGCAAACATTGAGAATAGAGTTTGATTCACTGCAAATGAAAGAAGGTGGATTTATTTATGATTACTTTTCTAGAGTTTTGACCATTTCTAATCAACTAAAAAGAAATGGTGAAAAACAAGAAGATATAGTCATTATGGAGAAAATTCTACAATCTTTGGATGCAAATTTTGATAGTATTACAACTATCATCAAGGAAACTAAAGACCTCGAAACTATAACAATTGAACAGGTCCTTGGTTCACTGCAAGCCCAT
Organism: Rehmannia glutinosa; assembly: GCA_016081115.2. Classification (NCBI taxonomy): domain Eukaryota; kingdom Viridiplantae; phylum Streptophyta; class Magnoliopsida; order Lamiales; family Orobanchaceae; genus Rehmannia; species Rehmannia glutinosa. Next base: position 3,959,663 of record CM071934.1, on the reverse strand, counting down.
GAAGAAAAGAAGAAGAAAAATGGTGTTGGAGATAAACTCCTTAAGATAGAAGTTCATCCAACTAAGAATGAAGAAAACTTCCACAATAACAAAAGTCAACATGGAAGAGGTCGTGGACAAGGACGAGGCCGTGGACGAGGTTGCAATTCAAACAATAATTTCAATAACAATTATATGCGAGGAGAAAGTCCTACAAGAGGTAGTGGAAGATGAAATACAAACTCGAGGTACAATAAATCTCAAGTTCAATGTTATAGTTGTCAAAAGTGTGGTCATTACTCGAGAGATTTAGAAATCCAAATACCCGAGTTAATGAGAGAGCTAATTTGGTGAAAGAAAAGAAAGAAGATGGTGCTAATGTTTAGCTTCTAGCACAAAACGATAATGGTGAATGTCAAGACGACACATGGTACCTGGATAAAGGTATTAGTATTGATTCATGGCCAAAGAAAGCATATTTAATACTGGATTATGAAATAGCTTTGGCCAAGAATCCAATATTTCATAATCGAAGCAAGCATATTGATACTCGATACCACTACATCAGAGAATGCATTGGAAGAGAATAAATTCAAGTGAAGTGCGTAAAGTCGCAAGATCAAGTTGCTGATATATTTACCAAGCTATTAAAGTATGAAGACTTTGCAAGATTGAGAAGTTCACTCGGGATTATAAAACAAGTTTAAAGGGGAGTGTTGAATTATAAACTTATTTTATGTTTAATTGTGGTAGTTGAGTTTGGTAATTGGTTTTAGTTGTTGGTGTGATAGTTGAATGTGGTAGATAGAAATAAAAGATGACAATTGAATCAAGGTTGGTGAGAATCAATTTTAACTATTGATTTAGATGAAGTTTTACTATAAATAGGGGGTGTTGTTGGTTCATTCAATATCAAGTTGAGAAAGAAAAACAAGTGAGTGAGAAACAAAGTTTTCTGTGTAATAGTTAAGTTTGAGTAAAGTTATAGTGGGGTGTGTCTTGTAATATTCGAGTGATCAATAAAATTGTATCTTTTGAGTGATAAATTTCCAACACCCTTTATGTGGATACCGTATTCTTAAATTAAACAACATATATAGGTATATTATATATATATATATTTGTTTTAATACAAGTACAATCCGATATATTTTTTTGTTAAGCCTAGCAAGTGGATTTTAAAAAAAATAAAAATAAAGATGCGTAGCAGTGATATTCGAATTCCACAAAAACTCCTGTCAGACCGTCTAACCGGTCTGACCTGTTAGACGGATCTGACCCACGGACCCAGTGGTATTTTTGTATTATTAGCAGTAGTGTTTTAGTAGTTTTCAGGGACCAGCGGTATTAACAATCCTTCTGAAAGTATTAGCCGTCCTTCTAAAAAGTATTAACAGTTTCTGAAATGTATTAGTAGTTCCCTGAAGAGTATTTTAGTATTTCTCCTGAATATACTCCTTAAATGTATTAGTAGTCTCTCAAAAAAGTATTAGTAGTTCCTCGAAAAAACATTAGTAGTTCACTGGAGAGTATTTTAGTAGTTTCTCTAAATATAATTAAATTTTTCTCCCGAAATGTATTAATAGTCCTTCTGAAAAGTATTAACAGTTCTTCTGAAATGTATTAGTAGTTTTCTGAATAGTATTTTAGTATTTCTCATGAATATACTCCCAAAATGTATTAGCAGTCACACAAAAAAGTATTAGTAGTTCCTCGAAAAAGTATTAGTAGTTCTCTTGAGAGTATTTTTAGTAGTTTTCCTGAATATAATTAAAAAATTTCCCGAAATGTATTAGCCGTCCCTCAAAAAGTATTAGTAGTTTCTCGAAAAAGTATTAGTAATTTTCTAGAGAGTATTTTAGTAGTGCTCCTGCAAATGTATTTATTAGTTTCCTTTGAAAATGGTAAATTTTCCCTTGTAAAAACCTAAAACTAATTTATACATTTTTCTAGACTTATTTTCAGCAAACTAAATTTTACTATCAATTATTATTATACTATAGACAAAATCTATGAGCAGAAATTCCACATCAGAGATAATTCATTAATTTGTCTCCTTACTTATTTTTCTATTGATTTTTCTATTATTTTTGGTTTTTGTTGTTTACGGGATACATCAAGAGAAACAAAATGTTCTTTAATATTCTTTAAGTATTTGATTGAATGCTTTTTGTTAAATGGATCCGAGAGTGGGAAAAAGTCAGGATTTATGAGAAATATTTATGGTGCGTCTGTATCTAATTCTATTATGTACAATCCAAGGTGAATTGTGTGACGTCGGCGATGTCTAATTTTACAATGGTAGTGTGTCAATGGGTTGGGGCGGGTATTTAGATTCGTCTAACAGATTAAATCGTTAAATAATTTGATAGGAGACTATCTCTTCGAATTCAATACATTCTGTCTGGCTTGGCCTAAAAATTTAAATAAATGACTACCTTATCATAAGAAGATATAGGAAAAATTAAATAAATTAAGAATGTTCACTACAAGAAAAAGGATCTATAGCAACACATATGTAGCGACTCTTCTAAAAAGTGTAATTAAGACTAAGTTTATAACGACGCTTTTTAAAAAAACGTATTTAAGTAATGACACTTTCAGAAATGTGTCAGCCTTTTTACAAATATAACGACACTTTTTAAAAAGCGTATTTAAGTAATGACATTTTAACAAAAGTGTCGGCATTTTTTCCAATATGGACAACACTTTTTAAAAAACGTATTTAAGTAACAACACTTTATAAAATGTGTCATCATTTTTACCAAAATAGATGACGCTTTTTAAAAAGCGTACTTAAGTAATTATATTTTCCCAAAAGTGTCAGCGTTTTTACCAATATAGACGACACTTTTTAAAAAGCGTACTTAAGTAACAACTTTTTCACAAAAGTGTCGTCATTTTATACCAATATAGACGATATTTTTTAAAAAGCGTACTTAAGTAATGACATTTCCCAAAAGTGTCGGCATTTTTACCAATATAGACGACACTCTCTAGAAAAGCGTATTTAAAATCTTCGACACTTTCTCCAATGTGTCGTTATTTTTCCCAATATAGATGACGCTTTTAAAAAGCGTATTTAAGTAATGATATTTTCCCAAAAAATGTCAGCATTTTTACCAATATAGACGACACTTTTAAAAAAACCTATTTAATTAATGACATTTTCACAAAAATGTCGGCATTTTTTCTGATGTAGATAACGCTTTGACAAAAGTGTCAAGATCTTCCTCAGTTTAGTGACACTTTTGTTAAAGTGTCAATTGATTGAATTAAAGTAATGACATTTTATTTAAGCGTTGTAAAATTTGAAAATTTACTTGATTATTTAATTATTACAAAATATTAAGTAGTCAATAATTAAGAAAATGCCAAAAACCAATTTCATTCATTTTCTTTATTTGTGCCCTTCCATATTCTTCCTTTTCATTTTTACTTTTCTCTTGTTTTTATTTCTCACCGTCATCTCTACCTTCTTATCTTTCTGTTTCCGTCATTCTCCGCCGCTGCTCCGCCATCTCCACTCTAGTTTACTGCGTCGGCATTAGACGCGATCATATTGACTCAATAAAAGAAAGGCTTCATCACAAGAAACCTGGAGCGCGCAACCAATTCGGTTCCTAGCCCCCTGCTCTTCAACCCGATATATTGCGTGTGATCCACGATACACAACTGAGACAACCACGTTCCAACTTGGAACTTCTAAACTAGGTAAACATGAAGAACTATTTATGTGCTAAAAGTTATGAATTTTCTGTAGTTTAGTGTTGAAATTCATGAGAGGCATTGTTGGAAGTCTCTGTTATATGCCTTTCTCGGACTGGATTAATTTATTGTTATTAACTTCTGAAAATTATCTAATTTGCAACAGTTATGGGGATTTTACTAAACATCATGAATTTTCTGTAAATTTTTGCTCTGTAATTGTTGGGTATTCATTGATGGGCTACAAGAAATGATCTTTCTAACCCATTTTAATTGGACAAAAATTATTGCGGTAATATCATGTCAAAGAATTAATAACTTTGGTGGTTTAGCTTAAAGTCTTGGTGGTTCAAGGTAATTGGTTCTGTAATATGTTTGTACCTTTTCCTTTTTTACATATTTCGATGGAGTGTATTCATAATCGGCTACAATTGTTAATATTTTGAATTTGCGTAATTGCTAACAAAGATGATCTCATTTACCTTTAGCAGTTGAAATAATGTATTAACTATAGTATTATCGTGTTCTTCTTCTAGTTTACAATGGACAAAAGTTGGATGCAAAAGCCTAGATCAAGCAAAGCATATACTGATGGGGTTTCCAGTTTCATAAAATTTGCTCAAGAAAATTCATCTATAAATGGAGCAATTTATTGTCCCTGTCGCAAATGTTTTAATAGGTTTTCACATGATGCAAACATTGTTCATGAGCATTTGGTATGGTATGGCTTTCAAGAAGGTTATAATCGTTGGGTGTTTCATGGTGAAAACATTTTCTCTTCATCAGAAGATCAAGACAACCCTATTGAGTCAATTACAAAAAATCTGGAAATAAAAGAAGAATTTTAGGCAACTTCCATGTTGAATATAATTATTAATTAATATATATATTAACATTGAGTTCCATATAATTTTAGGCATTACTAGGGATGGCAAAATCTCCACGGGGAACCATTTTTGTTGGTATCCGAATAAAATAGGGCGAGAAATCCCCGGTTAATTCGGGGTTGGGACGGGGATGGGGATTCCCCGATTCTCTAGAAGTGGGGATGGGATGGGGATGGTATTTATATCCCCCGTCTCATCCCCGTCCCCATCCCCGACCCCGTTTAGATAAAATGGGGATCCCCATCCCTATTCACCGAATTTATATATTATTAATATTACTTCTATTTTTAATATTTTATTTTATTAATTATAAAAATTAAACCCTTAAGTCTTTATAAGTTTGCTTGTTCTCATTCTTTATTTTAGAAATTAGAAATTTATTTTATTTTATTTATTTTAATTATTAGATATTTTTAAATAATTTATTTTTAAAATAAATATTAATAAATACAAAATGGAGAACTCGATTTCCTGTGGGAACACCGTTCCTCGAACGGGGATTCCGCATCCCCGTACCAAATACTCAAAGCGAGGAATGATATGAGGATGGTATTTGAGATGAGATTCTGAGACGGGGAAGGTATGTCCAATACTGGCCCCGTCCACGCCCATTAACATCCCTAAGCATTACGTGAAGGATTCTTTGCATATGAGTTAAATTTATTGTCGAGGAATGATACACCGTAAGATACATTAATATCTTGATCATACCAACAACATCGTAACCTTATTGCAATTTATATTGAGATATCAGATATTATTTTAAAATAGTTAGAATTGCATTATTAGTGGAGCTGGAAAAAAAATAGAAACAGCGTTATGGTAATGATTACTTCTTGATCGATATATTGTTGGAATTGGGTCTGTAGAAATTGGATATTGATCCGATTTTGACCAAAAATTTAAGTAGTTTCCATTAGTGAAAAATAGAATTAAATTATATGATAGAATTCTACTAAGTTATATGATAAAATTCTACTAAGTGAGTAGATGAGATTGCCATTTGGAATTTCTCAAAACCAATTCCGGGGGAAAGAGTAATTAATGCTAGAAGTTAGCCACTTAAAACTAGAAAATGGTATGAAAAATGGAAAATGTGAGTAAGGAGAAAAATTTCATCTCACATAAGAAGAAAAGTCAAAGTATGCTCTATTAATTATAAATCCCAAGTTGGATAATTGGATTTGGACCATTGGGGCACCAAAGTTTTTAAATGTGTTTTCGGTTCAAAATACACACGTGCGCTCCACTTGGCAAGGCGTGGCAGGGTCGTGGGCTTGTATTTTCGGTTCAAAATACACATGTGCGCGCCCGCCTACCGGCCTGGCCCAGGTCGTGGCCTTGGGCCCTTATACTTTTCGGACCAAATTTATTTAAAACCCTTTAAAATTAATTAATTATTAATTAATTAAAATATTTTTCAACTGGGCAAGTGGTGCGCGACGCGCACCGCGGACAGTGATAGGAAATTACCGTGTGCGCAGGTGCGTATTTTGAACCGAAATACATATCCTATAAATATATATCATTTCCATTATGCACCTTGATGCCTATAAATGCAAGGCCCCTATAGATGAAAAAACACGAAATTTGAAGCCTAAAAATCGAACCATTTTGCATCTGCATATTGAAATCATTCACTTCAAAAGCTTAAAAGCCTTATACATTTTTTAAGTTTTTGCTTTCGTTTTCAAGTCTTCTTAAGTCAAAATAGTAAAATCATTGAATCTTAGAGACAATCGCCGAAACCGTAAGCATTTTATATATGGGGCGATTCCATCTTGCGGATACAATATTAAATATTGGACTCAGACTTAAAATCTTGTCTAGATTTTCCAAATACTTTTGACTATTTTCTTTTAATCAGTAGACCTCTCAAACAACATATATATTACTCCAAATTAATTAACTCGGTAAAACTTTCTTTTTTCTTTTTTCTATTTTCTTTTTCTTCTGTCAATGTTTTGGCTTAAAAAACGTAGGATGTTGCTACGACTTTAAGGCATTGTCTGGCATATCACATATGTTTCACGTCAATCGTCTTAATTTTTTTTTTTCTTTTTTGCTTTTTCCTTGTATCACGGAAAGATGATCATGCCTTTTGTATAACATCCAAACGAAGCCCATATCCCTCCCAAATTTAGGCCTTACTCTATTATAAATATGCCTTCAAAAATGTCATCCTCTTACATTTGTTATCTAGCTCACCAGTTATGGTCCACGGATACTTCCAAACATAAAAAAACGTATGCTTTTGGAATGCTTAGTTATGACCAAATATTTCAAACTGTCCAAAAGACTAATAAAAACTTAAAAAAATGAAAAATAAGAGACTCACAAGTCCAATAATTTTAGCATCGATCTATAAATTATACATGTCCATGCATGTTAAAACATATTTATTATGAAACGATGTACGTTACTTTTTATGTTTATTTCAATTCATAATATCACCGATATGTTTTTCTTTTACATGAATTCAGGGACGGACGCAGAAATTCGTTCTTGGGAGGGCGAAATCCAGGGGCGGTCTTGAGGCGGCGCATATGGTGTCGCCGCACAGGAGGCCCTCCGGCGAGGACCCCGAAGTTTTTTCATATATGTATATATACCATCAATGGCGGAAATAGGGGCCAACTCGGGCCCCCTCCTTTTCTTTTTTTTTTAAAAAAATTACTAGGTAAAATTTTTCAAATTTCTTTTTAGTTAATATTTATTTGTATTTTTTTATAAGCCCACCTTTGATTTCTTGATTACCTCAATAATAATCCTAGATACGCCATTATATAATGGCGTATCTAGAATTATTACTGCAGGCCGATCACCTAAATTGGAGTGGGCAGATAAAAAACTAAAAATACACATAAATATTAAACTAATTTTTTTTAAAAATACCTTTTTTTTTAAAAAAAAAAGAGGGTGCGAGCCGGATTGGCCTCCTCTTATCTCCACGATTGTATATATATTATTTATTGCTCTAGGTCCTCGAAACCTTGGACCGACTCTGGCAAAATCAAATCTAATATAAATAAAAATAAAACATACAAGCTTTTATAACAAAATTACATGAAAATTGGGGAGGGGGCAAAATATGTTGGCTTACATTTTTATATACTATATTAATTTATTAAATAATATATTATAGGGGTTCAATCGCAAGACGAGGGGGGGCGGTTGCCGCCACCAGCCCCCCCTTGGGTCCGTCCCTGCATGAATTACAATTACGTTAGTTTAATATAAATAAAATGAATAATTACAAAAACAACCCTCAATTTTTTGTAATTATAAACTCCAGCAGCGGCATCCGCAATCTTGGGGGTACAACTGTACCCCCAAATTAAAAAAATACAACAATATTTTTTAGTGAAAAAAAAATTAATAATAATGTACCCCCATTTTTACAAAAAGAATTAGAAAATTCAAATAAAACAATACAAATCCCCACAATAAAATTTCAAAACATTAAAAGATTGACTTAATAATTTGAATATACAAACCATGGCAAAAGTCAAAACCTACAAAACTAAAAATATCAAAAAACAAAAATCTAATAATACCAATAATGTTACTAAAATTGTGTTATGTTCTCTATTGTTTTATTAATTATTCTAATTATTTCTTTTATATGTATTAATTTTTCAAGTAGGATTACATGGTCAACTTTTACAAATTTTTAAACAGCGTTTTGTTCTATGACTTTAAATTTTAAACAATATTTATATGTAATGTTTTTTAAAAACATTATCGTACCCCTATTTAAAAAATCCTAGATCCGCCACTGAACTCCAATTATCTTTTAAAATTATAAGACATTCTCTTATTGTGTTACAAACACTTGGCCTAATCAGATTTTTATTTACCTAATAAATATACACTCTCTTGAAAGGTGATTTGTAAGAGAAACAATGTCAATGGTGTAATATACGTAATTCTGAAAGATACTGAGTTAATTTTTTATAATTAGGCTTAACATCAATGGCGTTTTTGTAATTCTCCTTAAATAATTTACTTATGTATGATAACATATTCTAGCTGTATCATATCCTATACTTTTTGTTACAATTGTCGTTTCATGATGCTAATATTATATCATATCCATTTTCCTCACATAGTTCCCCAGTCACCAAAGATAAAAAAAGAAGGCATTTCACAAAGTTAAGAGAGAATGTGGACATATTCTCGTGACAAAGTTTCCAGGAAAGAGACGATTTTAATCCAATTTTGGTTTGTGCGGTTGTATTAACCTTGGGAAATTGTTAATTAAGTAATTGCGGGTACTTCATGATTACAATTTTTAAAGCTAATTTTAGGTTAAATTACCTAACCCTTTATTCCAAACTACATTTTAGTTGATCTAATTGTCTATAGATGTAGGGTTTCTGATCCACATGGACCACATCTACTAGTCAATTCATTGATGCATAGAAGCCTAATAATGTAGAACTAATTATAATAATTTAATAATAAATTTGATATTTTCATATCCTATCACCAACATTTGTATTTTATTTTTTGTGTTGATTCGACATAGAATAGGCCGAGCTCATATTGGATATGGATTTTCTGCTTGGGCTCGGTATATATGATTTTTTGGGTTTTTGATTTAGGTTGAAGAGTTCGAGTTCGCATATATATCTATAGTTTAACTCTAGAAAATTCTTGGATAAGCTCGGCATTATTATCTTTCTAAGAGCTCAAGATTGTTAATGATGTGGACCAAACATGTTAATTAGATAATATCTGATAACAAACTCTGACATGTAACGGTTTCCTAAAAATCCGAAAATCCTAATTAGGTTCTATATAAATACCCCTGGGTCTGGTATCATTTTTTTTATGCACTATCTACACACTATTCCGATACTTGCTATAACTCTCTTCCCAAAGCATTTTCTGACTTGAGCGTTGGTGTTAGCATCTGAGATTTTTTGGGTCGTACTAGTGTGTGTGAGGGAGAACGCACAAAATGCACTGTCCATGTACACAATATCCATGTATTATCAAATTATGCGGCATATATATATTACCATTTTCTTTATGTGATGGATAAGTACTATTATCACAAACAATGTTACAGATAGTTTTTTTTTTTTTTTTTGGTGACGAAAAACCAAAATTATGATAATATAAAAGTCTCCTATTGAGACCTCTACCAAGGTACTCAATACAATCAGAAGAAGAAAAACTTGACCACAATTTTTTGTGTTGACGGAGATATGCACGTGCACAAACACAAAAATACCTGCGTGTATATATATAGTAGTAATGTTGAATATTCAAAAGCTAGGGCGAAAGACAAATTCTCATGAAGAGCTGGCCATGCTGTCTATAATTAATCCATTGTTTTGGTTATGTTGTTTGGTCCTAATTAATTACTTTTTCCTCTGTTTCTTCGTGATTATTGTTTAAAAAAATATTATCATGGTTTAAGGAATTAAGTTCGATTCAAATGAGGTTTTGTGATTAGTTTCCACTTGAATGTAAATGACTTATTTTATATTTTTAATTAGAATCAACAAATTATATTAATATTACGTGAATAAACAACTTGCATATCATAAATTTAATCATTTTCTATGTTAATTATGCGCGTGCGTGACATATACCAATTGCTATTTACATATACACGTATTTTAATATTATTTTTTGAATTATAGCTGGAATGATATGATCACGTCATCAAAACGTATGGAGTGGCAGTATTAATTAAAACTTTAAAAGGATAAATTTTGTGAAACATAAATTAATTTCCATGTACATTGCAAAGTATGTTTATGCCAATACACTCGCAAAAGAAAAGACAACAAATTCCAAATATTTATTTCATACATTTGGCATAGTGATCCGTGCATAAAATAAAGAGTGCCACTTAATTTTTTGTACTTGTTTATAGTTTGTCAATCCCAATGGTTCACAATGTCTATGCTCATTAATTTGTAAAGCGATTGAGCAACTTAATTTTGTGCCAAATTTCATAATGCCGGCAGCAATAAACAAGTTATTATTTGCATTTGCCCCTGATATTTTCACAGATTTACTCGATCAATTTTTATTTTCTTTTTTGGCTAATTATATGCCAAATTCGTATGACGTTAGGCCTAGTAATAATGTAATATAGGGAGAATTGTTTTTGACAATCAATAATTTGTTACAATCATTTTACTTGCCTTGTTTTTATTGCATAAAATAGTTTTTTCCTAAAAAAAATAAGTAAAATTAAAATTATTCAAGCAACGACATGCATTCGAGCATAAAAAGGAGTCTAGTAGATGTTACTTTTGGAGGAATACTCCATGTAATATTTACAATAAATTTGCATACAATGCTTTTATCTTATCTAATTTGGTGTTTCCCTCGCATTTTTGTGTGATTACATGACATTTTCCTAGTAACAAATTAATTAAAACAATTTCAAAAGTATTTTTTGGAAAAGTTTCCTCCCCCAAGTATTTTTTAAATATATCTTGATTACATAGATAATCAAAAAGTAGTAATAAAAAAATAAATCAACTATAAAATTTATTACCTTATTTTTTAAATATATCTTGATTACATTTTTTTTAAATCCATATCTTGATTACATAGATGATCAAAAAGTAGAATAAAAAATAAATCAACTATAAAAATTTATTACCTTAATCAAGAATCAAGAGACGTGACACCCTGCCTAAATCTCATGTCCATTATTAGAACAAACGGAACGTGAGAAATAGAAAAACCTCGAGGGTATTTTCGACCAACCAAAAAAACTAGCATACGTCACTTTATTTTAAGTAAAGCACTCAAGCCTCAAAAAACGACACCGTATAGTTGTAGCTGGTACTTTTAGCGTAGCCCAGTTGCCGACCCTTATTGCCTACGTACAGACGCAAAGAAAAAGATCCAAATATTTGTTAGCGTAAGCGCCAAACCCTTCCACCTCCTTTCTCTCTCCTCAGATCCAACGCCTCACATAAATCCTGAGCCACCTATTTCCATCCTGGCCGTCCGTTACTCAATATTTTTCATAAATTTAATCTTTCGTCCCTCAACTTTAGGTGTAGTTTTGTTGTTGATTTTTAAGTTGCTGTTTGTTTAGGTTACCCCTTCTTTCTTTTCTCTCTCTAAAAAATTCTCCACAAAGTCATCTTCTCCCCAATTCCACCGCCATTGGAGAAATCCCCAAATTTGATTATGGTAATAATTTTTTTTTAAGGATTTTGGGTTTTAGTGTGAAGTTAATTTTGAATAAGGTTTATCGCACAGGACACAATGCTGGTGCCGCCATGGCTGGAAAAGCTTCTAAACACGTCGTTCTTCAATGTTTGCCGGACCCACGCCGACGCCGCCCGGAGTGAGTGCAATATGTACTGCTTGGATTGCAATGTTGATGCGTTTTGTTTCTATTGCCGCTCATCCAAACACAAAGATCATCAAGTTATTCAGGTTCAATGTTTTTTCCTTTTTTTTATTTTTACTGTTTTTGGTTGAAATATTAATGCGGTAACTGGTGGTTTGTGTGTCGACATTAAAGAGGCGTTACGAAATTTGGTTCAATTTTTTTTTATTAATTTTTTTTGGGGGGTTGTTTGGATGATGACGATGATGAAAACAATGTTGGTTGGTGGTGATGATGTTGTAGATAAGACGATCTTCATATCATGATGTGGTGAGGGTTTCGGAGATTCAGAAGGTATTGGATATAAGTGGGGTGCAGACGTATGTGATTAATAGCGCGAGGGTTTTGTTTCTGAATGAGAGGCCTCAGCCTAAAGGTGGGAAAGCTGTTTCTCATGTGTGTGAGATTTGTGGGAGGAGCCTTTTGGATACTTTTCGTTTCTGTTCTTTGGGATGTAAGGTTAGTATTTTTCTTTTGTGTGTGTGTGTGTGTGTTGATGCACATTCTTGATGAAAATCTGCGTGTGTGTGTGTGTGTGAAAGTGTGTGTTTCTTGATTCACATTCTTCATGTTTTCATGGGATTAATCATGTTACCAAATAAAAATTATTTGGGTTATTTTAATTTTTTTTCTAAATCAAGATTTTATAATTTTGAATGCACATGATGACCCACATTCACAAACCATATATCTCCATCCCCATCACTATAAGTTGTAACCAAAAAACCAATAATGATCATCTTTTTTTGTAATTTGTAATAATATCCCACCATGGAATTGCCATATGGTTACACCCATTCATGATCATCATATTTTAGCCACAATCATAAAATGCCTATCATCACCATCCTTTTCATAACATAACCAACTAATGCCCGGCCATCATTATCATCTTTTTGTTATGTAATGTATGTTTCATTATCACATTAACAATCATATTATTATACTTTTCTTTCCTATAAATTTTGCTTTTTTTTGTGATGAGTTTATTTTTTTTATTTTATTTATGGTTGAAAATAAATATAGCTTGTAGGAATAAAGGGGAATGGGGATGCTAGCTTTACATTAGATGCCAAGAATGAAGTAAGAGGTGAAGGGGTATCATCAACAAGAATGAATATTTCATCATCTTCAAGAGAGGAAGAAGAATTGCGTGAAGGCTCACAACAAGACATATACCCGCCCACACCTCCCCCACCTCCTTCTACTACAAGAAGAAGAAAAGGCATCCCTCAAAGGGCACCTTTTAGGTCCTAAATTTTTATTAATTTTCTCTAATACCAAATTAAATTTATTTAGTCTTAAAAAACTTCTTTATACAACTCATATTTTGGGGGTCATTGTCCCCCAAAAAGAAAAAAAAAAATAGAAAATATGGGTAACATTTCATTGGGGGGGTCCCAAAAGGGCAAAAACAAAACAAACTCTTTAGAGGAAAAAGAGCAATAATGCATAATTGTTATTTGAAAGTTGCAAGGTGTACATGTAATTAAGAAATTAAAAAGCAAGTCTTTGTGGAGTCCGTTTTATAGTTTTCATGGGCCCATCAGCCCACATGGGCCGTTTACATAAAGAACAACATCTTTAATTAGTTTAATACATGCAATGGGGCAAATCAGCTTTCTATGATTGTTACATGGTTTGGGATGAGCTCAATCACATTCTTTTTTTCTTTGTTTACTACTTTTGTTTCATAATTGTTAAGTTAGAAATATATATTAGTGTAGAGACGATGAATGTAATTAGGTGTCAAAAAAAAAAAAATGAATGTAATTAGGTGGAGCCTAATAAGTAGGTAAAGTTGCTAGGAGTAGGAAGCGTTTAACTAATTGCATAATAAATGTAATATTATATATATATTTTTTTTTATTAATGAATGGCCCTTCTTGAAATATATATCTCATAAGCCATTGACTTTGGCAAAAGAAGGGAATTTCACAACTTTCAATGAGAAACGTAATCTAGTTTATTCCGACCAATTACGAATGGACTACATCGTGTATCATGAGCTTATTTAAAAGATTTAATTATAACGTCTTAATTATGTTTTTAGAGCTTATACCGTGTTAGATTTTATTTTGAATATAAGTTGTTGAAGTGTAAATAAGATGTTAGCAATGACAATTTGATAATTAAAATAGTCAAAGTTAACGAGGTTTTTAAATCGAATATTTTTTTTGAAAATAAAGTGGAATCCCCTATATTTTTAAAAAGAACTTATAAGCTGATGACATCTTACTTTAAAAACTTATAAGATCATCTTTTAAAAAACTTTACCATACACATTTAAAGGGCTTATAAGCTCCCAAACATCTTATGAAATGTTTTGAAGAGCTTATAAGCTAAATCCTATTTGGAGCAACCAAAATATGATCTCTTAATTCTTCCAATAATATTTAGTGGTTTAGTGTATTATCGCTCATGTGCAGAGGCTAGCCACATGCAACGAATAATGAAAATCACATATATATGTTGGATTTTAAACTTGATTTTGGTCCAATTAATATTGGACTTGAAAATAAATATTTGAGTTAAAAGATAAAATAAGATCCAAGCCCAAATAGGCCCAAGTTAGAATTTGTCTAGAAGTGTCTTGGAAAAATATCTTAGATATTATTGGTAGAAAAACATAGAATATTTAGGAAAGTAGATATTTTGGAGGATGATTCTAGTGGATGAATTATAGCCATTAGATCAAATAAATCCTAGCCATTGGTTAGGAAGTTGTACTAGTTTAAATAGGGGTGTCTTGATCATTTTGTAACAAGCCAAATTTGAGAAGAGTCAATACAATCAAATATTTATCCACCAAAAAAAAAAAAACCCTCTTATATTTCTTAGCCTAAATAACCTCCTCCTCTCCTACAAAGAAAAAATAATTCCTCTTCCAACTACCAATTTCTAAATAACCCTTTTTTACCTAAATTGAGATAACACTCCTCCAACAAAGTGGTATCAGAGCCACAAGATCACTTGTGGTTTACATAAAAATATGGCAAATGGTGTGGCTTCCTTTCAAGTCCCTATGCTCAACACAAGCAACTATGATAATTGGAGTATCAAGATGAAGGCCCTTTTGGGTGCACATGAAGTTTGGGATATTGTAGAAAAAGGATACGTCGAGCCACAAGACGAGACTACACTATCCCAAACTCAAAAGGATAATTTAAAAGATTCAAGAAAGAGAGACAAGAAAGCTCTCTATCTCATCTACAAGCTTTGGATGATGATGGTTTGAAAAGATCTCAAGTGCAACTATCGCCAAGGATGCATGGGAGAAGCTTCAAACGCGTCTCACAAAGGAGTCGAGCAAGTAAAAAAGGCACGTCTCCAAACATTAAGAGGTGAATTTGAAGCTTTACATATGAAAGAGTCCGAAACTATTTCCGACTATTTTTCAAGAGTTTTGCGGTTTCTAATCAAATGAAAAGAAATGGTGAAAATTTAAGTGATGTGAGAATTATGGAAAAGATACTCCGTTCTTTAAGTCCTAAATTTGAGCATATTGTCGTAATAATTGAGGAAACAAAAATTTGGAGAGATGACTATTGATCAATTATGGGGTCATTACAAGCATATGAAGAAAAACATAAAAAGAAGCAAGATATTGTAGAACAACTTTTTAAAATGCAAGTGAAGGATAAAGAAGAAAGCATGAGCAATGAACGTGGTCAACATGGAAGAGGTCGTTTCAGGGCCGAGGCGGACGAGGCCGTGGTCGTGGACATGCACGAGGAGGTTTCAATAATAATGAAGATAGAAGAGAATACCCAACCAGTGGACGCGGGAGGAGCAATCCAAGAACAAGGTACGAAAAATCACAAACTAAGTGTTATAATTGTCAAAAATTTGGACACTATGCTTCCGAGTGTAGAGCTCCCAAAAACAAGGTTGAAGAAACGGCCCATTTTATGTGGAAAATAAAACGAAGAAGATGTCAATTTGTTACTAAAGATACAAAGGTGGTGATGGAAGACAAGACAACACTTGGTACTCGATCGTGCAAGCAACCATATGTGTGGAAGAAGAAGCATGTTTGTGGAGCTTGATGAATCGGTGAGTGGCAATGTTTCTTTTGGAGATGAATCTAAAGTCCCGGTTAAAGGAAAAGGTAAAATTCTAATCCGCTTGAAGAATGGAAGTCATCAATTTATTTCTAATGTTTATTACGTTCCAAATATGAAAAGTAATATCTTGAGTTTAGGACAACTCTTAGAGAAAGGCTATGACATTCACATGAAAGATCGTAGTCTTTCTATAAGAGATGATAGAAATAATTTAATCACTAAAGTGCCAATGTCTCAGAAATAGAATGTTCTTATTAAATATCCGAATAATGTAGCAAAATGTCTCAAAGCTTGCTACAAAGATACATCTTGGCTTTGGCATCTACGATTTGGGCACTTAAATTTTGGCGGATTAAATTACTATCAAAGAAAGAGATGGTAAGAGGATTACCTTCCATCAATCATCCCGATCAACTATGCGAAGGATGTCTATCGGGGAAAACAATTGAGAAAGAGTTTTCCAAAGGAGTCAAGCTCGAGATCACGAAGCCCCCTGGAGCTCACACACATTTGATGTTTGTGGACCAATCAAGCCAAGCTCTCTCGGTAAAAATAATTATTTCCTCCTCTTTATTGATGATTTCTCTAGAAAGACTTGGGTATATTTTTGAAACAGAAGTACGAAGTGTTCAAGCATTCAAGAAGTTCAAAGCTATGATGGAAAATGAAAGTGGATGCAAAATCAAGCGCAATGCGATCGGATCGTGGAGGAGAATTCACATCTAAGGAGTTCCAAGAATTTTGCGAAGCAAATGGAATCCGGCGTCCGTGATCCCAAGATCCCCCGAAGAAAATGGCGTAGGAGAGAGAAAGAATAGAACAATTCTTGAAATGGCAAGTGCATGCTCAAAAGCAAAAGTCTGCCAAAGGAGTTGGGTTGTGTGGTGTGTGCATGACCTGTCAAATCGTTCACCAACCGAGGAAGTGTGTGGGGAAAAACACCACAAGAAGCTTGGTGGAAGAAAACCAGGTATCTCTTATCTAAAAGTATTTGGAAGCAAAGCGTATGC
This sequence comes from Rehmannia glutinosa, assembly GCA_016081115.2. NCBI lineage: Eukaryota > Viridiplantae > Streptophyta > Magnoliopsida > Lamiales > Orobanchaceae > Rehmannia > Rehmannia glutinosa. Next base: position 3,942,634 of record CM071934.1, on the reverse strand, counting down.
ACATGTACTGACGAGAGAAGAAGCTTGATGACAAAAGCGAGACATACATCTTCATCGGGTATGACTCAAATTCTAAAGGTTATAAGTTATATAATCCAAATACTAAGAAGCTTGTGATAAGTCGTGATGTAGAGTTTGATGAAGAATCGATTGGGATTTTGGCTCCCAAAACAACTTCAATTTCTTTCAGGATTTTGAAGAAAAGGAGTCGAGACCAATCGAGCCAACAATAGAAGTTCAAAGAAGAGCCAACTACTCCATCCACTTCACAATCAACATTGAAGGAGACTCGCCACCATCATTTCTAAATGAAAGAGGCATAACACGTGCAAGGAGTCTAGAAGATCTTTATGAGAACACCGAGAGAATAGATGATATAACACTTTTTCGTCTACTTGCAGATTGTGAACCCGTGACTTTTGAAAAAGAGTCCAAAATAAAAGATGGAGAGAGATGCTATGGATGAGGAGATACAAGCAATCATGAAGAACGACACGTGGGAGCCGACCTCACTTCCAAAAGGACATAAGGCTATCGGCGTCCAGTGGGTGTACAAAGCAAAAAAGAATGCTAAAGGAGAAATTGAAAGATATAAAAAGCAAAGTGCTAGTCGCAAAAAGGCTATAGTCAAAGAGTGAATCGACTATGACGAGGTATTTGCTCGATCGCCGCTTGGAAACAATAAGGCTTATCATTTCTTTAGCATTTCAAAACAGGTGGAAGATTCACCGGATGGACGTAAAGTCACTTTCTTAAATGGAGTTCTCGAGGAAGAAGTCTACATTGAGCACCAAAGGGCTATGTGGTGAAGAATGAAGAAGATAAAGTCTTCTGAAGAAGGCTCTATACGGATTAAAGCAAGCACCACGGGCATGGAATAGCAGGATCGATAAATACTTGCAAGAGAATGGGTTCACTAAGTGCCCGCACGAACATGCACTTTATGTCAAGGTCAGAAAAAATGATGTTTTGATCGTGTGTTTATATGTGGATGACTTGATCTTCACAAGAAATAATCCAGACATGTTTGAAGAGTTCAAGAAAGCAATGACCAGAGAATTTGAGATGACTGGTATCGGGCTTATGGCATATTACCTCGGCGTTGAAGTTAAACAACAAGAAGATGAGATTTTCATCTCGCAAGAAGGTTACGTAAAAGAGATTCTCAAGAGGTTCAAGATGGATAACTGCAAGTCTATTAACACACCAGTGGAGTGCGGGATCAAGCTATCAAAGTATGACGGAGAAGAAAAAGTGGACCCGACATTGTACAAAAGTTTGGTTGGAAGTTTGCGGTATTTGACGTGCACTAGACCAGACATTCTCTATGCCACCGGCCTAATAAGTCGCTACATGGAGAATCCAACCACTACTCACATGAAGGGTCGCTAAAAGGATTCTTCGCTATCTCAAAGGTACGATCAATTACGGCTTATTTTATTCAACAACTAATGATTATAAACTTGTTGGCTATAGTGATAGCGATTGGTCCGGAGATGTGGATGATCGAAAAAATACTACGGCTTTGTGTTCTTCACGGAGATACCGCATTCACTGGATGTCAAAGAAGCGCCGATAGTCACTCTCTCAACCTTTGAAGTCGAGTGCACGTAGTGCGACAACTTGTGTTTGCCATGCGGTTTGGTGAGAAATTTTCTTGAAGGAACGGGAATGACACAAGAAGATCCAACTAAGATTTGTGTCGACAACAAGTCGGCCTATGGCATTGGCAAAGAATCCGGTGTTTCACGATCGAAGCAAGCACATTGACACTCGCTACCACTACATAAGAGAATGCATATCAAGAAAGGACGCACAAATGGAGTATGTAAAGTCTCAAGATCAAATTGCGGACATCTTCACCAAACCGCTCAAGCATGAAGACTTCATACGACTTAGAAGTTTTCTCGGAATGACAAATCAAGTTTAAGGGGGTGTTGGATTTTAAACTTGATTTTGGTCCAATTAATATGGGCTTGAAAATAAATATTTGAGTTAAAAGATAAAATAAGATTCAAGCCAAATAGCCCAAGTTCTAGAATTTGTCAGAAGTGTCTTGGAAAAATATCTTAAATATTATTGGTAAGAAAACTTGTAGAATATTCTAGGAAAGTAGATATTTTGGAGGATGATTCTAGTGGATGAATTATAGCCATTAGATCAAATAAATCCTAGCCATTGGTTAGTAAGTTGTACTAGTATAAATAGGGGTGTCTTGATCATTTTGTAACAAGCCAAATTTGAGAAGAGTCAATACAAGCAAATATTTATCCACCAAAAAAAAAACCTCTTATATTTCTTAGCCTAAATAACCTCCTCCTCTCCTACAAAGAAAAAATAATTCCTCTTCCAACTACCAATTTCTAAATAACCCTTTCACATGATTTGTTGGAAATTGGAATGTGTAATATTTGAACTTAATTTCATGATAGAAAAGCTAGCTTGAAAATTTAGAACAATGCATATGCTCCTCAACCATTTAGAAGCGATTAGGGATTGAAATTTAAACCTAACAGATAGATTAGCTAGGGTCACGGGTCCACTCTAATATATACTTACCACTCTATTCGTAGCGTAGCAATATTTAATCATTTATATATTGTTAAATATGGGGATACTTACTTTTTTTTTTTTTCAAGTTGATTCATTAACTCTTTTATAAGGGTGTTGGCCAGGGGTTCAAATCAGATCTTTCAGTTTTTGGAATTTGTCTCTCTCCTCCAACCAAGACTTCACAACTTATTAAAAAAATATGAGGATACTTGGTACTGCCCATATAATTGAAATATATCATTACAAGAGAGTCCAAACACATCAAACAGTATCCATTTTAAAACCAATTGGTAGCAATATGTATAATCATATGTTACAGAATGAAGAACAGTTAATAGTAACTTTAGTATTGGCTTCATTATTAGTCAGTTTTTACTATACGCCTGGTGTCACACTGTCACTCCATGAAACGAACTTTTGAATTATCAATTTCCGAAATACTGTCATTCTCCTAAATTTATGTTCTCATCTAGAGCATTAGAAAATCAAATTTATCTTATCTTTTAACTAATTATTATGACAATTAATTCGTTGACTATTTGGATGGGTAAAATTTGCATACCTAATTATTTGTTGTATTGTCTAATATTATTTGAAGACTTTTGAATATACTGAAACTGGTTGGTCAACATTGCATATAAGATATACACTATGCCCACGACATCTCTCGTTTATGTTTCATCTCATATTCTAATAAACTGTACATATAGGATAGAAAGTAGAATAGAAGATTAATTGTATAATATAATAACTTTCGGGCGAGTGTAGTATACATTCTAACTATTTTAATTGAAATAGTTAAAAGCAATATTATGCATAAATTAAGACAAGATAAACAGCATTATGATCTCACATATACAAAATGAGGCAAAGTGGATTTTTTTTGGCTCCTCGTATGGTTTAGGAAGTTGGGACTTGGGAAATCACGCTTGGCAATGATTTCCATGTGCCCCATTATGGGATTCAAACTACGTTATTTTTCTTTGTATAAAACCTTCCCTCATATATATAGAAAATGATTTTCAGAAAGCAATACTCAGAGAGATCGAAAATTTTTTCAGTTTGAATTATGGGCCTAAATTTCAGATGAGAGTATATAGTGTGTACTGTTATAGGCCCTTTTCAGTTTTTAGGGCCTGGCTCTGTCTATACATTCATTTTTTTTTGTGATTTTCTTGACCCAGAAAAGTGCTTTTTTTGTGTTATTGGTTCAGCTGTCAGTCGATCTTTTAGAAGCAAAAATTGCTTTTTTTTTATGAGAGTTGCTATTCAAGTTAGCAACTTATGTTATATATATATATATATATATATTAAAAAAGATTTAAAAATATTTTGGATTTTCGGTCGGTTCGGTTAACCGTTGTTGTAAAGCCGAACCGAAAATCGAAAAAAGCAAACTGTCACACCCCTGTGTAATAGTCTTCTGCCAAAGAAACAACTTCAGCTTTTCTATTTTAATCATACAGTACATTTATTAATTAGAAAATGAAATTTAAAGTGCAAAAGTTAGAGTTAGACTGTGACATCAAGTAAAAAGGAAAGAAAGAACAAATTAACTAAATATAATGGATTCATTATTTACCTATTCTTAATTTGGAATATGCAATGAAATGAATTTTCAATAAGGTAGAATTGTGGCATTAATATTATTCCCCTTCCCCGCGCGCAACCGCGAAAAGGACCTGAACCAATTGGATGAGACCCAATCGAAATGGCTCAAAGACGAAGCACTCGAACAATTAATCCTCTCTAGATCAATCACGGCGATAGACTGATCCATCGACAGCGATCGCTTCAACCGCCGCGGTAGCACCAGCGACGCACAATGTCGGAGCAAACCAAATGATTGTGCCCTAGGCGACGACGACGACGACGACGATTCACGGCCGCCGCCATTAATCGTACTAGGCTCGCTGCTAATTCGGCGATTCGAGTCGCCGATGCGATTATGTGCATCGATTAGCGGTACTACATTCGCGATCTGGTCGAGTACAATCGGAGACCTGCACAACGGACAGCTGGCGTGCGCCGCGAACCATTGGTCGATGGACGTCACGTGGAAAGCGTGCTTGCAGTTAGGTAACAAACGCACCGCGTCTTCGTCCTCCAATTCCCCCAAACACACGACGCATTCCTCTTGATCGATGTCGCGTTTCACGGCGGAGAAATTGAAAATCGGGATCGTTTCCAGGACTTTCGCGTCGACTCCGGCTGGGGGAAGCGCGGCGGAGGTAGGTTGCGGCGCCGTGTCGGTGGATCCGTACCGCCTGATGCAGTACTTGACGAGGAACAAGTGGTAGAGTATTATTGCGATGGATATACCGACTATGCCTAACATGGAAATGAGGAGGGGATGGATAAATGAACCTGTATTACTCTGTTGCATCGGCGGTGAAGTTAGGGTCGCCATAGATCATCGTAATTTTGCTGCACCTTTTCTTGTAAGTGATCTCTGGAAACACTGTGGCTGCTTAATTTCTGCTCGATTGATCCCTGTCGTTTAACTTATAAATAAGTATTTTTCGATCAAGATTTTGTAGGTAAGCAATAAATTGTCGGTAATTAGAATTAAAAAGATTGGGTTTTGGTAAGGTTTTGAGAGTAATTGAATATATATTTAAAAAAATGATAGGCCGAAAGGAGTGATATGAGTGGTCATAGATTCAACAAGTGGGAGTAGGAATTGGGCTTTGAGGTTCACAGTCACACTTAAAACCTCAGTATTTTTCGGGTAAAGGAAAAGGTTTAAGTTCAAAATTTAAGCACGAAAAGGCAGAGAGTTGTTGAGAGTTTGGTGGCAATTTTGATAACATCTGAGGTCTTAATAGATTTTGACAATGTTGTTATAGGTTTGATGATTTGTTTGTGACAAGGGATTTGTAATGTTGTGATTTGTCGATTTATTCAGGCTGACCAGTTCTTTTACACGTAAACAGGACATTGATGCAAGACTATGTAGTTCAGTGTTTTAAGTAATCTAGCAAGACTATAATTAGATTATAAAATTTGGTGTGTTTATACTTTATAGTTACGTGGTTGGTTCTAGAATATTTCATTAATTGAATTATACTTTGTTTAGAATATATGTAGCTTACCTCTCAAAAAAAAAAAGATTATATGTAGCTTATAAAAATTCTACAACACTATGAATAATTTTTACTACGTCAGCACCTCTCTAAGAAACATCTAGAAACGTTTCTTATTATTCAATTCGAAATCCAGGTTAGATAGGGGCCATAGGGCCCAAAAATTCTGGGTTTCCATTTCGCTTACAGGAGCTGCAATTTTTTTATAGTATATGCAGACCAGTGTAGCTTTAATTATGGGCCAGCAAAATTATATTTGATAAGGATTAGGTGGACTTTCATGGCTGCTAGAATACCAAATAAGAAAATGTCCCCACCCCCATGTGAAATATATGGCCCATTTACTATTTCTCCGTGAAGTTAAATTAATTGTAATGTGCTTACTGTTGTCCATAAAAATATTGTAACGTGCTTACTAAGTGTTTTAAAAAGCGTTAGATACTAGTCGGGTGGTATGTTGTGGCCTATCTCCTATGGGGACCTGAGCGAGGGTTAGGTGAAGCCTATTCAGAAAAATATAAGGCATGATGAGTCTAACGCCTAAACGGACTAATCTTTAGATGTAGATTTTTAGAACAGTGTTCTTTATGCTCAATATTAAAAGTTTCACGCCTTGAAGGATTTACAGAGCAATCACCATTCACCCCTACAAAACTGCCCCATTTTTTTATGTTTATTAGTTTTGAGACTTTCTTGTTATTTTGATATCATTTTACACGAAAGAATGAATTATTTCAACTAAATGCCAACAGAAAATTCTAATTGAACATGATTGAAGATTCTATTTGATTCTATGCTACTTAATTATTGCCGTAACACGTCATACATAAATATAAAAATATAATCCAACTGAAATACAATTTGAGCTACCCACCTAATTGGTTAGTTTCAATTTTCAAATTAGGGAATCAAAATCACGTAATTGACTAAAAATATAGCAGATGTAACGTGCAATTATATCTCCACCACTCATCTTCTAATCCCCAAACAGATACCACAGATTCCACTAACCCCCATCTCCAAATCTCAACCTTTTTCTCAATCCATGGCCTCCAAATGTCTAACCCTCCACCACCTCCACCATCCCCGTCTCTTCTCAAACCCCAAACCCATTCCCCATTTCAACAACCCTCTTTTCCCAACTCAAAAATCACTCCAAACAAGAACTAACTCCACACTTCATAAAAAATGCTACATCTTTTCCCCAATGGCATCATCAAGTAATCAATTTGATGATTTCAAACCCGACCCCACTCTCACCAACGATGACCTCAAGCCAACTACGTCGGATCAACGGACTTTCTCCGGACTCGAAATGGCCAGCTTATGGGTCGGCCTTGTCGTCGGAGTGCCGACGTATTACCTCGCCGGAAGCCTGGTCGACCTCGGAATGGCATGGTGGCAAGGAATCGCCACCGTCGTCGCCGCCAACGTAATCCTATTACTCCCCTTAATCCTCACCGGCCATCCCGGCACAAAATACGGAATTTCATTCCCAGTCTTAGCTAGATCCTCTTTTGGTATCCGAGGCGCCCACATTCCCACTCTGCTTAGAGCTCTAGTTGGCTGTGGTTGGTATGGAATCGAAACGTGGATTGGTGGTGAGGCAATTTTCCTTCTTTTACCAGAAATTATCAAAAAATCGACTTTTGTGAAACCCTTAATTTGGCTTGGAACTTCCCCTCTGGAATTTGCTTGTTTCATTGTATTTTGGTTGGCTCAGTTAGGGATTGTTTGGAAAGGTATTGATGGAATTAGAGAACTGGAAAAATACTCTGCCCCAATTCTAATTCTCCTCACTTCTTGTCTTCTAATTTGGTCATATGTTAAAGCTGGTGGGTTTAGCCACATGCTTTCTTTATCTTCAACCCTTTCAAATTCCCAATTTTGGTCTCTGTTTTTCCCTTCTTTAACAGCAAACATAAGTTTCTGGGCTACACTCGCACTAAACATCCCTGATTTCACACGTTATGCCAAGACTCAAAAGGATCAAATCATAGGCCAATCAGGTTTACCCATTTTCATGGGGGCCTTCACATTTGTAGGCCTAGCAGTAACCTCATCAACCAAAGTGATATTTGGGAATGTAATTTCCAATCCAATCCAACTCCTTGGGGCAATTGGTGGAGTTTGGACTAAAATTTTAGCCATCTTAGGGATAAGCCTTGCCACCATTACTACCAACATTGCTGCCAATGTTGTGGCTCCAGCAAATGCGTTGGTCAATCTTAGCCCTTCAAAGTTCACTTTCCGGCGAGGCGCGATCCTGACTGCGTTGCTCGGGATTGCGTTTCAGCCGTGGAGGCTTCTCCAGTCGAGCGAAAGCTTCGTTTACACGTGGCTCGTTGGATATTCTGCGTTAATGGGACCCATCGCGGGGATAGTTTTGGCGGATTATTATTTGATTCAGCGTGCTGATTTGAGTGTCGGAGATTTGTATACACTGAGTCCTAGAGGGGCTTATTATTATTGTGGTGGATATAATTTGGCTGCATTGGGGGCATTGATTGTAGGGATTTTGCCTGTGATTCCGGGGTTTTTGCATAAGGTTGGGATTTTGAGTTCAGTGCCGGATGGATTTAATGTGATTTACAACAATGCTTGGTTTTTTAGCTTCTTCATGGCTGGGATTTTGTACTGGATTATTTCATCTGTGAAAAGCAAGAGTAATAATGAACAGGACAGAGAACCCCTGCTGCCTAATTCTTCATCTTAGTTTTTCCATGTCTGTTTTTACCTGTACCTTAAAAAAGAAAGAAGATTTGTAATTGTTGATTTTTTTTATCTTGGTAAAAAGTAAAAATAATGTACAGCCCGACAGATTTACAGAGTGATACCTGGAGACCATATATTGTGGATTTGAGTAGCAAACAGCGAAAGAGTAACATGGTGTGACATTATGTGGTGCCATGCTTTAAAGCTAAACCCATGTTTCTTTACGTTGAAAAATAAATTTCTTCTGGTCGTGTTGCTATTTTTTATATTTATTTATTATTAAAAATTATTATTTCTTTTTGTTTTTACTTTATTTCATTTGTTTCTATTTCTATTTGATTTTTGCTTTTGTTTTGAACTATGACTTTGGTAAAGGTATAGAAATAGGAACTACGAGCTTGTAGCTCATGTGATATCACTCACTCTATGTAAGGGTATTGATCGGGTTCGGACCTGGTATTTTTTAAATTTTTTTTATATTTATCACATCCACTCCAACGAGTACTACCAACTTATTAAAAAAAGGTGTAAAAATAGGAGCAATGAATGGTTGATTATGTTATTGTGGCCTGGAAGGCAGATTTTGGATAATGTTATTGTGGCTCATGAGTGTTTTCATTATTTGAACTGTCATAGAAGAGGTGTTAAACTGTTTATGGCCATTAAACTTGACATGGCCAAGGCATATGACAGAGTTGAGTGGCATTTTGTGGTGGCAGTTCTAAATAAAATGGGGTTCACACCTGTTTTTGTTTCTTGGATCTTAGCATGTATTAGCTCAACTTCTTTTGGTTTTTTGGTGAATGGTGAGGCTGGGGGTTTTGTGATCAATCTAGAGGAATCAGACAAGGGGATCCTATTTCCCCCTATCTGTTCTTGATTATCTCGGAAGCTTTTTCTAATCTTATTGCTCAAGCCAAGAAGAATAAGATGATTACTGGCCTTAAGATTTCAAAATCAGCTCCAGTCATTAATCATCTTTTCTTTGCGAATGATGCCTTATTGTTTTGTGAAGCTAACCTTGCCCATGTGTCAAACTTTAAAACAATTTTGGATAATTATTGTGATGCTTCTGGTCAGAAAATCAACTATGAGAAGTCCTCTGTGTTTTTTAGTGTGAATACTCGGGAGGTGTTGAGAAGGGAGATTTGTGGTGCTTTGAATGGTATGCAGGAGCATAGGAAAATCAAACATTTAGGATTACCACTAACCGTGGGTAGGTCCAAAAAGGAAGTTTTTCAGTATGCTGTTGATGTGGCAAAAAAGAGGGTGTTGAATTGGAAGTCTAACTTTTTGAGCTTGGCTGGAAAAGAAGTATTAATCAAATCTGTGATTAGTGCCCTCCCCAATTATGTGATGTCTTGTTATAAACTCCCTTGTGGTATTTATAGTGAGTTCTATAAAGTTATTTCCAACTTTTGGTGGGGGAATAAGGAGGATGGCAGGTCTAGGATGCATTGGGTCTGTTGGGAGAAGATGGTGAGGTCTAAGGAGGATGGTGGACTGGGGTTTCAAGATATCGGGTTGTTTAATGATGCGTTATTAGCTAAACAGCTATGGAGGATCCTTTTACAACCTAATTTTCTTGTTGGAAAATTCTTGAGGGTTAGATACTTTCCTAAGGGGGGATTATTGAATATTGCTATCAAAGCTATTGATTCATGGATGTAGAAGAGTTTTTTAAAAGCTAGATATGTGCTTGACCTTGGTCTTTCATACCAAATTGCTGATGGAAAATCTGTGAGGGTGTGGGATCATCCATGGATTGTTGACTTCCACTCTCCTACTCCTAAGTCTGGTAGGCAGATCCAGGATGGTGTTACTTGGGTGTGGCAATTATTGGAGAATGAAGGAAGAATCTGGAATGTGGAGTTGCTGCAACAACTTTTTAACAGTCAGGAGGCTCATGCTATTCAAAATACCCCTATTTTATGGCAGCAGGGGAGAGACAGATTGGTGTGGAAGCTAACTTCAAATGGAATCTACTCTGTCCAGTCAGCTTATCAAGCTCTGTGCTCCAAGAAGATGCTGGAATTGGATGAAGTGGAATGTAGTTTGGATAGGGAAATGAGAAGAAAATGCTGGAAGAAGGTGTAGAAATTGAAGATTAAGGCCAAGATCAAACATTTCCTGTGGAAGTGTATCAATAATGTGCTTCATGTTATGAGTTGTCTGAAAAGGTGAGGTGTTGTGGTGGATAGTATGTGCTGCTGGTGTGGTGAGGAGGAGGAATCTATTGAACATTTACTGTTCGATTGTGCAAAAGCTCAAAGGATTTGGAAGATGGCTCCTGTGTGTTGGGATGGGGTCTATCATCAGGCTCTTACTGTGAAAGAATGGTGGATCTCTATTTGTTCATTGTCTTGGAATCCAGCTTTTATTGATCGTATCAACCTATCTACTTACCTCCTTTGGTGGATTTGGAAAACGAGAAATTCATGGCAATTTCAGAAACATAATATTCCTGAAATTGAGCTGGTGGCTATGGCTCAAGGGGAGTGGATGTAGTTTGAAAATTCTAATGGATTTGATGTTAAGATGTCTTAGGGAAGTTGTCCCGATAGAAGATCTGCATTATTTGTTCTTTTTTTGACAAAAGAGTGGGCACGGCTGAAGACTTTGCTGATTTTAGTTTGGTCTGCTGTTAATTTTTTGCTGCTGTAATGAACAGTTCACTTTGGCCCAGATCTTTTTTTGTTGTTTCATTTGTGCCCCAAATGTTGGTGGTATTCTACTTTTGGATAATGTTCCAAAGTAGGTGTTTGTTAGGCAAGTGTGCCTAGGTGGTTTGTGGATTGTTTTTGTGGATATAAAATCTTTCGCTTGTGATAAAAAAAAAAAAAAAGAATGGTTGATTATTTTTTTGTGTATGTGAGTTTGCACTGGGTAAGCCCGATCACTCACCCTACTCCAAATGATCACCTCAGGAGAGACTTGATTAGGCCAGGCCTATTTTGATCAATACAATAATAGGCCCAACTGTATCCTGGGCTTCCCCTGCACCAATCATTTTGAAATTTTTGCAATAGGCCCAACACATTTAAGTAAATGATTTTCGCACATTGACTTTAATCTCCTTTGAAAATAAATAATAATAACAATAATAATAATAATTAAAGAAAAGAGAGAGCGTATCTACAATTTATGTATAATGCAAATTTTGTTTTTTAAATGGCCGAACGAAGATATTATTCTTTTAATTTCCAGGAAAATAATAGATGGTAATGGTAATTTTATTCATCGAATCATATTGAAGTCGAGTTTTAAATGTTATCAAATAAAAATATATCCAAACTTAATTCACTATATTTAAGTATTTGGACTCAAATAAATTTTTAAATGAAGTATTAAACAATTATATTAATCAACCTATATCACAAGACATACTGAAATATTTTAAACATCATAGATGAATTAAATGAGAAAAAAATGTGTATGATTTTCAAAACATTAAATGCAAGTAATTTTCAAATGTAAGCCCAACATTTAGTTATAAGTAATGTGGACCTCTTCAATAATTGTTTTCCCGTGTTAAAACCGTTGTCACCATATTAGTGGTCATTTCCTCATTGGCACAATATATGACAGTCATGTATTTTTTTTTTTTTCGAACGATAGAATTATATTAAAACAACTCAAAAACCGAAATTACAACTACAATCGTAGCCAACGGGCAAGAGCCGACAAGACTAACTAAGAGCCAAGCGGGGAATTGGTAAAACCAATTCAGATTCACATTTACTAAAAAAACTACCCACCCCAAAACTACCCACTCAACGCCGGGAGACTTCAGCACTCCTTAAAGGAGACTGTAATACACCAAAAAAACTAAAATCGGGCACGAGCAACCACTACATACCGAGCACGGAAAAACCGATCCGCCACGAGTTTCGCAAATCAACCGAGAAAAGAAAACACAAACAAAATAAGAAAAACAACATAAATACTAACAAACTAGAGAAAAAAGCAAAAATTGCCTCTCCCTCTCCCAAATCTACTACCGACCCATCGTTTTCTCCGCTCCAAGACACCTCCGTGAAGCTCCGACCCGCTTTCGCCTCTGGACCAAAAATTCCGATCACCCATCACGCCGCCTGACCGCCGTATTTAGTATCCCTCCAATAAACCATGGAGGGGAGGGGAGGGGAAGGAGGGAGGGGGGGGAGAGGGGAAGGGGGCGGCTGCAAAGGGGAGAGGAGGGGAAACTTAGGTTTTTTTTGGGGGGAGTTAGAGGGGGAGAAGAGAGTTAGAGAGAGAAAGGGTTGACACACAGTATTCTTTGTCGGGTGCCAAAGTTTATGACAGTCATGTATCAATTGCGTTATTCTCGTGGCAGGGAAATATACAGTAACTTGGAAAAACTTCAATTTTTTGAAAGCAACTTTGAAAAAACTTATTTAAATCATTTTTAATGTAAATCCAGGTCAACCAGGATTAATTTCTTCAAGGGAACTTCTTTTCCTACACCCGAGTCCAGACTCTTGACTTTTTTAATGTGTTACTATTTGGTATTAGACGTTTTCATTTATTTCTTATAAACCCATTGAAATTGTTATTCAGCATCAAACGGTCTATCAAATTGAAAAAGTGTGTTTATGTGCAATGATTTTAAAGTGAGAATATGCATGCTCTATCGTGATTACCATTTTTATGTACATACATCAACGTGAAAATTAATTGTTCAAATGATATGCCAAAAGTTGATAATTGAAAAAGAAATTAGACCCAGAGTCGTTTGAGTTGTTAGATTCAAATTTTTATTTCACGTTCTTATATTATTTTGTATATCATTCATTAAAAGTGAGGTGGAATACAATATAAATCTCATTCAAAGTACCAATTGTGCGCATATTATGAGACACTTGTCATTTATTCAAAAAATAAAAGGAAAAAAGAAAATGAAATAAAATTTGAATCCGAAATGTATAATTATTTGGACAAGTATTCAAGTCATATTTACAAAACAAAAAAAAAATAAAATATTTTCTAAAAAAAATCTTATGCTCTCAATAGTTCCTCCATATGTGCATATTGATTTAGTAGATGGATTGACGGAATTGGGCGTGGCAGGAGAAAACTTGCCCCTGCTTCCAACTAGGGGTGACCACGGTTCTGGAATCGTTGGTTCCGGTTCCAAAATCGCCGGTTCCGGTTCCTTATTTTCCGGTTCCTCCAAAATTGGAATAGACGGTTCCGGTTCCAAAATTGGAATAGACGGTTCCGGTCCAGTTCAAAACCCGGTTCCTCCATGGTTCCGGTTCCGGTTTTAACCGGAACCGTTTGTTTATTTTTTGATAATTTTTTGATTTCTTAAAATAGTTTATCAATTTTAGTTTAAAAAAAAAGAAAAATAAAGAAAAAGACTTGGACTTTATATTCAATAAATTTTATATTTAATATTAATAATAATATTAAACTATCTATATATACTATTAGCGTATAGAAGAATCAAAGTTCACGTAGTTCGCTTACAACATTTGGTCTAAAACTTATCTCATGTAATTATGAAAATATAACATCATAATAAACATTTAACATTTCTTCTAACATGTATTTACCAAAACAAGATTGTTGGTTTTAACCTTTAAAAAAATGGTTCCATCACGGTTCCACATACGGTTCTATCCGCCGGTTCCACAGTTTTTGAGACCTAGGAACCAGAACCGGAACCGGCCTACACAGTTCTAGTTTCGGTTTAGGAACCGTTGACCACGGTTACGGTTTAGGAACCGTTGACCACAGTTCCGGTTTAGAACACGGTTTCGGTTCTATTTGGCCACCCCTACTCCCAACTTCATACATTTTTAATAGTATAATTTTCATACTCAAAATTATTTATTTTTTGAAGATATTATTTCAAAAACATTGGAAGTATTTTCTTTTTAATGTTTTTTTTATAACAATTCAATCACGCTAGTGTCAATGTCCTCGCTCCATCCTAAATGAATTATATTGTAAACTGAAAATTGTACAAGAATAGCCTACACATTATGTAAGCAAAACCCATAAAAATTTGAAGTATATTGAAAATTTTGGTTGTCAGTATTTTTGTTTATATCTAAAATGTCTAAATCAAATCATAACTACTAAATTTTTCAAGGCTTATAATGAGGTGATTTGAGATAATGGTAAGTGACAAGGTGATATATTGAGGTCGAAACACTTCGACGTTGCGGGTTCGAATATGTGTGGTGACATTTTTTTGCTGAAATATTGCAAGGGTTGTTGATGGGTTCGTGGCCCGTTGGTCATCTCCCTTGCAGCTGCAGAACTAGGGATAGCAATGGACGGGTTAAAACCTGCCCTCGCATCAAACCCTCTCCATCGGGGCGGGTCTAGACCCGGTTAAACGGGTCTCGGTTCTAAAAATATAAAATCCGTCCGGATTTGGGCGGGTCCCAGGTCCAATAGGACCCTCCCCCGCCCCGCCCCGCCTCGCCACATTAATATTTATTATATTTTTTTATATGTATTTAGATACTTTCCAATATTTATTTTTAGAATTAAGTGTTATATTAATTTTAATTTACTACTATATGAATTTTAAATTCCAACACCACAACAAATCGTTGGAAAATTCCATGAATAAAATTGTTGGAATAAACCATTGAAATACTATTGGAATTTTAAAAATTCTAACATAAATTCCATCGCTAAGATATATCATTGGAAAATTCCAACAAAAATTCCAACGGTAAACAAAATGTTGGAAATTCCGTTGGAAATTCAAATATCATTGGAAAATTTTAATATGGGTTAAAAGATTTGATAGTATTATCTATATCAATAAAATATATCTCCTCTTCTGGAGTCAATCATATTAAAACTACATAGTTAAATATGTGTTTGACTTGGGATAAATTAATGATAGGTGACCTACTGGGAAGTTAAAAATATTAGATAGTGAGATAAAATAATTGAATATTCCAATGGTATAACTTCGTTGGAATAACCATTGGAGTTTTTTTTCCAACGATTATATATATTCCAATGGTATAACCTGTTGGAATTAGTGTTGGAAAAAATATTGGAGTTTTTTCCAACGGTTGTATATTCCAATAGATAAATACCGTTGGAAGTACCGTTGGAATATTTTTTTGGAATTTCTATTGGAATTTTGCCATTCCAACGGCCATTTTACTAACGATGCACTTTCTATTAGAATTTCCGTTGGAATCGATAATTCCAATGGTAATTGGCCAAGTTCCAACAGATTATTTCGTTGGAATTTTCTTGTTTTCTTGTAGTGTGAAAATATTTTTTAATGGAAAAAATATTTAATTAAATTAAGAATACAAAAAGATAATTTTCATACCCGTGTCTTGGTTTCTCTTGGCGGGGCGAGTCCCATGTCTTGGTTTTTGTTGGTGGGACGAGTCCCAGGTTTAGACAAAACCGCCCCAAACCCGCCCTAATGTCATTCCTATGTAAAACTGCCACTAATGTATATCCCTCAATTCACAACCCGCCTAACCAAGGGACGTTTGGTACATATTGGGGGGTTTCTAGCCTTCATACATTCCCTCGTCAAATTAAAGAGACGAATAGATATTGTATAATTTGGAAAATGCCGACATGTGATTCATGTATATTCACATTGACTATAAACAGTACAGACATGTGACAATAAAGGATAACAACTAACAAGCCATCCCAATTTTTTTTTTTTTTTTTCTTTCTCAAATATGGGGATGGATATATTTCGATTTAGTGACCCTCAACAATCGCAAATTTGCAATATATTCTAAAACATGCGGTAGAAAGTACAAACAAATATGAACATGCATGTATCAAAATATTTGGCTTTATAATTTAAGTCCTTTTTTTTTTCTTAACAATTAAAGCATAGTTTATGTTAGAAGTTGTAATTTTAGTTTGGCAAGTTCTTTATATGTGTATCTTATGGAGAATTCCACTTCGACTTCAATTTAGTTTGAATTCAACTAATCAGATATCCAATGCATGTATACAGGACGGAGAGGGCAGCTAAGCTTAAGCTTATATAATATTTTATGTATAAAATTATCAAAGTTTAAAACATGTACCTTTATGAAATAATAAAATTGTCTTTAATTTATCCCAAAAATTAAAGCTTAAGGCTGCGTTCCTAGCTACATACACCTTTAATTTCCGTAATTTAGATTGGATGGCTAAAATTAAAATGATACGTAAATATGTGCATTCCTTGTACATCCACAAAATATCATTGATCTTTGGAGCAACAAAAATAAGGTTGTATTTTTCTCCCCTTCCTCCCACGATAGGAGGAGAATATTTTCTTTACGCTGTTTTTCTCCTTTATTATTCTCTTATTGGTGGAAGTAGGTTTCTTCAATGTATGGAAATTAGTCTATTTCTTTTTTTTTTCTTTTATCTATTCAAATTTGACTAGATCTGTATTTATAGGCTTCATCCGGAGTTTCCCACCAGATTTCTCTGGAGTTTCCCACTAGATTTCTATGAAAGGTAGGAGTTTATTGAATTTTCTCAGATTGGCTTCAAGATTTTATACCGATAGTAGCAGGGGCGGAGCTAGACTCGAAATATTGGGGCTGAAAATTTTTGGGGGGCTAAATTAATAAAAAATAAAAATTTAGTACTAAACTTTAATATTTTAAAATAAAATATATATATATATAATTGATATTTCAAAAACAAATTTGGGTCTTTGAAAATTTTTGGGGGGCTAAATTAATAAAAAATAAAAAATTAGTACTAAAATTTAATATTTTAAAATAATATATATATATATATATATATATATATAATTGATATTTCAAAAATTTTGGGGCCCCCTTTTCAAAGGGGAGGATCCGCCCCTCGATAGTAGTATCAAGTTGGTTAATGAGAAATATAAATTCCTATGATCAACAAGTATTTTATTTTTAAATATTTACTTACAAGTCATACAGATCGTTGCCAACATGGGCATATTTAATTTTTGATCGGTGTGGTCCAAAAAATTTCGTTTCGACTGGGCGATTATCGAGTCGAAATATTAACAAACAAAAAATAAATATTTCAATAAAAAAATGCAAATCTAAACGTCGTATCTTTAGCAATTGTTTGCCGATTTTCATACTCTCCAATTACAAATTATCTTGAATGAACTTTTTGGAGAAGTGACATCCAAAGCCAATGCTAAATTAACAACCACACAACTATTATTATTATTATTATAAAAATAATGGACTTTTAGATCCAAAAATTTATTTGAAAAGTGTTTCCAAAATACTTAATATTATCAAATTTGGAGCATTTAATGCCTTAAAATGGTCCAGGTAATTCGTAATTTTTTTGGTCTTTTGAATTTTAACTTATTCTTTTCTATAGGCTGATTTTTTCGTGTGATCTAACCCAAATTTAACTGAGCCATTATGAGTTCTAGTGCGGTCCAATCCAAAGTTAATAGGGCAATTCAGAAACGTGCGGTCGTCGGACCGCAGACTGGCATCATGTGGCTACGCCATTGGTTGCCAAGATGGCTCGAGATACGTTGCCAGAGGGCCGTGGCGATGACCGGCCAATCAACTTCAGTAAATATTTTGAAAATTAAAATTTGAATGTGGCCCCACATGAAGGTAGCAGCCTAATTATATGATGGATGGAGCCCAAACTCAACAAATGAGATTGGATCCTAAAATCAATTGGTGATAGAAAGAGTAACTAATTAATAAATAAGACTCTTTTCTTCCTTCTAATTAATCAATATGCTACAACTCACAATTAATATATTTAAACAAACTATACATGAATTTTAATATTATTAAGACCGCTCGCGACACAGTTGGCCACCCCCCATATGTAATAAGACGATGAAGCAACAAAACAAATATTGTTTCCCACATTTCATCCTATAATAATTGAAAATCGACATGCATGCCAACTGCCAACTGGAACTCACAAGCCACACAAGAATATCCTTTTTTTTTTTTCTTCATCTCTCTTTTTTCGTTGCCCTGATTTTTCCTTGAAAACTCTATTAATTATTAACCCTTCATACTGTGGGAAGCATATAATTAATAATGCATATTAATTACCTACGCCAAAAAATAAATAAATTGAATAATAGAAAGCTGAGGTGGAGGTTTTAAGCATGCAACGAATGTAGAACAAAGGACAAAAGAATACAACGTAACAGGGGTGGCAATAGCAAATTAAACCTATTATTCCACACCTTGGCACCACCCTATGGCTAACCACGCATCATCATTATCATCATCTCTTTTTCTTCAAATCTCATAGGATTTGACTTTAATTTTGATGGGCTGCTTACAAAGTCAGACATATTAAATTATGTTGACGTGCGTTTTGGTCAACAAGTAGAAATATGTAAAAGGTTTAACACGTGGAAATGAAAACGTGCGTAACGTATCTTTTATTTCTGGCTAATTATGTCTTTCTTTGTATTTTGCCGAGCAGGAATATTGGGGTCGGTCTTTTTTATAATTTGTTACTATCTCCCCCCTTTTCTTTTTCCCTTTTCAGACTTTTTATACCCCTTTTGAGTAAGTGGGTTTACAATAGTCATCTTTGCACTAACTATTCATTAATTAATAAAATAGCTAAAAAGGCGACACATGTCCCTCTATAGTTGTGCATGTCAGCCAAACTTGCCACTTGTCGACTTCTCTTCATAATTCTCTCGACATGTGGCGGTTTCGATACCGATAAAGTGCTAAGCATGGGCGTGTGATTATTTTTACGAGGTTGTCGCGCTGCGTGTGCTTCATATTGAAATCGGGCTCGGGGCTCGGCGGCCGTGTTGTGGTTGGGCTCGTAGCGGTTGGGCTCGATGGCCGCGAGCCTAATTCGTGGCGTGTCGTAAATGCGTTATTGTTGACGTCACTCGCAGTCGCCTCGGATATGTGTTGGGATCGATGGCGTGGATTAATTTCTTCCGGCCGGGTGTCATCAAAGGCCCCCAAGTTTGACTTGAGAGAAAAATCTTTGACGTCGGAGTTAAACTTTAATGCTAATGATGAACAATTAATGGGAAAACGGATTTTTCAAAGGTTTTGTTCTTTCCTGGTACTGTCGCGTAGCAATTAATGCTTGAAACGGCGCATTAATTGGGTTGCCATAATAATGACAGACACGTGGTATCTCGTGGTTGGACCAATCTTGCAGCAGAACCAAAAGTTACGCGATTCTGTCGGTAGGCGTGGGGACACGGCGTTTCATCATGTTTCGACGGCTTTTGAGCTTTTAAAAGAGCGTCTTTCGAATAAACGCCCCGTTTATCGAGGAAACTTGTCTATAAATACCTTTGTTTTTCTTCATTATTCACTTTCGCATCCTTTAACCTCGAGCTAAAGTAATTAAAACCGAAGCAGAAATTTGTCGGCTTCCCAAGTTCGAGACTTGAACTTAGGTATTTTTTCAAATACTCTTCCTTTACCTATAAATGTCTTCTTTTGAAGATAGTAGAGTCGTAGTTATAGTGTAGAAGTTGAAATTGAAGATCCTCCATCCAACCCTCTGTTTATTTTTCACAAAGACGGCGATCTCCGTCCCACGGCCGAGTATTATCCAGATATCTTCTCCGATTCTTCACGAGGTGGAACGTCCTTGGAGCGACGACACTATCTTTGATCTTTGACGCTGACCGTTTATAGAGAAGGAGCGGTGTATCAACCCGGATCGTACAAGAGAATTAGGTGAAGAATCGCCAAGTGTTGATTCTAAACGTGGCCGACAAAGAAGAAGATATGGATCCACCGAGCCGGAGCGTGACAACGAGAGCGAGTAGATGAAGCTGTCCAGGGGATTCGAGGCGGGAAAGGCCACTAGGGCCCATAGGCCACCGTAATGGCGACGGTCGACAAGGAGGAGGACTCGTCTTCGTGTCGAGCCTCGTTGACGCCGAGTGATATAAACGATATCCCGAGCATGTTGATGATTCGGGGAGGTGGATGAGCTCCGGCGGATGTACCGTATTCCGAGCGGTATCTACTTTTGGGTACCGGACGGCACGGAAGTTCCCAAGACCCACCCAGAGGTTGCATGGCCGTATTTGCTCCTAGCCTTTTATATGGTTTAAGATTTCCACCGCCGCCTTCCTCACGCGGTGGTTTTGCAAGTGGGGTATGCATCCGGCCAGGTGCACCCTATTTCTTGGGGAAGGATCATCGGCCTCCGGTGATGTTTCACCTGGAAAAATATCCTCGCCCCAAGTTTAAGGAGATGAACGAGCTCTTTGTATGGCGAGCGACTCCATCGTCTCGGGGTCGACCATCCGGATGGTATTACGCATGACCGATGGGGTATCCGGACGGTTTGGTGGAGGGTCTCCTTCTTCTCTGGAAGGAGTGGAAGGATAAATGGTTCCGGGTGAGCGCGAGTGGCAAGCTCGTGTGGGGGATGGAGAAAGTGAGACAGATTCTTCATCCCCATCAAAATTTGTTTTTGGTTACTGATAAGTCTTATCTTTTCCCTTTCCCCGCTTTTGCTTTTTATTGTTTCCTTTTCATAATTGTCCTTTCTTTCCACCTTTACAGAGGAACCGCATCAAAGGGCCTCTGCCGCCCACTTTTATTCGAAGGCGTCGAGAACATCCGGCCCGGGAATCATGGACAGCGGATTGAGAGGTTAGCCACCGAGGCCAACTTGGCCGCATGGTGGTTTGAGGCTCGCCGCCGCCGCCGACCCCGGCCGGGGCGGCTCGGGATGAGGCGGCCGAGCGGGAGGTGGTGGTCGAGAGAGTGCCTCAGCGAATCCTCTCGTTAATGAAGAAATACGGCCCCATTCTCCAGGGATCGGTCGGCGAATCGAGCAAGGCTGCGCCGCCTCCGCGACGACTAGTCCCCGGGCAGATCATCCGCGCCCGTAGGCGAACTGAGTTTCCCTGAGCCGCCGAGTGCGCCGTTCGAGGTAAAACACATGTATTTCTTCCATTTCCTTTTGAGTTGTCTTTTTGTTTTCTTTTGATCTTTCTTCTAACGGTGGTTGCTTTATGCGGGCGTGGCTCGGATTTGCGTGCACGCCGCATGTGAGGAATACGGCACGGCGATCTCGGCGGCCGCCGATCAACTGCGGATGTGGAGGCGGCTCGAGAGAAGATATCCGGCCGAAAACGTCCTGCGATGGAGTGCCGGGAGCAGCGGCCCGCCTCTTCAAAGAGAAGAGGGGAATTGTGATGGATGAGCTCGATCGGATCCGAGTTGGTTGGTCGGCGGCGCCGAACATCCCGAACGACCCCGGAAAATGAAGGTCCGCGAACTTTCTCGGATGACCTCGGCGGGGAAGGTCATTTCATTCCTCCAAACCAAGCAAGAGATGAATATTGCGAGGGAATGGTTGGACTACGCCCTCGGTGGTTTGTGGAATTCGTTCGATGTGCCACGCCGAGCAGAGGAGCAATCACGGGTCTTACGGGAGCAGTCGGGCCGCACGATCGTCCCGAGCCCGTGCCTGGACAAAAGGCATCGAGCAATTTCGCCAGAGATCGGCTTTGAAGAACAAATTCAATATCTTTATGGCCGTATGTCGGGCGGATGATTGAGCTCTTATGGCATGCGGTTGGGGAACCCGCGAGTTGGAGAAAAAATATGCCGACCTGGAAAGGCGGTACGGGGATCCGGGAGGCTATGCTACCTCCCAAGGGGGTGCAAGAATCTTTTAAGACTCAGCGGATGAGGCTATAGCTCGGGCCAACTCCGAGAGAGAGGCTGCGAGGCGAGGCGAGCGGAGCGAGATCGAGCCCGCAAGGTGAAGAAGAGCTCGGGGTTAAGGTCGCCGAGCCGAACGTCCGCCACTACCCGGCCGAGGAAATGGAGAGGCGTCTATCCGATGCACGCAGGGAGGAGTGAAGAAGCCGCCCGCCGACAAATTGAGGAAGTTCGTAGAGAGGCCATTAAAGCTTACAAAGACTCAGGAGTATGCATTCATGTTAACTCGTGGCCATGCGACCAGTCTCCAAGAAATTCTTGATTTACTTAAGGCGGGCGTCTTGTTGCTCGGCTTGAGGAAGATTTGGCCCTCCTAGAGGCCGATCTCAATACCCTTCGGCCGAACTGCGGAGGCTTCTAATGCGCGCAGGCTCTCCTCCTCCGGATGTGGAAGAAGTCGCCCTATTTTGTCGATATTCCGCCCCGCTCGTCTTGATACTTTTATATGTACCCCTAGGTAGGTAATTTGGCTTCGTGCCTCGAGATGTAACTCTGCTCCGGCCTCCCTTTTGTAATTATTTTTGAAGTAGAAATGAATTATTATTTTCCTTTCTGTGTATGTATTTCAAGCTTTTGTGGATGTTCGGCTCTTTCCTTTTTGTAAGATTGTTGCTTTTCTGCCTTCTTTTTCCTCTTATTTTCCCAAGACGGGCTCGACTTTCAGCACTTCCGAGTGAGGGGGTCCGCTCGCCTTAATCGATTCTTGCACTCGGGATATAAAACCGTCCATTTTGTATTTTGAAATTTCGTGTATAAATTGAGTCTACGATTTGCGCAGTGCGTAACAAGTCTTGGTATTGTGCTCGGTGCGTAACAAGTCTTGATTTTGGTGCTCGGTGCGTAGTCGAGTCTTGGTATTGTGCTCGGTGCGTAACCAAGTCTTTATTGTGCTTGGTGCGTAACAAGTCTTTATTGGCGCTTTTGCAGTGCGTAACCAAGTCTTTGTATTGTGCTCGGTGCGTAACCAAGTCTTTATTTGTGCTCGGTGCGTGAGCGAGTCTTTATCTTGTGCTTGGTGCGTAACAAGTTTTTATCTTTGGTGCGTGCTAGGTGCGTGAGTCGAGTCTTGGTATTGTGCTCGGTGCGTAGCCGAGTCTTTATCGTGCTCGGGCGTAGGCGAGTGCTTTATTGCGCAGTGCGTAACAAGTCTTTGTATTGTGCTCCTCGGTGCGTAGTCGAAGTCTTTATTGTGCTCTCGGGCGTAGCCGAGTCTTTATTGCGCTTGGTGCGTAACCAAGTCTTTGTATTGTGCTCGGTGCGTGGCGAAGTCTTTATCTTGTGCTTGCAGTGCGTAACTAAGTCTTTATTGTGCTCGGTGTAAAGTCGAGGTCTTGTATTGTGCTCGGTGCGTAGCGAGTCTTTATTGGTGCGTAGCCGAGTCTTGGTATTGTGCTCGGTGCGTGACCAAGTCTTGATTTTTGGTGAGTAAAAACTTCGTTCTCCTTTAAAGAGCTCACGAAATACCAGATGAAGGGGTAATTCATTGGAATCCTATCGGATCGTAGATCGAGATCTTTATTGATAATACCGCCGGGTATGCTACATTCCATGGATGTGTAATTTTTTCTCCACTCAAATATTCTAATGGTATGCCCCACCGGATAAGACGTGGTGATCCAAACGGGCCCTCCCAGGTTGGCTTCAATGGGCTCGGTTGAATGCCCGTTATCTTTTTCAATACAAGATCGCCGACTGAAATCTTCTTTCTTTTACTTTCGAATTGTAGTACCTTTCGCTCCTTTGTTTATACATTGCATTTTCATCTCTAAGATCGCACCTTTTTCTTCGAGCGAGTCTAGTCGGCTCGGGAGCGCCTCATTCTGATCTTCTTCAAAATTTGCAATTCGGGAAGGTAGGGGCTCCAATCTCGACAGGGAATCACCGCCTCGGCTCCATAAGCTAAAGAAAAAGGTGTTTCTCCGGTGGTACATTCGATGTGTCGCTCTCAGTATGACCATAGTACGCGGTAGTTCCTCCGCCAATTGCCTTTAGACTCCTCCAATCTCGCCTTCAGGGTATACTTGAGTATTTTATTAACGGCCTCAACTTGTCCGATTCATTTGGGGGTGGTATGGAGTTGAGAAATGGTTTTTATGTGGAAACCTTCACAAAAATTCTGGAATCTTTGATTTGTCGAATCTGCTTTCCCATTGTCCGTAATAATTGAATGTGGTATCCCAAATCTACGAGATGATAGATTTCCATACAAAGCTCACAACCTTTTCTTCATCTATTTTTGCGGAGAGCTCCGCCTCCGCCCATTTTGTGAAATAATCCACCGCCACAATGGCATACTTGCGCCCCCTTGCCAATGGGTAGTGGTCCGATGAGGTCCATTTCCCGTTTGGCAAACGGCCATGGGCTAAATAATATGAGTAAGGCTTGATGATGATATCGACCTGTGGTGCAAACCTCGCATCTCTCACATCTTTTGACGAGGTCGGTTGCGTCCTTTCGGGGATGGCCGTGAGTATCCTTGCCGTATTAATTTATAGGCCAACGTTTGGCCCCAGCGTGGTTGCCGATATTCCTCATGAACCTCTCGAAGTGCATAATCTGCATCTGTCTCGGAAAGGCGGCAGAGGAGTGGGATGGAGTATCTCGTTTGTATAGGATGCCGTCTACTAGTGTAAACCGAGCCGCTTGAGTTCGTAGTGTTCGGCCTCGCCTTGTTTTTAGGTTGAACTCCTTTCTCTAAGTATTGGATGATTGGGGTCATCCAAGTCCATGCTCGGCGGTTTCGGTTGTATATATTTTCTTTGCACCGAGTGACGGCGCATGATAGTATGACCGTGACATCCGTGATGGCATCCGCCCCTGGACTAGAGCCGAGCCGAGCTAGGGCATCCGCTTGCATGTTCTTGGCTCGGGCACATGTAAGACTTTTGTCTTAAAGTGTGATAGCCTTTTCTTGACCAAATCCAAATATTGTGCAATTTTTGCTCTTTTGCTTCAGATTTTCGCCGTTGATTTGATGACGACTAACCGAGAGTCACTTTGTGCACCAATAGTTGTTTTAGGCCCATAGAGGTCGCCATATCTAAGCTCGCTATGAGCGCCTCATATTCGGCCGTTGTTCGTTGCGGGGAACTCGAAATCGCACGGCCGAGCAAAGTAGCATTTTTCATTTGGATCGATTATCACGATTCCGCCCCGCCGCCTCGCTGCGGTGGAAGAGCCGTCAACGAATAATTTCCATTCTTGGTCTTCCTTGACTTCTAATTGTATGGAAGACGTGAATTGCCACAAAATCGGCTAAAGCCTGTCCTTTTATGCGATCGTGGCTCGTATATAATGTCAAACCGCTAAGTTCGACGGCCCACTTAATCATCCCCCGTAAGTATCGGGTCGGTGTAACACTTGTTTCAACGGATAGTTCGTCAATACTATAATCTTGTGTTCTAAGAAATATGGACGGAGTTTCGCGCGCATGATAATTAATGAATAAGCCGACTTTTCCATTGGTGGGTACCGGAGCTCGGCATCATGTAACGCTGACGTGGTGTAATACACTTTGGATGTTGAATAGAGCCATCTAGCCCGATTAACACCGGTGATGGCGTATTCGGATACCGCCAAGTACAAATACAAGTCCTCCTTGGGTCGGTTTTTGTAATATAGGGATTGAAGATAGGTGTTGTTTGAGGGATTCAAAGGCCATCTTGTGCCTGCTCGGTCCACTCGAAATTTTTGCTTTTCTTTATGATTTCAAAGAAAGGTTTGCACTTGTCGTGGACCGAGAAACAAATCGGTTGAGGGCGGCCAATCGGCTGTTAGGCTTTGTACCTTTTTACGAGTTTGGGGATTCTAGGTCGGTGATGGCCTTGATTTTGTCCTGCAGGTTAGCTTCAATTCCCCTTTGCTGACCATATACCCCAAAAATTTACCCGAGTCGACCCCAAATGTGCATTTTTTCGGGTTTAACATCATCTTGTACTCTCTCAAAACAAAGCAAACATTTTATTAAGATCGTTTAGATGATCGGACATGTACTGATGATTTTACTAGCATGTCATCTACATAGACTTCCATAGTGTGACCTATCATTTTCTCAAACATCTTATTTACTAACCTTTGATAGGTCGCACCAAAGATTCTTCAATCCGAAAGGCATCATCTTGTAGCGTGATGAATTCCTCGAAAGCGAGAAGAGAAAAATGAGGTATTTTCTTCATCTTAGGTGCATCCGTATTTGGTTGTAACCCGAGTATGCGTCCATGAAGCTCATCGGCTCGTGTCTTGCCGTGGCATCTACCATATAATCGATATTCGCAATGGATAACCGTGTCTTTGGGGCATGCTTTGTTGGTCGGTAAAATCCACGCATAGGCGCCATCGCCATCGCTTTTCTTTACCAAAACAGATTGGCGACCCATCGGGATAGAGGGCTTCTCGGATGAATTGATTGTCTAG
This sequence comes from Rehmannia glutinosa, assembly GCA_016081115.2. Classification (NCBI taxonomy): domain Eukaryota; kingdom Viridiplantae; phylum Streptophyta; class Magnoliopsida; order Lamiales; family Orobanchaceae; genus Rehmannia; species Rehmannia glutinosa. The sequence continues at coordinate 3,916,197 of CM071934.1, read as the reverse complement.
TAACTTGTTAACCTCGATTTCAAGTCTTTGCTGTCTATCGGGGCCGAGTTGCGCTTTTTCTCGGATGACCGGGCGGAACGTTAGATCAATATTGAGGCGGTGGCACGCATGCTTGGGGTCAATTCTGGCATGTCTGCGTGAGTCCATGCGAAGACGTCAAGATTATTCCCCAAAAAATTCGATCAACTCACTTCGATATGGTTACGGAAGATCATGACCAATACGTAGTTGGCGCCCCCGCTTGGCCTACCGGCATTGATTGCATCAACCTGTTCTCTTGGTTCCGCTCGTTTTCTTTTCTTGCTTTTCCCCTCCTTGATTTGCGGGGGTAATTCGTCTTGGCGGCCGGCTCGTTTTCGATTGCGGCTCGCCTTCTTCCATCATTAGCTCCTTCCCGGCCGGCGTCCGGGTTATCCTCTGACGACCACACTTTTCTCGCTCGGACTCCTCCCGGGCAAGGGATTATCTTGTGTGGTTTCTTTGGTTTGCCCTTGTTCCACCACATTAATCTCCACCGGTCGGAGTTTAAGAGAGCACTCTCGTGACTCCTTTGATTCCCCTTTATGTATAGCTTCGCCATCGGACGTCGGGAATTTTATACAAAAATGATATATTGAAACTACGCTTTGATATGATAAAGCAATGGCCTCCCAATGATGGCATTGTACTCGAATCGGCATTGATTATTTTGAATGTTGTCATGACGATCCGTTTATGCAAACCTTGTCCCATTTGGATGGGCAAATCAACTTCTCCGAGCGGGACTATCCTTCCTCCTCCAAGCCCCGAGAATGCTATCGTTACATGGACGGATATAACTATCATCCACGTTTAATCTTGAAATGCTCGGACATAAATGATCGATGAATAGCTTCCGGAGTCAATTAAAATTCGTGAACCGGAATACCGAGAATCGGTGCCGTGATGACGGAGGTCGAATGAGGATGGACCACCTGGTCGGCATCCGCATCCGAGAACACAAAGTGGCGGTGGGTTGGCCTTCCTTGATTTTCGCCACCCGAACTTGTCTTTCGGCATTAGTTGCACTGTCTAACATCGGCTTTTCTTTTCTGTTGGAGCGTCTATCCTCCGTTGTGTTGGTATTGATTCGACCGACACTTGACATCATGAGGATTTCTTTCCCCTGGTTTTCGACTAGGGGCGGTAGGAGAGCTGGGTTGATTACGCGCTCCGGGTTGACGCTGAGCGATCCGGTGGGGGTGGTAGCTCATGAACGTATCTTTTAAGGCGCCGCCGAACAACCCGCATAATTTCCCCTAATTAGATCTCGGCACTCGTCAAGATCGTGACTCATCGATTTGTGATAGGCGCAGAATCAACGTGAATCTAATTTTGATGGCTCAATTTTCGAGAGGCCGAGCCGAGGCAACAAATTCAGACCACTTTACTTCACTCCATATGGCCGACGAGTGTGGGTCAAAGTACTCCTTAGCGCGGCGACTTCGGCTCTCGCCTCTTGGCGAGCTCTAAATCCGGTGGTCGGGTTTTTCCGAGAATGGCTTAAAACCTAACCCTGCCTAACCACGGTTCTTTCCTTCCGTCCTTTCTTACGTTCCTTGTCGGTGCTCGGGCGGTTACTTTGCCATGGCTTCTTCCGCACAAATATGGCGTTCGCGCGATTAAAAATTCTTGATACGAGGTCGCCCCGATTCGTGGATGGAGTAATTAAACCATGTTTCGAGAGCATCCGGCCATGGTCGCGATTAAAATGGCGTCATCGACACCGGTTCCATCTCTCGAACTTGTTTGTTGAACCGAGAAATATAGCTTTTCAGGGGCTCGTCTTTCCCTTGTTTGATGTTCACGAGGGAGTCTTTAGCGCGGCTCGGACTTTGACGTTAAGAAATGCGTCGTAAAAAGCGGAGGCTAGATCCCCCATGCTTGAATGGATCCTCGCGCAGGTCCTAAACCAACGGTGGGCTCTGGCCGCCCAAAGTCGGGGAAGGCCTGCGAGGAGGATCGCGATCGCTTGGATCGTATAGTTCCATCCATGCCAAGTACTTGTGAACATGAGTGGTCGGGTCGGTTTCCCATTATAGAGGCCGACTCGGGGATTTTCAACTTTGGTGGTAATGGGATCGCCAGATTCCAGGAGAAAATGGCGACGGAACAACTGGTGGTTCATTACTGGGACGGTCTCAAATCGTTTCGCCATCCGGACCGCCTTCTAATTCGTTTAGACGCAGCGACGCAGCGGTGTATTTCTACATCCCGTTCTCGCCATGAGCCAGGGCCTTGACTTGATTGATCTCGGCACGCTCCCGCTCATCCGGAAACTCCGAGCCGGGAACTTATCGATCGAGCCGGGAGAAAAGGATCAACTCCGGCCGTCGGCCAACACCGAGCGGGCAAGTGGCACGATGATGTCGCGTTGGTTCCAGTGAATGATTCTCGCTTATCCGACTTTGCTCCTCTTCTTCTTCCGCCGCGTCATCACGACGGACATGTTGTTGTTCATTACCTCGAATCGGCTTTCGGGCTTCGTGATGAGGAAGCCCTTGGGAATTTGAGGATTAATGTTAACATTTAGTTGTGGGTTGAGTGGGTTAGTATTTGCAAGGAATGGAGGGGTGCTTGAGAGTTCGTGGGTAGCGAGAGTTTGTGATATGAGTTGGTTCATTTGTTGTACAAAAGTTGGGTTGGCAATTACCGAGCGGCGGAAACAAAGTAGTCTTCCGCTCCGTTTCAGGTATATTTTGGCCATTAGTAGTCCGGCCGTTTGGTTGTTCAAATGTTGCTCTTGATCCCACACGAGCATTTCTCGTGATGACTCATTTTGTCTGTTATGAAGAAGCCAAACGTTAAATTTTACCTGGTTTTTACTTAACTTGCCTGTGCTTGGAATTCGATCGACCAATACGGTCCCCTTCCTTCTAGCGCCAATTTGTTGACGTGCGTTTTGGTCAACAAGTAGAAATATGTAAAAGGTTTAACACGGAAATGAAAACGCGCGTAACGTATCTTTTATTTACGGCTAATTATGCCTTTCTTTGTATTTTGCCGGCGAGGAATATTGGGGTCGGTCTTTTTTATAATTTGTTACTATCTCCCCTTTTCTTTTTCCCTTTTCAGACTTTTTATACCCCTTTTGAGTAAGTGGGTTTACAATAGTCATCTTTGCACTAACTATTCATTAATTAATAAAATAGCTAAAAAGGCGACACATGTCCCTCTATAGTTGTGCATGTCAGCCAAACTTGCCACTTGTCGACTTCTCTTCATAATTCTCTGACATGTGGCAGTTTCTGATACCGATAAAGTGCTAAGCATGGGCGTGTGATTATTTTTACGAGGTTGTCGCGCGTGTGCTTCATATTGAAATCTAGGCTCGGGGCTCGGGGCTCGGCGGCCGTGTTGTGGTTGGGCTCGGTAGCAGTTGGGCTCGGTAGCCGGCGAGCCTAATTCGTGGACGATGTCGTCGTAAATGCGTTATTGTTGACGCCACTCGCAGTCGCCTCTTTCGGATATGTGTTAGATCGATGACGTGGATTAATTTCTTCCGCATTCGGTGTCATCAAATTATATAAATGAATTTTATTTAAAAGGGACGAAAAAAAGTCACAGGTCGGATTTGGTAATTGGTGCCCACAAAAGATATTATAAAGGCATAGTGATCTAAGGCTCAAAAGTTAATTGGACCTCGTTTGATCGATGAAAAATTTAATGTATAAAAACATTAGTGGTTGTATTTTGAAAAAAAAAAAAAAATTAGGTTTGAATGAGTAGCTTAAAAAATGTAAAATATGAGGTATATATGAAATCAGAACCCAATTTGACTTTCTCTATATATAAAAAAATCCCAGTTTTGACTTTCGTCCAAATCTATGTGAAAAATGATAATACAAGCTCAAAATACATAAATTTCAGAATTGATAATGAGCACATTTTCCTCCAACTCATATTTTATTGTATTGAACTTTCCGTAACTTACATTTTTATCCTAGTTTCTTTAGGGAAAAAAAAAAAGACTAACCAGAAAAACCAGTCCTGCTACTTAATTCTCATAATACCAAATTAGAGACGGTATTTGAAACTTTCTTTGAAATTAGACTCGGTATTTGAAATTAGACATGGTATATACTTAAACCAAACAACTTGAACAAAATATCTATATCTCTAGCTCCCTGATGCTACCTGGTCCAATTTTTACAGGTTCAACAAAATCAATTGGAAAAAAGCTCATATGGATAACCCAAAACAATGTGCCCAAAATGGGCCGTATATATGGTTCATGCACCGTGCTACATTAAAAAAAAAAAAAACTCTAGCAAGTAATTCATTTGGAAGTACACAATTATTTTGCCTATTTTCGATTTCTATTGGTTAATTACTCCCTAATTTAATTTTCTCGAGAACTAATTTGAGCATCGACAAATTTTTCCCGGGACAATTACCCTATAACCCATAACAACTTGCCATGATCCAGGAAGTAGCCTTGATCGGAAACTTCCATATTCAAGTTTAGAGTAAATAAATTTCTCGTCACCCCGGCGCTGGACACACCTCTCGATTTATATTATCTTTGGGCCAAGAGATTTTGCAGATCGACGATCGAAAGATAGTGATCAAACACAAACGTGCATATATGGATTATCAAATAAAAAAAAAAAAACAAATCTAGCCCCTTTCCATTTTCACTATGTTTTCCTAGTCATTGAACTCGATGAAGCCTTAATTAAATATGTTTATGTCTTTTTTTTTTAAGAATCCAAAATATGTTTATGTCTAGCTAACCAATTATGCATATAATAAATGTGCATATGTACGAATAAGACAGATTCTAATAGGTATCCCGTGCCTCTAAATGATTTTATTATTAAGGGTAGTTCAAGCTGGAATGGGAGCCAATATTCATCCTGTGAATCATTAGATAAAAAAAAAATTAATTGATCAATGAAGAATATTAGAAGTAGATATCTAATTAATTAAAGTTTGGATACTTTTCAGATCATAATTATTTAATTGAAGAAGGTACAGTCTTAACCACAAACAAGCTTCGGTATCCAACTAGGTTTTGTGGATTTAAAATTAAATGTAGGGTCAAGGCAGACTTTTGGATACTACTAATATAATATGTAGGCAAAAAAATTTTTTTGGTCCTTTATCTAACACCACTTTGAGATTTCATCTTTTTTCTTTTCGTTTTTGACAAATAGTCATTTTTCTCAACAAAAAATTGAGATTTGGTCCTCTTACCTGCTATAGCAGGTTACTTTGACCTGTTGAGTTGATTTGGCATTTTTATTTTCAAAATTTTTAATTTTCATTTAGAAAACAATATTTAAATATTACATGGACCTAAAATATTCTCAATTTTTTGTATGTACGTACGTATGTATGTATAAATTGTCCTGAAGCATAAGTACATAAAATACAGTTGTCCAATAGTAGGTATTAGATTCATAAATTTTTTAGGTCAACGGCTAAAATGCATGGATACGAATATACGTGATTATATCATTTTTCCCATATTGTCCGAATTTTATAGAAAATTGAGGATTTCTTTTTTCCCTTTTAATTAAATTGCTGTTTAGTTCCAGAAGCAATTTGTGAATTTTCGATTTCTGGATTCTTTTTAGTTTTCACAATGGAATTTGTTAAATTAAATAGATTCTCCATCGCATTAATTGCCTTCTCTATTTCCCATCATTTTTATTGTGTAATGTTTTTTTTTTTTCATCTAAATGAAATGTACGTTTAATGTAACCTTTTTTTTTTGTTGCACGCTAATGTAACCTAAAATTTTAAAGAAGAGAAAAATGAAAAAAAAAATGATATTAGCAGGTTCGCATGTTCAGTTACATTTTTTAATAAGTTGGGATAGTGGTTGGAGGAAATGGAATAAATTTCGAAGAAACTGAATGCATAATATCGGATTCGAACTCTGGTCAATACCCTTTTCAATTACATTTGTTTTGCCTTTTAATCATTATATGTGCATACATTTTTGGAACCCAAACAGAAGGAAAAAAAAAATACTCACACATATGGTGAAGCAAATCTAATGTTAAAATTTTCTTGACGAAGAAACCTAGTATTCTAGTAATACGTGTTAAATAAAAAAAATAGTAATACGTGTTATATTTTTTTAATTACTTAATAATTTAATGGTATATTAATGATTTGTACTGAATAGATTTATTATTTATATGTACTACTAATTGATATTTACTATACATTTCCCACTAAAAAATAAAATACAACAACTTCATTAATATTTCATGATCCACCACCAAATAATTTTACTATATATCACGAGTCAAAACTTAATAAATAACAAACTTATAATTAAACCTGAACATTTGCTGAAAAGTGTTTGCAATTTGCTGAGGCGGATCCTCCATTTATTTATATTATCCTGACCCGTTGACCCTGTTTAATGTATTGAGTTCAGGTCATTTCTGCTCTAAATTAATTTTGTTGTCAGTTCCACAAGTTTGTTCAATTTGCAGCCTGAAAAACTTTTGTTATTTCAATCATATATATGTTGAGGGCAACATACGCAGAATGACATGCCACGCTTTTGATACGTACACGTAGTCACAAAAATTAAAGAAATGCCAAATATTTTAGCCCCCGGTGACGTGGAACGAGTCGAAGACGCATTTAATTTGGCTACAATGGATCAAAATAAAAGGGGTGAAATAGTAAAATTGTAGTCATGGCAGTGCCTTACGTAAAGTGAGTGAGTCCTTCGACTCAGGCCCGCCCAGAAAAATACAAAATTAGGGTCCAAAAATTTCTATTACCTTATATATATATATATATATATATATATATATGTGTGTGTGTGTGTGTGTGTGTGTGTGTGTGTAATAGATAGGAACAAACCTTCTTTTTAATGGAATTAGCTATGAATTATTGAGAAACTTGATTATACAGACTTGATTAATACTTTTGCCACAAAATTTGTGAGTCAAGTTGTATTTAAGTAATTACTTTGGATATGGTTGACATGTTATTTTAACTAATTTGACACAAACCTAAAAATTGCTAGGCACGGCCCTGACTGTAGTTTTTGGAGACGATGTTCGATTCCTTACCAGAACTTGGTTTTCTGAAGGAAACGACGAGACAATTCGAATTCAGAAGCTTCGCTGCTGACATAAGTCGTTCACGCCCAAAATTCCTTCGTCTAGGCCTGCTTCTAGCCCCATTTAAGTGTTTTAAGTTTTTAGGATTTTGTTTCTTGTTTGATTTTGGATTTGTTTAAAGGTTTTGGCTTTAAATATTTTTTAAGTCTTTATTTTCGAGTAGTTAAATCATATTTCGTATTATCAATAAAAGTTTTGTTTTATTTCAAAGATTATTTCGTCTTCCAATTATATGTCCCGTGTCACATAGTTGTATATGTAAAAAATGGTACTATTAACAGTGCAAATTGTAAAATAAAAACGAAATTAATGTCAATGGGTAATTTTAAAAAAAATATGTGATTTTAAATATAATTGAATTTTATTGTAATAGACAAAATCTCAGGGATAAATTTTGTAAATATTTACCTTTATGATAATATTAGTATTTAAATCTAAGGGATAGTTTCTAGTATATTGTCAGAAATTCAATTAAGTACTCCTATAAAGGGATAACATGGGGATCAATATTGTGCTCTAACAGTTGTGACTTGTGTTGTTAGGACGATTGATCCGGGTTTGATCTTATATGAGTGTGTGTGTGTGTGTGTGTCTCCTCCCTTATTTTTTTTTTTTTGATGAATCAATGTGTTTTTTTTTTTTATCAAACAATCAAAATGTCATACAATGTCATGCCCGTCAAGGCGAGAGAAAATCAAAGAACAAATAACCTATCACTACGATATCTAGAAAGACTATCATAATGAGATATCTAAGAATAAAAGGAGAACCAATGATCTATGAAAATCTGAAGCTTGGATATCGGTTGGTCCATCCGAATAAGCCAGGAGGTGGTGAAAAGTCGTGCCCTCATCAACAATGTGATCGCTGGCGGCGCAGCTCTCCCAACTCGCAAAGGTGATCGTTGGTCGATTCTCTCTGTGTATGTGGGAGATCGAATACTAAAGGTCCTCAAAGATGTTTCGAATGCGAATCGGGTGTCTTTGAACCCGCCAAGAGCAAGGCCACGGGAAGTGATCGTGGTGACCACCGCTGCGCCCAACTCGATCCAAATCAAGAGAAATAAAGCGGGCATGCCGCAGCCCCATCTCCGGCCGCTAGAAGCTCGGCATGAAAGCTAGACACCACCTGGAGAGAACAATGAAAAGCCAACATAAGTCTCGCGCGAATGATCTCGAATCAATCCCTCCGCCAAAGAATCAAAGTGTCCCGATCAAATGAACCATCCGTGTTCGCCTTGATCCGAGGAGACCGAGGGGCTCGCCAAATCACAATCCTCGGCTTGCGTGGAACCTGTGGTGGAGCACTCCCGCAAAAAGCCAACAGCGGGGGAAGCATCCAGGACCAATCTGATGGGTTCAGACGACGACTGAAACAAGAATCCGGAGATACCGCTCCACCGCCAAATAATGTGAGATGCCAAGAAAGGAAGGTGTCGATGCTTGAGACTATTCCTTTTCCGTCCAGGCAAACCATAAAATCAAGCAGGAACCAAGTGTCTCCTCCTTATTTCCCCCTATTATACTAAAAAAAAGGGGGATAGTATGAGATTTTACTCGTTTGTTGAACTTGAATTTTCCAACTGTTAATATTTGTCAAACAAAGGATCAGTTGAAATTTTTATTTTCACAAAAATAATAATTATTCATATACATGTATTCAATGGCGGGTAGTTGTGTTTTATAATATAAAAAACTATAAATTAATATGAATTTTTTTTCATTGTTAAAATTTATAAATTCGGTCCATTTTTCGCCCCATAAAGCTGGAATCATGCGCCCACCATTGCATGTATTATTCAATTCTACTATGACCATGTCAGCTAAAGCAAATTTGGATTCACAATTTCGAGTCATTGTTTGTGACGGAAGTTTTGAGGACTATTCTTAAAGCATGTAACAGTAACAACATTAGAACAATTTACTTAACGTCCTAGTTATAATTTAATTTTTTAGACTAATTCACTTGAGTTACTTGAGATTCAACGCTCTTAACTCTCAATTAAAGTTTAATTCAATTGTGATCAATTTTTTGCCGATATATTCTAATTTTATTTTTGGGTCAATGGGTCATGACATAGGAAAAGATGATGAGAACGCCAGCCAAAGAGGTAAAACTAAATTAAAGACTTTTTTAGCAAATTACGAAAATCGGGTGGGATCAGTGGCCAAGTCTGGTGTACTACTGTTCTGCGTGCGAGGTCCACTTTATTTTGACCAAGTCTTATTCACTGTTAACTCTAATTTATTAAGTCAAAAATGGCGTGATAAATAATCTCTTTAAAGTACAGATTAATTTGTAGTTTAGCATCTTCTTTTTCTTAACTTGATTTTTTATTTTTATTTTACATCGTGAATGTACATTACGCATTTAATTAGTGTTTTACATATAATAACATATAAATTAAAATAAAGAATCCAAAATAACATATATATAACCTTGAAAATAATTAAGGAAAATGAAGTAATTTACACACAAGGTCAAGGCTGCACCAAGTTCCATAGACGGAGCCAGGCTCATTGGCGAGGCCAGAAAATATAAGGTTGGGCCGATACGTAAAACGGATGGACAGGATAAAAATTTATAAAAAAAATAATATAAATCTTAACTACATTTTTTTTAAAATCTTACTATAATTTTTTTAAAAAAAAAAAAAGACACGGGGGGCCTAGTTAGGGGCCACCCCTCACAAGACTTTTTTTTTTTTGTCCAGTTTTTTCTGTGGAAAAAAATGAAAAAAAAAATTATATGTGTTTTTATAAGGGGGAAAAATAATTGAGCTAGGGGGAAATGAAGAGAAAAAATTTGGGCTAGGGTTAACCAGTTGAGCTGGCTTCGTCCCTGCGGGGGGCAATGGGGCAAGTTGGCCCCCTGCCTTCACCCATGGCCAGACTTGACATGAATCTCATAAAGCAATTTCGTCAGGTCCCATATATAATTGTTGGGAAACCATTTTCTTTATTTTGTCTACATTTTATATTTTATAATTATTATTGTATTATCGTCAGCAAATACATATGAATATTAAATTTTGAGGACGCCATGTGAAGCTCGCCTCATGTCTCTATTGAGTACAATTGTATAGGATCGGGATTCCTTCAAAATGGCAAATTACAGAATAGAAGATTACAAGAAACTGAATTAGCTATTACAAAAGTAGAACTTTCAGAAGCAGAGTCGAGATGAATCTTTTTCCGCAAAGCAATTACGTTCTGGCTAGTGCTCACGGTCTGACGTATTGCTTCCAAAGATGAAACGACTTACGTCTTCTGTGTAGTAGTATCACTAACACAGAAGCTCCTTCGAACTAGAAGATGTTGAAGACTTTTGTAACATTCCTAGATGTTACACCCCACTACTCCATAACAAACAAGTAATGGACTCTCTTCATTGGGCTCCAACAGTCCAACAGTCACTCGAATCTGGGCCAAACCTATTTTTGAGTGGCAAAACTTCAGTGGAACTGGACCTGGGCCCAATAGGGCCGGCCCACTTGTGATCATCCACTTGTGTTATAGTTTATACAACATATAACACCTTCTAGTAAATAAACTAGGATAAACAATGATTTGTATTCCAAGTGGGATAAGGCAAAAGCCTTTCATTTCCCTTTACATAATCTTTACATAATGCCCATTTATGTGGCTACTTTCGTGTATTAATTTCTCACTCACCGAAATTCGGTTTTGAGAAATAAAAAATACTACGAACATCTACTCAGAACCTAGATTAATAATATATAATTTAATTCCTCCAGAATTAAATTTTTAGCCACCGGACAATTGGTCAAAGTTGGGTCGACACCCACTTTATCAAAATCAAAATTTCCAACAATCCCTCACATGAGTGGAAATTAATGTATGAATGAATGCAGACACGCAAACCAGTCCTCAAGAGACAATATTGCATTTGGAAAGGTATCTCATGGCTTTGAACCTTCCGTAGTCAATACCATCGGGTACACTGGCGGCTTAGTGGACGCAATGCCTTGAACTATTCCTCCACGGTGTATACCTAGTCAAAAGTATTAACACAATAAGATCTCAACACCTTCTGTTCTCACGTTTTGTGTCCGTTTCGGCCATGGACACCACTTTGGATTCATAAGTGTTACTTTGAAGCGGCCCGCACTTCTTACTTATATAGGTGATCTCCTATCCAAGTATCCTGTCATACTCAACCTCAAAGAGGTGTAGGAATTATTAAAAGTCAAATGACTTAGCCTCACCACAACTTTGCACGTGTTTCAACACTTGGTATTGTTTTCTAGGGATGGGTTATAACATTGTTTCCAAGTGTTACAACATAACCTTCATAGTTTTGTTTTCCCATTGAACCAAGTTCTTGGGATCTCCAGTCATCATGGTTGGGTTACCACTATGATGGTTATTTTACTTTGTGGACTTTAAGCCCATTCCCTCTAGCAATTTACCTAATTGATCTCGATTCAGTACTTTCGTCAAAGGATCTGCCAAATTGTCTTTTAACTTTACATAGCAATTGACATCACACCATTTGAGATCAATTATCTAACGATATTGTTTCTCCGACGAATATGTCTAGACTTACCGTTATACATATTGCTCTGTGCCCTTCCTATATCCGTTTGACTATCACAGTGAATCATCACAGAAGGCACAGGCTTCCTCCAACATGGAATATCTTCCAAAAAGTTTCGAAGGCACTCTGCTTCTTCACCAGCTTTATCCAAAGTTATAAACTCAGATTCTATGGTGGACCGAGCTATACGCATTTACTTCGTGGGCTTCCACGATACCGCACCACCTCTAATGGTGAATATGTATCCACTAGTTGAATAAGAATCTTTCGAATCTAAAATCTAACTAGCATCACTATATCCTTCAAAATGGATGGATATCTTGAGTAGTATAGCCCATAATCCAAGGTATACTTCAAGTATTTTAACACTGGTTAATGCTTTCCAATGCTCGGCTTGGATTGCTCGTGAACCTACTTAATATATTTGGGTAGGCCAAGTCCGGACGTGTACAATTTGTGATGTACATCAAATCGCCTATTATACGTGAGTATTCCATCCGAGCCACTAGTTCGCTTTATTAGCAACCGATTTATACTTAAATCAACGGGCATCTTTGACGGTGAATCTGTCAAAAGCATTGAATTTCTTGAGCACTTTCTCCACATAGTATGATTGTGACAAGATAATTCCATCAGAGTTCTCACGATTTTTATCCCAAGGATTACATCAGGTCCCCATATCCTTCATGTCAAAGTTCCTCTTTAACATTCTTTTAGTCTCCATGATAGTATCATGACTACTGCCCATGATTAACAAATGTTCTACGTATAGACAAACTATGACAAATGCTTCTGATGTCCCTTTGACATATACGCATTTATCACACTCGTTGATTTTAAATCCATTTGACAACATCGTATTGTCAAACTTAAGATGCCATTGTTTTGAAGCTCGTTTCAGTCCGTACAACGATCTTATTAACTTGCACACCCTCTTTTCTTGATCGGGTGCAACAAACCTTTCAGGTTGTTCTATGTAGATTTCAGCATATATCTCTCCATTCAAAAACACCGTCTTGACGTCCATCTGATGAATCTCTAGATTGTGCAAAACAACAATCGCAAGAAGAACCCGAATAGACGCAATCCTTGTTACTGGAGAATAGGTATCAAAGAAGTCATATCATTCTTTTTGTTTAAAGTCGTTGGCTACAAGTCGTGCTTTATACTTATCAATAGTTCCATCTGCTTTATATTTCTTCTTTAGGATCCATTTACATCCTAAAGGTTTATGACCAGCAAGGAGATCAACCAACTCCCAAGTATGGTTCGCAGAATGGACTCGATTTCACTATTGATAGCTTCTGCCGAGCGGAGCATCCGGACTACGTAGAGCATCTTTAATCGAGTTTGGCTCACCATCTAACATAAATGTTATGTACCGCCCAAAAGACTTAGCCGTCTTAGACCTCTTCGCGTCTCGCTTCTTCACTAATTGGTGTTGAACCACTTGCAGTTTCGTGAGTTCTTTTATTAGTACTCACTTCTAAGTTTTCTCTACAAGGGTAGACATCCTCAAAGAATACAACATTCCTTGATTCGATTATGGTACCTTCAGTCATTTCCGGATTTTCTGACTTATGTATCATAAATCTATATGCACTAATTTGGTATGCATATCCCACAAAGACACAATCAACTGTCTTTGGTCCAATTTTAACTTGTTTTGCTTCAGGTATTGCTACCTTAGCCAAACACCCCCACACTTTAAGGTATTTATAAAAAGGCTTACGATTTTTCCACAATTCGTAAGGTGTCTTATCTTTCACTTTAAGTGGTATTTTATTCGATATGTGGTTGGCTGTTAAAACAGCTTCCCCCCACATATTCTGGGGTAATCTAAAACTTATCAACATGGCATTCATCATCTCTTTTAGAGTCCGGTTTTTGCGTTCAGCAACACCGTTAGACTGTGGTGAATATGGTGTTGTTGTTTGATGAATTATTCCTGATTGGGTACATAGTTCTCCAAATGGTGCAACATATTTGCCACCTCTATCACTCCGAATTATTTTAATCCGGCTGCCAAGTTGATTTTCAACTTCATTTTTATAATTCTTAAAAGCCTCTTATGCTTCATCTTTGCTTCTTAACAAGTATAAGTAGCAAAACCTTGTGCAATCATCAATAAATGTGATGAAATATTTTTTACCACCTTTAGTTTGCACAAATTTAGATCACACACATCAGTGTGTATCAATTCTAAAGGTAAAGTGATCCTTTCAACCGAATGAAACAGTAATTTGGCCATTTTAGCTTCAACACAAACGTCACATTTCCTTTGTGAGTTTACTTCAGGTAAATTAATCAGTTCTAAATTTACCAATCTTTTTATGACATTCAGATTTACATGTCCTAATCTAATATGCCATAAATTATAGCACTCAAAATATAAAAAGAAGATTCATTCTTATTCATATTCTCGCTTGAGAATGGCGATCAAATTACATTCATTTTGAACAGTCCTTTGTCTAGATAACCCCTACCAAGGAATCGCCCAAATTTGCTAAGACAAACTTCTCGGACTAAAAAACTAGTCTAAACTCATGGTTGACCAAAGAACGAACCCGAAACTAGATTTTTGCGGATGTCCGGGACATGCAAAGATATCTTTAAGCTTCAACTCCTTTCTTGAAGTAAGCTTTAGACCACCGTTCTAACGCCAAAGAACATCAGAAGAGGCGTGATTCCCCATATGGAGCTTCCTTCCATTCGATGGGATGTAAGAAGAGAATGCATCCGATCGAGAATAGACATGGCAAGTGGCACCGATATCCACAAACCATTCTTTTGGGTTATCCACCAAATCGCTTCAAACACCACCGCCGACATGTCAACGCTCTGTCACTCATTTTCTTCAACCACATTGGCATTGGATTTGCGGTTTTGTTTTCTTTTTCTTTCGTTGATTGCATTCTTGCCATATGGTTCGGTTTGCCACGATTGTAGCAAGCTCCCTGGAATTTTTTCCGGTTTTTTTCAATCAGGCGCGCCACTTGGAATGCTTCCGCAAAGCCATTCCTCGGCAGAGATTTCATGTAGGATCAACGGAACTTCGAACTTGTTCCATCACGTTTTAGAATCAACCGTCACAAAATCCAAGAACTTACCGACAACAAATTTCTTTTGCCAGATATCCTCGATTTGTACTTCCTCTCCAAAAATCCCACAATTCTTTGGAGGATTTCGCAAAGATAATACACATCGTAAAAATGCATCACTAAGTCCGTTTAGGACATAGTTACGACAACAGAAATCACTGGCCCCATGCATCAAATGCAGCGCATTTTTCAAAGATTCGCTTTTCGTTCTCAGCAACAACAGGAGCGTACTCGGTCAGATACTTCGCCAGACTTAGAGTAGATAGGTAAAACAGCATTTTTGCTGTCACCTCTTGAAGTCGAAACCCATGAATTTTCGGGTTTCTCAGCTTGAGTAGGAGGGATGATCGGGGTTCGCTTGAGCTTGCCATCGTGAAGTTCGATAATTGCTTTGTGATTGTTGAGTACAATTATACAGGATCGGGAATGCCTTTAAACTGGCAAATTACAGAAATAGAAGAATACAAGAAACTGAATTAGCTATTACAAAAGTAGAACTTTCAGAAGCCGAGTCGAGATGAATCTCTTTCCGCAAAGCAATTACGTCTCGGCTAGTGCTCACGGTCTGACGTATTGCTTCCAAAGATGAAACGACTTACGTCTTCTGTGTAGTAGCACCACTAACACAGAAGCTCCTATGTTGAAGACTGGTTGCTGGACTTTATGTGTAGAATGCAGAAAATTGCTTTTTGAGGTGTATTAAATGCTATGAATTTTCTGTGTAAAATCTGCAATGCACAACAATGAATATATAGCCAACCAACACCTGCAGGAGATAACAAAGTAGTGGGCATTAATCCAATTGTAACATCCCAGATGTTACACCCCACTACTCCATAACAGACAAGTAATGGGTTCTCTTCAGATGATCACTCTAATGATCACACAAATCCGGGACACCTACAATGCCCGATTCATTGGCTCAACAGTCCAACAGTCACTCGAATCTGGGCCAAGCCCATTTTCGAGTGGCAAAACTCGTGGACTGGACCGAGCCCAATAGGGCCGCCAGTCGGGAGCGCGCGTGTGGCCCACTTGTGATCATCCACTTGTGTTATAGTTTATACAACTTATAACACCTTCTACTAAATAAACTAGGATAAACAATGATTTGTATTCCATGTGGGATAAGGCAAAAGCCTTTCATTTCCCTTTACATAATCTTTACATAATGCCCATTTATGTGGCTACCTTCGTGTATTAATTTCTCACTCACCGAAATTCGGTTTGAGAAATAAAAATACTACGAACATCTACTCGGAACGTAGATTAATAATATATAATTTAATTCCTCCAGAATTAAATTTTTAGCCACCAAAAAATTGATTAAAGTCGGGTCGACGCCCATTTTATCAAAACCAAAATTTCCATCAGTCTCAAAATCTCAATCTTAAATTTACAAGTCCAACATTGTCCATAGATTGGAGACTTAGACACTCTATACTCCAGGATGAGGTGATATCCAAAAGTCAGCCAAGCCCAAACACAAAATTTGTTTGTTTCTGTGTTTAAAATTGAAAACATAGAGAGGGTTGAGTCTTGGGCAACAGGACAATGAAACATAGTCGCATAGACTTTAGAGGTTATACGAATACTTCATAGTGTACAATATTTGAAATTGAAATATATATGACTAAGTTTTTGTTGAAATGATCAATGAATTCATGAATCTGTACAATTTCACAGATTTTTGTATGATGTGTTTGTTTCGACAATTAATTGAGTAGACTTGGACATCTATGTATATAAAATCAAATCAAATTAAAATGAAAATGAATTTCGTTGAATGTACTAGAGATCATTTAATTATGGAAGGCGTCTCATCTTGTCCCTACAACACTTATTGGTCATACAAAAATAAAAATTGTCAACGGTATTGATTGCATGCAAAACCAGTACTTAGAATCTACACAAATCCAAAACCATTCTTCCCAAAACTAGGTACTGCCATGTGTACACTCCTTGATTCCCTTCTATAAATACACCCTCTCCATTTCTTTCTTAATCCGCTCAAATCCCAAGAACACACATTACATTTTCTTTCAGTTTTTGCATGTAACATTTTCTTAACGTGCGACAGGGATTTAATTAATTATTGTCACGGAAATGTCTCCAGCATTGGTGCTGTCGGGGAAAACCAGGGAAATTAATGGTAGTTATGATTCCCTGGAAATGTTATACCAGAAAGGTGTGAAACACATGTACGATAATGGGATTGAGCATGTTCCTAGCAAGTACATATTGCCAGCTGCTGAACGTCCAAATGTGAATAGTGAAAAAAATGGCAGCCCTGATGAGCTTAATCTGAATCTGCCCATCATTGATTTTGCTGAATTGCAGGGTCCAAACAGGGCACAAGTGCTTAAATCTCTTGCCTATGCCTGCGAAAACTATGGATTTTTCCAGGTAATGGGTCGCTCGAAAATTACGAATTTCATTCGCCGAATGGTTTTTTTCCTTAAAAAATTAAACGCAAAATTGCAAAATTGGACATGTACTTTTTCTAAATTTTAAATTTAGTCCTGTAAGTATAAAATTGCTCAATTTCAGTCCCATTTTCATCGTAATGTTTCAAATCTACTGGAAATTGGCACGTGAGTCACACGTGAGGCACAAAATTAGGGAACTTTTAATTACCATACAGCTGAAATGGCAGACAAAGATTTTTAATAATTTCATGTACGAGTCACGTGCCAATTTCTAGTGGATTTACAGCATTCCAGTGAAAATATACTATAATTGAGTAATTTTAGTACAAACTGAACTACCAAAAGCTTGTAGCTCAAGTTATACCGCACAGGTTTTGGAAGGGTGTTGATCAGAGTTGGACCCGTCTTTAAGTTTATTTAATCCCCTTTCTCATCTCCACTTCTCCCAACTTGTCATAAAAAAAAAAAAAAAAAACTTGTTGGACTAAAAATGTGAAAACGAACAAGACCCATTTTGACACCCCTAAATTGTAGGACCAATTTTGCAATTTTATTAAAACTAAATCATGTGTACATAAATTATAAGTTACTATGTTATTGCAGCTGGTGAACCACGGTATTCCCGAAGAGATTATAAGCAACATGGTGAATGTGAGTAAAAGGTTTTTCGAGATGCCATTTTCAGAAAGAGAGAAATATATGTCAGCTGATATGAGCTCACCAGTTCGATATGGGACAAGCTTCAATCAGACAAATGATGGTGTCTTTTGTTGGAGAGATTTTCTCAAGTTGGTTTGTCATCCTCTGTCTGATGTCCTTCCCCATTGGCCCTCTTCTCCATTCGACTTTAGGTAAGAGATAAACATAATCATCCAACTAGCTTTAGTAATTAATTAATTTTGTGGTAATAATTAATAACCATTACGTAATATAATAACACTTTGACTCGGCTGACTAATAATTATGTCTAAGTTTAATTATACCTTCACCTACTCGCCTCAAACTAATTTTTTAATTAGCTCCTAACTGACCTCAATTTTGATTGGAGGAACACTTTAGGCTATTCATTTTTTTTTCTCTAAAAATAAAATATATTTGGTGACAGGTTCGAAATAAATTTTTCATTCTTTTATCGAATATTATTTTGGTTTAATAATTATATTAATCACATCGCATCTACTAACTACAATAAAATTGCAACATTAACGAGAGAGGCAGAGAGCCCCCCGCCCAAAAAAAAAAAAAAATTAAATTCTGTAAAATTAATATAAATTACATATATAATTGTTAAACTTCAAGTTTTTGTCGCCCTATACTCTTTTATGTACTATTTTCAAGAGAAAACAACTTTCGCCTTCAATCTTCAATTTTCGCTACTGATTACATCTTTATTTTCCAAAAATAATTCAATTCACACTTTCAATCAAATCGTGTTCGATCTCATATGAAAAAGTGCGTGTGTTTCCTCCCTAATGTACTTCTCTAAAAAAAGATGTTTCAAAATATATTACCCTTAAAACAATAATTAAAAATACCAAACAAATTAAAGTCATATGATTCTTACGGAACTTGAGCTTAAGTGATATCGT
Source organism: Rehmannia glutinosa (assembly GCA_016081115.2). Lineage (NCBI taxonomy): Eukaryota > Viridiplantae > Streptophyta > Magnoliopsida > Lamiales > Orobanchaceae > Rehmannia > Rehmannia glutinosa. The sequence goes on along the minus strand of CM071934.1, from coordinate 3,897,403 downwards.
TCATCCTTTGTAAATGTATTGCGCAATATTCTACTTTTCAATTTATTTGAGATTTATCATCTCACATGCAATCCTCCAACTCATTAAGAAAAAGTCATGTACATTCTTTTCATGATACAAAGTGTCACTCTTCTCATGATAGATTTATGTTAATTTACCAATATAGTAATTATACAATTTATATTGAATATTATAAACAGGCAATTGGTGGTTTCTTATGCAAAAGAAACAAAATTATTGTTCATGTTGCTGGTGGAGGCCATCCTAGAGAGCCTAGGGCTAAAGAACAGAGAGAACAAGACAGAAGGGGTAAATGATGATGATGTTGATGATGATGATATATTAAAAGAACTTGAAGATGATGGAAGCCAGCTAATGGTTATGAATTGCTACCCTCCATGCCCTCAACCTGATTTGACACTAGGAATGCCACCTCATTCCGATTATGGTTTTCTCACACTACTCCTTCAGGATCAAGTCAAGGGCTTGCAAATCCAACATCAACATAATTGGGTCACGGTTCAACCCATACCCGGATCCTTCGTCGTCAATGTTGGAGACCACCTCGAGGTATATATTTAGAGCTGACAATGGGTCAGACTAGGCTACCTAGTCCGGTCCTAACCCGATGGGCCAAGTGAAAAAATCGGGTTGGGCCAGACCAAAATGTCATCGATCCACATTTTTTGTGTCATAATCCATCCCATCAAGTCGGGCGTAGAATAAAATTGACCTGTTAACCCTAAATTTCAAATTTTTTTCCTCTAGTTTAACTATTTTTTCCCCTTAAAAATACACATATAATTTTTTTTTCATAGAAAAAACGGGACAAAAACAAAATTGGGGTGCGCGGTGGGGCGGGGTGCCCCCCCTTAGCTACGCCCCTGCATCAAGTGTACTTTTGATTGGGTTGCCGGTTTACCGGTCGTATGGGCCAGACAAAGTAAATCTGATCCTATTGAGACTACTAAAAATGAAGCCCAGTCAAGCCCTGTAGATGGGTTGGGTTGGTTTGACTTTATTTTTAGAGGTCCGAAATAAATGGGGCCTATTTTGACCCGACCCAAACGACCTAGAGCCTGATAGGCCAAAAATGCAAGATCAAAAATATATGTGTTAGGTCGTGATGGGTTGGTCTACAACAAATACACCCGATGGAATATTTGATTGGGTCGGGCCGATTTTATGACTTGGTCCGATGGCCTCGGGTCGGTCCGGTATTTGTAAATCTTTTGAAATATAACTGATTTTTTTAATTAGGCTAAACCTCGGGTAGTTAGTTTGTCTAACTATGTATATGTGATTGATTGAGTGCTATAATGTGTCGTACTTTTGCTAATTATGGTTGACTTTTTTTGTTTGTTGACCAGATATTCAGCAATGGAAGGTACAAGAGTGTGTTGCATAGAGTTCTTGTAAATTCAATGAATTATAGGATTTCAGTGGCTTCATTGCACAGTCTTCCTTTCACAAGCACAGTGAGACCATCGGACAAGCTAATTACTGACACAAATCCAAGGCGTTATAAAGACACAGATTTTGCTAGTTTCCTCGACTACATCAAATCATGTGACTCCAAGAAGAAGAATTTCCTTGAGTCTAGGAAATTGTATTAAAAAGATTATACTATATTATATAATTGTACGTAGACATTTTCCTATTTGACTTTTGTAGCATCAATTATATAGAAATTATTGGTTGGTGTATGAGTGGGGATCCGTAGTTGAATTAAATTAAATAATTGTATAATATGTATAGGACTACAAGAGCTTCATTATATTAATGGCAATATTTATTTTGTAGTTATATATGGTCATTAACATCCTCTGTATTACTTATTTATCTCATTTTTAATATTTAGATTACGTTCCAAGAGATTTTGTCAGAATTTAAAGGAACTAAAATTCTAGTTATATACATAAGTAAATCTTTTTGAGAAGGTGTATTAAGTTATACGTATACAGTATAACGTACGTATGTACTCATGTATAGCATGCGTACATATGTAATACAATATATAAATTTAAATATATATATATATGTGCAATTTAGATTATGAATTAGTATCTCCTATTTTAATAATATCAATATATGATGCACGATACATTTACAGTTCGACTTATAATGATGATCTTGAAATATAAGATATATAACAATCACAAAACCTTGCGTGAGACGGTCTCATGGATATAATCCGTGAGACGGTCTTATGGATATAATCCACAAGACGGATCCTATATTTAAATATAATTTCGATCAAACCTCATACTCATCAAAAGAATCCATATTTTTTTTATGTGTTTAGGATCCGTCTCATGAACTTAGATCATGAGATGGTTTTTCATAAGACCTCATCTTTAAGAATATTATGGTTAAATTGAAATAGAAATGATCTCACTCGAGACTAAGTTTGGGACCGAAAGATCTAAAATTTGAGTCTAAAAGGAAAAATTATTTGAGAACCAATTATGGAAGCAGTGATATACATTGCATAACTTAGTGGAGTTTTGTGTTCTACTCCAACAATTACATATATATAGACATAAATTTAGAAATTACACTCGAGCACCTAAATATTTTCTTGGTTATCTCTTGAGAGGGGATCTCTATCTGGAGTTTAATTTACCAAGTGAATGCTACCGCGTACGTGCCTAAAATAATATCATTGTTCATCTAGTGCATCGAAATATTGGTAAAATACCAAAGAGAATTAGAATTTGGCTTGTATTTTCCATACCACATTTTATTAAGGGTGGTTGAAAAGGTACTTGCTTGATTAACATTCTTGAAGTAATTAAATTTAAATTGCTCCGGTAAGAACTCGTTAAACTTAATTTGTTTAATTTATCCCAATTTATGAACTATATTTGATTTGTGTTTTCGCTTGGTTAATACTTAATACGTACACTGAATCAACCATATGATGCTACTATATTTTTCTTTTAAACAAAAATCTTAGGAGGGGTGGGACTGTTAGAATTAGAACTACCGACCTTCTTTTTAGACTTGAGAGTCTTTAACCATTGAACCGATATCCGATTCCTAATGGATTCCTAATGATGATAATGTTTGATTATTACTACTACTATTTACTAAAGCCGATCATCTTTATTTATTGCATATTATTTCAGAGTTGTTTATAATTGACCTGGCTCAAGACTCATAATTCGACCAGATTACTAGAATTTATTGACTCTCGACTAGAAAGACAAAAATAAATTTCAGGCTTGACTTGGGACCATATTCCATTTATGACTCTTAAATGTACGTTAACCAATTTCAAGATTTCTAGATTTTTCACCCCGTAGTCAACTTTCCAAAGGCCAGAAATATGACCATTGAATGTTTATATGATGACCTTTACATGCTTATTATTTGTATGTATGTGTAGTGATATTTTTAGAACCTACTTTTTATTGGGAAATAATAACTTCATAGCCGTTTTTATTTGTTTATTTTGGACTTAGATATCCCATTTCACATTGGGGACATAATTCAGCTTATAGGAAAAAAAAAAATATGAGCTTGTTATGTTGATGAAGACTGGGGATAATATTCTTATTTCAAAAAAGAAAGACTGAAGATAATATTTTAATATGTTACCAAATAAAAAAAGAATAGTCATAGTGCAAATTAAGATTAGTAAAATTGTCACGTGACTCACCTCCTCAACTTTTAGAATTTTGGGAGGCCTCTTTCTGAAATTAAGGTGCCACACAGGCCCAATACGAATGGCCCAACTAGTTTAGAACAATAGTATAGAGTCCATGTGCGGCCAGATTAATTCGTTAACAGAAAATCTGAAGAAGGAAAAAAAAAAAAAGAAATGTCTACAAACTTATTTTATACACACGAATATTATATATATTCTTTTTTAAGTTAATTGTTTTATTTCAATATTTTACTTTTACATTCCAGAAACTAATTATTTTCTCTCATTAGAATGCATTATTTTTTTTTTTTTTTTTTGATCGGTATGCATTATTTTATTCATATTGTAAATGTATGTCTTTATTGTATTTCTTTTTTTTTTAATTGTATTTCTTTATTGTATTTCAATACTAGTATTAACGTTGTTTTTAAAGATAATCAATAGCATTTTTGTTGAGCACATCAATAGTATTACCGAAGAAGGTCTTAGTCAAAATTATAGTTGTCAAAACACGGCGGCTAGGACCAAGCCCGTCGGATTTTTGAAAAAAAAAAAAAAACCAAGCCGAGCCAGGCCAAGCAGTTCATCAGGTCGTCGATTTGGGGAGCCCAGCCCGGTCCATTAATGAAAAATGCACTGAACAAACCGCGCCAAGCTTTTGAGACCCGGTGGTTTTCGGGCCTAGGATAATGAAGCCCAACCCATTGAAATATCGGGTCAGGCCGGGACGGAATTGGCAGCTCTAGTCAAAATCCGTCTCCCATTTTCTTTTGGTTTTCTAAATAATTAGGGTAAATCTCACTTTACCCTCTATAGGCTATACTCTTCTTGAATATCATTTTACGCATTTACCCATTTGTACTCTCAATTGTATCACTTTATCCTTTATACTTTCAATTAGTATCACTTTACCCCCTTATACTATTAAAACATTGTTTTATACTCATATACTCAAACAATGACCATTTTATCCTCATCTATTAGTTTTAGCAAAATAACAAAATTATTTTAGAAGTATTTAATTAGTTAATGGGTAATTAATATTAAATTTTATTTAAAATTATTATAATTTATATTTAGTTGCTAAGTATTTAATTTTAGTATAGTCCTTACTAAATTATTATATAATATGGTGTATAACAAATACATTTTGTTAAATATGTGAAGTATATAGTAATTTTCAACTGTTGTAATTTTCAACTGTTTTAAAAAGAAAAATTATGTTAAATAGAAAAAGTAGTCATTTTGATAGTTAATTTTTTAATACTAAAATGAATATTCTTAAATTTAACATAATTATACTAAATGTGGCTATACAATTATCTGTATATATTTTTTTAACTTATATAATAATTCATTAATTGAGAAACTTAATTAATACTAATAGTTTACTTATTTTACAAACTATTATTTATAATATAATATCCAATTTATAGATTTATGATGAAAAAAAATTGTATGAATATGTCAGTTAACATAAATTAAATAATCTAGAATATAATTGTTTAATAGGAATTATATCAAATTTATTGAATAGCAAATAACTTTTTCAATAAATATAAACTTATATGAACTGGATGTCAATAAAAAAAATTCTGAAAAAAAATGTCAATAAATTAATTTAAAAATAATAGTAGGGATAATTAAGTCATTTAATAAAGGAATATGAGGATAAAATGATATTTTAATAGTATAAGGGGGTAAAGTAATACAAATTAAGAGTATGAGGAGGTAAAATGATACAATTGAATGTACAAAGAGAAAAAATGATATTCAGTAGGGTAAAATTAGATCTACCCAAATAATTATACAATACTTTATCATGACTTGAATAAAATAAATTATATATCTTCTATGTTTTGTTTACATTTTTCACCTTTTTAAAAATAAGTAATTATTTTAGAAAGGTGAAAACATAGGTTGTGAGAAAATTTTTAAAATTTTCTTGTTTGAGAGAAAAAAAATTTTAGGGAGTGTGCTTGTTTGTGAAAAAGTGAGTTTTTAAAAAAAGAAAATCTCATTTTTTTTAAATTAACTCATTTTTCTCTTTTATTTCCACACTTCCCAATACCCAACTATACTATTTATTTATCTCTCCTCCTCCTATTCATATAAATAATTTCGGTAATTTCTTTAATTTATAACAGTTTTGTTATTTTTCTCTTAATCTTGATTACAAAAGGCATAAAATGAGATCCATATTACTTATTTTTTGTTCAATTTTTTTTATTTTTTATTCAATTTTCTTACATTATGTTTTACATTATTATTTCCAAAAAAAAAAAAATCCACAAACAATCAATATCTCTAAAAGATTTTCCATCACATCAACATAATAATTATTTTTTTCTATTCGTTCAACTTTCACTTTCAAAAAAAATTTCACCACTATTCACTCAGAAAATAAAAGTGGACGAAACGAAAGCACAACCAATCACAGATAGTTACTCTGACTCATGCACTTGCCAGAGCATCTAGTTTTTATGCTAGTCGCATTTCGCATATTGCTTAATATAATTTTCTTTCATAAAAAAGTAATTATTTTAATAACTATTAGGGTGGAATTTCTCAATTTTCCATACAAATTCTTTCGAAACCTTACTAAATGTTTAGACAAAAAAAAAGCAAAAAAATAAATGCCAACTCCAAATATTTCTTACAAGTACAGTGAGTAAAGATAACACAAAACAAAAAACTGTACGAGTGGACATGGTGACCGCCGGGAAACAAATACCAAGAAACAACATAAACACCAATTAACCCGCCACCATGTCGTCCTCCTTGTCTCTCTCCTCTTTACCCACCACCCACCACCACCACTACCTCCGCCACCGCCACCGCCGCCGCCATTTTCCCGTTCCCTCACTCTCCATAAAAAACTCCTCAAACAACAAACCCCCAACAACCACCACAAAGCCCACCTCATGGGTTAGCCCAGACTGGCTAACCTCTCTCACGAAATCCCTCACAACATTAGGCCCAAAAGACGAGTCCAACATCCCGATTGCCAGCGCGAAGCTGGAGGATGTATCGGACCTCCTTGGTGGGGCCCTCTTTCTGCCGCTCTTCAAATGGATGAATGAGTATGGGCCCATCTACCGTCTCGCCGCGGGGCCCAGGGATTTTGTGATAGTCAGTGACCCCGCCATTGCCAAACATGTATTGAGAAACTATGGCACAAAGTACGCCAAAGGGCTTGTTGCTGAGGTTTCTGAGTTCTTGTTTGGCTCTGGTTTTGCCATTGCCGAGGGTTCCCTTTGGACGGTAATTAGTTTTTTTTATTATTATTTTTTAAAAATATGCTTTTGGTTATGAATGGATCATATTGATTGCAATTTGCACAAGCTTTGGTTATTAGTGATCAGGGTTTAATTGTTGTGTTGAGTTTTTGGGATAAATTAACTGGATTGTGAATAATGTGGGTATAGATCCCAACTTTTTTGGAGATTTTTTGCTGTGGGCTAGTGTGTTATTTTCTCCTAATTCTAATTTGTAGCAATATGAAGCCATAGTATTTAAGGAGTGTTAGCAAACACTTGTGCTTTTAGAGGAAGTAAATTATTGCCGCCAAAGCGGCACTGAGAATCAGGAGTTCGTAGTATTTGCAAATAGAAGCTGAATGTTGATTAAGTTAACAGATAGTGTTTGGTGGAAAAGTTGTAAAAATTCTTTATTTGTGTGTAAATGTCATACCAGAAGCAGAATCAGAAATCTAAGGGTGCGATTGGATATGCTTTCATTTTGAATTTTTTTCTCTTGTGGTAAAAAGCAATTTGAAAGAAAAAAGATGAATTTTGATGATGTGATCGGATGTGAGATGAAAAAGTAATGATGAAAGTTGATTTGAATTAAAAATAGTAAAATAATGATTGGATATGATTGGTAGTTAGAAACGTGTGAGTAGGTGAATGGTGAAATTTGTGGGAGAATGTTTAATAATGATTAGTTTTTTTTGTGAAAAAATGTGTAAATGTGATTGATAAGAGAAAAAAATGAGAAAAAGTGAAAGTAAGAGAATAGTATATTTTCTGAAAATTTTCATAAACAATTGCATGTTTGGTTAAAAAAAATTCTCCAGCGGAACGAAAATGAAAATCTTTCCATATCCAGTCGCAGCCTAAACCACTCCTCCACCTGCATTTCAATTCTGATTAAATGAATAGAAGCAGAAGCTAAAATTTGCAAACGATAAAATGTGATGTTTTCCAACTAAAAGCTGAGAATCACATTTTTTGGTGTTTACAAACACTCGTTTAATTAAGGTCTCACTGTTTTTGAGGTTAAACTTATACGTATCACTGTTGTTTTGAGGTTAAAAGTATGCTTATTATAGGTAAGGCGGAGGGCGGTGGTTCCATCGCTTCACAAGAAGTACTTGTCGATAATAGTTGAACGGGTCTTTTGCAGATGCGCTGAGCAGTTGGTGGAGAAACTGAAACCCGATGTACTCAACGGCTCTGCTGTAAACATGGAGGAAAAATTTTCACAGCTTACTCTTGATGTTATTGGTCTATCTGTATTCAATTATAATTTTGATTCTCTAACGACCAATAGTCCCGTTATCGAGGCAGTTTATACCGCATTGAAAGAGGCAGAGCTGCGTTCGACTGATCTATTGCCATATTGGAAGGCAGGTTATTAAAGAACAATGCTCACTTTTCGTTTATCATTTTTTTTCCTTTTTTTTTAATGTATGTTTGTATTTTTCAGATTAATGCGCTGTGTAAAGTAATACCAAGACAAATTAAGGCTGAAAAGGCGGTTTCTTTAATAAGACAAACTGTTGAGGAGCTTATAGCGAAGTGCAGAGAGATTGTAGAAACTGAGGGTGAGAGGATAAGTGAGGAGGAGTATGTGAATGACGCAGATCCGAGCATTCTTCGGTTCTTGCTTGCTAGCAGAGAGGAGGTATAATCTTATACTCATATGCATTGTTTCTCTACAAAAAATACACTTGAGGTTTAGTGTAATTTCAAAAATAAAACACATCTATCTTTCAAAATTACAAATAGTCCCTTGAAATTTGTTTCTATTCAACAATGGCATCCTCAAAAAGGGATATTTGTTGAGCAAATGCAAACCTCACGGGGTGTTTGTAATACCTTAAGAAGGGTATGTGTAATTTTGGAAGATAAGTGGAATTTTTCTTGGAATTAGGCTAATTTTCAAGGGTAGTTTTGTAATTAATCCTTTTTTATTATATAACTCGGTTTATATTTGTTTGGGAGCTTTTTCACTTAAACCAACACATTGGTGAGATTTTATGTTTCTAGAAATTACTCGGTCTGCATTATTCTAAACATGACCAACGTATTTGTTATAGGTTTCAAGCACTCAGCTGAGAGATGACCTTTTGTCTATGTTAGTTGCTGGTCATGAAACCACTGGTTCAGTGTTAACTTGGACGGCGTATTTGCTTAGTAAGGTATATTTACTAGTCTCCACTCAAATCCCTTTCGGTTCCGATCAATGTCCTAACATACTCATAGGGTCGTTTTCTTGTTTATTTTTTTTTAAAAATTTATTTCAGGACCCATCGTCTCAGAGAAAAGCACAAGAAGAAGTCGACAGAGTTTTACAGGGTCGGCTTCCCACCTATGAGGACATAAAGAATCTCAAGTTCTTGACGCGTTGCATTAATGAATCAATGCGTCTATATCCTCATCCACCTGTAAGTTGAAAAACTTGTCCCTCCATTGACGAACATGTGTTTGTTCTTAACCTGATTGATATCGATTTCCTGGAATCTAAATTTCATTAGGTCCTGTTGAGAAGAGCTCAAGTTGCTGACGTGCTACCGGGGGACTACAAGGTCAATCCTGGTCAAGATATTATGATCTCAGTGTACAATATCCATCACTCTGCACAGGTATCCTCACCTCAAATTCCCAAAGAAAAAAAAAATAATAATAATAAGGGATAATTACAAAAACACCCCTGAGGTTTGGGCTAATTACAAAAAGACCCAGAGTTCTTTGAAAATTACAAAAAAACCCTTGAGGTTTGATTCTGTCTTACATGTTTCCCGGTGATTTTCAAAAACATTTCAAAAGACCCCCTCACATTTACAAAAATATTACAGTTACCCCTCTTAAATTTAAGTCAAAATGAAACCTGAAGGTTTTTTTTATAATTTTGAAAGATCACTGTTTTTTTTGTAATTAACACAAACCGCAGGGGTGTTTTTGTAATTATCCCTAATAATAATAAGTAAATAAATGACATGATGCAACTAAACATATCTAGTGACTTGACCTCTGATTAGAAGCTAATTTAATGAGTGTAAACTAATGTATTTAAAAGCTGATTGAATGAGTCCAGATATTTTTCGTTTCAAATCTAGTTAATCGTTTACATGCACACGTAAAACTTATTGGTTTAATCTCACTGCTTTTATCCATGCACAATCGTAAATAGAAGCTTTTTGTAGCCTTTTATTTACACTTTACGCTCAAGTCTCTTTGTTCTCACCGAAAAACTTAAGGAACAGTTTGGATGTGATTTATTGAGTCAAATATATTATTCTAATCGTATAACAATTGGAATTGGAGTTTTATTGAACGCTTTAATTTCTATTTAGATTTTATTTCCTTTTAAGAGATATCAATATGAACCTTAGTGATCGATTCTCTCATTTTGTTTTTCAAGGTATGGGAAAGAGCAGATGATTTTGTGCCAGAAAGGTTCAACTTAGACAGCCCAATTCCTAACGAAACAAATACTGATTTTAGGTAGCTATACAATCTTCTCTCATTTCTGTTGGAGGGCTCGATAATGTTGTAGCTTCTAATTTCAATTGTTCATATTGCAGATTTATCCCATTTAGTGGAGGACCGCGTAAATGTGTCGGTGATCAATTTGCTTTACTCAAGCGATTGTAGCCCTTGCAGTATTTCTGCAGCACTTGAACTTTGAGTTGATCCCGGACCAAAATATTGGCATGACCACTGGAGCCACTATACACACTACAAATGTAATTATTTCTCCACCTTTGATACTTATTTATGCGGTGTTTTTCGTGTTTTGTCCATAGAGCCTCCACTTGGATGGTGGAGAATTAGGCAAGAGTCATTAGTTATTCAAATGAGAAACATAAATAGTATAGGAGTGAATATCAAGTGTTTGCAAAAACTTCGCTTTTAGAAGAAGTGATTTATTGTTGCAAAAAGTAAAAGTAATTGAGAATCAGAAGTTGGTAGTATTTACAAATAGATTCAGAAGTTGAGAATCGGAAATTGATAGTGTTTGGTGAAGAATTTGTAAAAAGTTATTATTTGTTTGTAAAAGTCAAACATGAAACAGAATTAAAAATCTAAGGGCCTGTTTGTTTATGTTTCCATGGTCCATTTCCAGTTTCTGGAGTTGGAAATAGAATTTTGAGAATTTATTGGTTTTCGTGTGGAAATTGGGATTGTGTTTGGATGAATGAATTGAAATGTGTTTTATGTAGGGTTGGAAATGAGATTGTGTTTGGTTTGAGTAGTTTTGAAATATTATTTTATGTATATAATAATTGAAAAGTTGGTAGTGGTGGGGTCCACTTCAATATTTTAATTTGAATATATAATATTATATTTGTAAGATTAAGTTGGTGGGTCCCATTAGATAGTTATAATTTAAAAATAGTAATATTTTAAGTAGATAAAGTTGATAATGATGGGTCCCACATATATAATTGGGTTAAAATATGAGAATAGTGATTGATAAGTAATGATGAGTGATGTAGGGTAGTGTATAGGTTTGAGAATAGAAATTATAGGTTTGAGATGTTTTATGTGAAAAATAGAAAATGAAAATGATGATTTCCATTGGAAATTTTATGAACAAACATGATTCCACTTTTATGTATAGTTGGAAACTGGAAAGAGGCCATTGGAAACATAAACAAACAAGGCCTAAACTACACATCTCCCTGCTTTTAGATTCTGATTAAATGAAGCAAAATCAGAAGCAGAGGTTGGCATTTGCAAACATTAAAATGTAATTTTTTTCAGCATAAAAGCTGAGAATCACTTTTTTTTAGTGATTTGCAAACACTCCAAGCCTGAAATCCAGCATACAGACAACAAACAATTTTTAAGCGAAAAATAGTACTGGATCTTAACGTTATGTACCAGTTGTGCTCACCTATGTTTGCTTAGTTTCTGAGAACACGGAGGCTGAATATTCTTTCAATTACAGTTGAAGTTATCGTGCAGTTTAGTCTCTGTCGTTATATTACATATGTTGCAGCATGTGAAAATGCATGTATGTTTTGTGGCAGGGCTTATACATGAAATTGACTCAAAGGCAAACTGCATCCGCTTTTGCTGCAGCAAATTCTTTCACGTGAAAACGGGTAGGGTAATAATATCGGCCTGGCTTAGGTACATGAAATTTTACCTGTTTTCAATATTTGTTCGTGTAAATGCATAAGCTGTGCCTCGTTTCTGTAGGACTGCACGTTTCAGTATATTTAGTTTCATCCCTTGCTTCAAATAGGGATGATCTATGATTCTACACCACTGTATACTAACTTGGGGGTGTAAATAATGTACTGTATTTCCAATGATTCATATCCTTCTGTAATTTCGCAGTTGTAATTTCATCCACATCATACCAAGTATACATGCCCCTGGTGTTGCATGATTTGTTCATTTTAACTTTTAAATGGGTAATTGTAATATTCCTCTAAATACCAGAGTTTTTTGAAATATTTTTGGCAAAAACTTGTGTAAGACGGTCACGGGGTGCGATGAGTTAATATTTTTAGTGTAAAAAGTGATATTTTGTCTGAATATACTAAAATTTAGTGATTTCAGACAATGTATCATTTTTTACACTAAAAATATCACTTTTTACACTAAAAGTGCAATCCGTCTGCTCAATATTTTTTGCTTATGAAGGGAGAAAATGTAAAAAGCAAAACAAATCTCAAGGAGGTTTTTTTTTTGTAATTATAAAAAAATGGATTTTTGTAATTAGTCCAAACCTGAGTGGTGTTTTTGTGATTATTGAAATTCAGATTGAGAATTATTAATTAACTAATAAAATTATCGTACCCTACTGAAATTATTTCATCCTACAGAATTCTATCACGGTCACAGAAATTTTCTTAAGAGCAGAAATAGTTAAATCCAATAAATTAGATTTCCTTTCAAAAAAAATAAATTAGAGTTGGTAGACACCTCCATAACCATAAAAAAACAATTATTTGAATTATTTCCTATTGTTAACTTAATTGCAAGTAAAGAATCAATTATATAAGTTCCATTTTAACCCCAGTACAATAACATTGATACGTCTGATCAGTAGCTGTCTTCAATTCTTGAGACAAAAACTCTGTACAGGACAAAAATTAAAACTGGACCCAATGACCTAAGTTAGAGTGATCTTTGGACAGCTTTCAACAATGTAAATTAAATGTTGTTATGATATTAGTCGTTTTCAGCATCCATCAATTTTTATTTACTCTTATGGAAAGCATCGAACGTGGTTGGTTCATAGTATATTTAAGTAACATAAAATCAAATGACTAAGACATTAGAACCATTGTAAAGGAATTTTCCAATGTGGAGAGGCTTATCGTTGTTCGGTGGCTACGGATATTACTCGTAATGATGTGGTCGGGGTTCGAGCATCTATATATAATGACCGGGCCGAACTTTTTTAATGAAAAAACAGGCTTATTTTTGTTGTCGTTGCACGGTCTTAGTTTTTTCATTGCAGAAATAAAAAGAAATTAATGGATTCTCATACCAAAAAAATTTTAACGAATAAGGAAATAATATAGTAAACATTAAAACTCAAAGGTTTAGTGTGATTAAAATTGTTAAAAATTAATAAATTAAATCAACCAAATATAAAGAATTGAACTTCATACTGTAGCAAAATGAGCAATTAATTTTGAACAAGATAAGGGTATATTATTTATAAGTTTTTGGAGAATGACACGTAGCACAATATATTATAACTAGTGTTAAAATAGTCTTTTATTAAAGAGATCCATATGATTTGTAAAACTTTTAGTTATAAGTTTCTGGAGAATGACACGTAGCACAATATATTCAACTTCAACTACTTGTTAATTAATGAAAGCTTTAATTGAATATTATAAAGATCTAGATCTCGATTCACTGTGAGCATAAGAAAATAGTTTTAATTTACAAAATCTCAACTGAAAATCTAGTCCAACTAATTATATAATTTCTTAAGCTCAAATCAAGTTAGGTCATGATTCAATGTTTGATCTTTGAGACTTTGACAAAGCTAAACTATCACTAGTCGAAGTACTATACTTTCTTCCTAACATTAATTAGAATATTGATCGCCTCGGGCATATCTTAACTGGTAAAGGACCTGAGTGACGTGTTGTCTGTTTGCACGCACCCGTAATGTAGAGGTTCGAATTTCCCTGGTAATAGGGTGGAGAATGATTTCTTGTGTGGTAACTCAGTCTATAGCTCAAGACTCTGACTTATAGAGTCACATCCCGCGATTCATTCCTCCACAAAATTCTAGGATAAGGGTAGTGGAGATCCTCGTGAACGGATTTCATCCTTTTATATTAGAAGATTGATGAAGACGATTATTTCTTATAGCCCAACTCCCAAGAGCCAGCAAGGAGAAGATCTTTTAACATCAAATAATTAAAACAAGAGTATTATAAAAACGCGTAGTGGCCAAGGATTTTAAGGCTGAATTTGCTGGGTTTTGGTACTAATAAGTAATACCTACGCTTTACAAAGTGTATACCCAGAAACAAATGATGTCTTTCGTATTCTTAAATTTGAGGGATAAATAAAAAAAACTACCCCGAGGTTTGAGTTAATAACAAAAAAAACCGTAGAATTTTAAAAATTACAAAAAGTCCCATGATATTTGATTTTGTATTATACTTTACCTCCTTGATAGGAAAAAATATTTTAAACACACCCTCATACTTTAGAAAAAATCTTACAATTACCCCCTTACATTTAACATAAAATCAAACCTCAAGGAGTTTGTGTTCTTTTGTAATTAACTCAAACCTCAGGGCAGTTTTTGTATTATTTCTAAATTTGATTGAATTTGAGAAGGGGTAGGGAGACGGACGTACGGTGCGACGGATTGTACTTTTAAGGTAAAAAGTGATACTTTGTCTGAATATACTTATTCAGACAAAGTATCATACACTAAAAGTATCACCCCACTGTGCAACCATCTTACACAAGTTTTTGCTAGGAAAATTTCGTCTTCAATTTAAAATGCCAACAAGCTTTTTTGGTTATAAATTAAACAAAAAAAAAAGGAAGTCCTGAGTTTTGGTTGGAGCATATATGGTTGGACTGGAAGTTTTTTTTTTTTTTTTTTTTTTGAGAAGGGTTGGACTGGAAGTTGAGTAAACAAGAAACAATGAAATGCCAAACTGCAAAGACTGTGAATATGCTAACACATATGAACAATGACTAGCCAGCTAATTACCCCTACCGCCGTTTTCTCTCTCTCTCTCATTGGTACCTTGTTTGTGTCATTAATACAATGTATACTAATAATATTGCTCACTTACAATTTATCTTTATGCCTATTCTGCCTACTCCACTGTAGCTCAACAAAAAACACACACAACACACAGTGAGGGAGAATGTTCAAGCTCCATCAGAGGCCAACCATTAAACCATCCAGGCCCAGAGAGAGGGTCGATTTCAAATTCTCCAATTTTCAAGCCCTTCAGGTGCAAATGTGATTATTTGTCTCTCATTTTTTCTTTCATTTTAGTTTGGTTTGATCAATTTCTGGAAATCTCAAAACTTGACAATTATGAATTGAGTTATTTTAATTTAATTTCCTAGTTGTATTGATGATTGTGTATGTTTACACTTTACATTGGTGAAAAATCTTTGTATATAAGGCTTGTTTGGTTTGTTATTTTAGCCGGCTAAATCAGAAAAACTGAGAAGATAATCACTTATAGACTAGTAAATCGCTTTTACCACTCAAAATGTGGCTGCAACGGGAGGATTATGCTGATGACGTGGATTCTTCCGACAACGATGATTACGGATGATTAATTATGTTGGTTATCCCCAGTTTCGTTGTTAGATAGATCTGGTGATCGTTTTTTTTATGGATATATGCTTGGACGTCATTTTTTATTCCTGAAGTACTCTTTTTTCTGCTAAGGGTTTTATCCACAAGGGTGGATGAATTTTACCCCCAACTTTTAGCTACATGATCGGCTTGTGATTAAGACTTTTTTCCTTTCTTTTTATATATTTTTTCCGCTTATTCAAAAAAATGATAGCTATGCACAATTTTTGATCAAGCAGGTACCAAAGGGATGGGACAGGCTTTTTGTGTCTTTAATTTCTGTAGAAACAGGGAAAACAATAGCAAAATTGGGGAAAGCACTTGTGAGCAGGGGCGGAGCCACCCTTATGCTCAGGGGGGCCCTGGCCCCCCAAATTTTTTGTTTTTTTCATTTACTATCTATACTTATATATGTATTATATTTTGACCCCCATAATTTGTTGGTAAAATTTCTTATGAGTCATATTGTACATGAATTTTAGCAAGTTAAATTAGAAATTTTGTGGGCCTTATGTATTCTTATTATTATATTAAAAATAATTTTCCTCTTTTTCTTTCATAAAATGGAAGAAATAAATGAATTTCTTAATTATTGTTTGCTAGTGTACATTAAAAATCAAATTGCAATTTTCTTATTAATATTGTAATTGATTCTCGTAATATATGGAAGAGGCATTCTAAGTTTAATTGATTAAGGATTTAATGACTGATTTTACATATTTACGAATGAGTATTAATATATTTTTATGCAAATGTAATGTATTTAAACTTTATATCTTGTACGTGTGTGCATTTATATATATATATATATATATATAAGTGATGATCGGTTTTTTTACTATTGGCCCCCCTTAAGACAAACTCTGGTTCCGCCCCTGCTTGTGAGAAATGGTAGTTGCCAATGGACAGAGACTCTATCTGAATCTATCCACATTACAAGAGATGATTCTTCAAAAGGGTATGAAGATTGCCTTGTCAAGCTTATTGTTTCAACGGTATGACTCAGATTTTTCACTTCATCATTGAAAAATGGGATAATTACAAACCCCCCCAAGGTTCCGGCTAATTACAAAAAAAACTCGGAGGTTTTTGAAAATTGCAAAAACTCCCTTGAGGTTTGATCCATCTTACATAATATCTCAAAAAATACCCTGAAATTTATGAAAATATTACAGATGCCCCCTTAAATTTAAGACATAATCAAAGCTGAGTTTTTTTTTTTTTTTGTAATTTTGAAACATCTTTGGTTTTTTTTTATAATTAGCCCAAACCTCAGGGGTGTTTTTGTAAATATCCCTTAAAAAATATATACACAATGTATAGCAGTAGAATTTTTTTCCAGTGTTGAAGCATTTTGAGGTTGAGACTTGAAAATTAGTAAATAAATAGTCATAGAAAGTAATTTCAATTTTCAATCCTATATTTTAGGGCTCAGCAAGATCTAGCACTCTTGGAGAAGCAACCATCAATGTGGCACATTATACAAGTTCAAGGGCCTGTACTGCAATTTCACAGCCCTTAAAGAAATGCAGTTATGGAACAATTTTGCAGGTGAATTTATATGAGATACTTTTAGTGACAACAAAAAATTTCATTGTGTATAGTGATAACTCTAATGTGCCTGTTTATGGATTTCAGGTCAAAATTCAATGCCTAAATCCGAGATCGAAAACCGGGTTGGTATTATTATGGAAGAATTCCATATCTGATTTATCGACTTTTTGAACTTTGAGCGAACATTTTTCCGTTATGTCCAGGGATGAGCAATCAAGAAACTCGATTTCTCAAGAAAAAGATCGAAACGTGGATAATCACAATTCGGACATCAAATCACACAAGTCAGACAAATCAAGTGATAGTATTGTTGGACATTTAAGGGAAGACTTAGCCACCACCTCAAGTCCACTGAGATTAGACAGCAAGGTGTTTGAGCAATCTCATTTTGTTATTCCCTGTTTGGCTGGCTGATTCGATTCGTTCACAATTTCGTTCATTTGTCTGCAGGAAGCAAGTCAATCAGCATCCGGTACGACTCAGAGCTTCGATTCTCTGGAGGGATCTATAGGGAAGGAAAATATATCCATAAAGAATGCTTTCAAGAGTGATGAATATAACAGTAGCCCAAGTCCTGATTATAATTCAGTTGACAATATTTCTCCGTCAAACCATTCGTCTTTGAACACCAGGCGGTATTCAAGAGACGATTTTCAAAACGAAGACGTAGTGGTCAAAAGATCATCAACGACCAATTTTGGTTCGTCGAAACATCTTCTAGAAGCTGCGGAAGATTCTATTGAGGAACTCCGAGCAGAAGCCAAAATGTGGGAGAGAAATGCTAGGAAGCTAATGTACGATCTGGATTTATCGAGAAAGGAGTTTTCTGATCTGTCGAAAAAGCAGAAAGAATTAGTAATGGAGCTCTCAGCTGCTTATGCGGAACAGGATGGCATAAAGAGAGAAGTCGAAAAATTGAAGCTCGATTTGGAAAAGTTAACGACGAATCAGAGTACTCAAGATTCCATCATTCAATCTGAAAATCTGGTTCAGATACAAAAGGAATTGGAGAATGAGATAAAATATCAACAAGCTTTGAATGATAATTTAGGCCAACAACTAAAACAAAGCCAAGAATCAAATATCGAACTCGTTTCTGTTCTTCAAGAGCTCGAGGAGACCATAAAACAACAGAAAATCGAAATAGAGGATCTTTCGTCGCTCAAGATCGACTTTACAGATTTTGAGAAGAAATTCCAAGCTGATGTTGAGTTGCTTGAGGAAGCTTTGAGAGATAAAAGTGACGAACTGGAGAACGAACGGGTATCAAACAGACGGACGCTTTTACAGGTTGAAAAAGATTACGAATACAAAATATCTGCTAAGGAAGAAGAAATTGCTAGCCTTGAAGCAACACTATCGGGTTATGTTAAAGGCGAGTATTTTGAGGCGTTGGATGACAATAATGAAATCGAGACGTTGAGAGAAAAAATTCGAGAGCTAGAGAAGGATTGTGCTGAGCTGACTGATGAGAATCTTGAATTGTTATTCAAGCTCAAGGACTCGAATAAAACGGATATCAGAAAATGCGCGTCTTTTGATTCAATGTCAAGGGAGCGTACGACTGTTTGTCCTAGCGATGAGTCTGAAGTAATAAGTGATTCTAAATTTCAAATTTCTCATCGTAACGAATTGGAGAGCACTTTATCGGGATTGCAAGAAGAGAATGTACGGTTACAGGAACGCGTATCGGGTTTGGAAGCTCAAGTAAGACAATTGAAAGATGAAAATGGATTTTGTCAGCAGGAAACGGATAATTTCAGATCCGTTGCTACAAGTCTCCAAGACGAGATCGAGAAACTGAAAATCGAAACGGACGTTCAAACATTTGTTCTCAAACAACAATTAGAAGTTCTGTTGGAACAATTGTTAGGAGCACGAGACGAGTGTGAATATCTTAAAGAAGAAAATACGAAACTTCAGAATTCAAATTCAGAACTGATGGCTCAATTAAGTGAATCGAAGAAAAGTTTGTCCGATTGCACAAAAAAGTTGGAATCGTTAGAGGATCGTCTCAATTCAGAAACGGAAAGAGTTTCTTTCGAAGCTTCTAGCGAAGTTTCCCGTTTACTAGCTGATAAGGCTAATCTGCAAGCTTCACTTCAAGAAGTTCGATCAAATTCTGAATTGGCCGAGTCGAAAATTCAAGACCTGACAGGTCAGCTAGCATGTTCTAAACAAAATCAAGAGAAACTAATGTCTGACCACGAAAGAATTCTGAAATCGTTGGCGAATTATAAGAGAAGCGAAGAAAAACTGAAAACCGACTTGAACGACCTTGAATTGAAGCATACCATCTCCGAGTACGAACGCCAGCAACTTACTAAAGAAATGAGCATTTTGAAGGTTCAGTTGGGAAAATTAGAGCTTGCATTGCAGACAGTTTCTGGTGATTATGAAAAAGTGAAGGCGGAGAATATTTCGTTATCAGAAAAAATCTCCGTCTTGCAGGGTGATATGTGTGAGTTTGACGAATGCAAAAGGAAAAATTTAGGCCTAGAAGAGAAGCTTCTGGAAATGGAGAAGGAGTTGACTGCGAAAGAGATTATGGGATTCCAGAATAATGATCTTAAAAATGAGCTGATCGAAATAAAGAGAGAAAACGCGCAGTTTCAGACGAAGTTGTATAGACTTGAGGAGGAGAAAATCGAATGCCTAAAGAAAGCTCAAGCTCTTGAAGAAGAACTAGAATTGTTGAAAGAGAGAAATAATATTCATAAAGAGGTATTCCTTCTCTTCTTTCCTTGTGGCCTTACTTATCTGTCTAAATTTTATTGTGTTCGGATTTACGAAACTTTTGTATATAGTTACTCTGTTGCTCTTACATCACGCAGGGTGCGTACAATCGCGATTTTCATGATCAAAGTCCTCTTGCGGTTAGCGTGGATCACGCGACAAATAGACAGTTGCTTGAGAATGAAAGGTGAGTATAAGGAGTATTGAGATAACATATAAATTATTAGCTTGTAGCTCAAGTGGTATCGCTCACCCTTTGTAAGGGTGTTGACCAGGGTTCGAACCCTATATCTTTCAGTTTCTTTGGAATTTACCCCCTCCCCTCCAACCAGTGCTCCCAACTTATTAAAAAAGTATATATAAATTATTCATGCATCAGTTCATGTTTGTTTCATTCAGTAAAAGCTAAAGAACAAATAAAAATTAGCTCATCTCCCCATTCACCTAGTTTTATTGTTAACATTCATTCTCCTCTTCAAATTACAGCAGCATTATGGTTTTTGCAAGAGTTATGCCTAAATCGTTTTTTTGGTTCTGTGAAATAGATTTGGCAGTTTAGTTTGTCAAAACTTCTTCCATTCACCAAGCGGCCAAAATACTAGTACAACGGCCGGGATCCTTTTAAGGAAAAAAGTAGTTATTATGGAGTGAAGCATTTATTCTTAGGTTTCGTTTGGATTGATGGATTTGAAGTTATGGATTTCAAATCAATAATAACAAATACATTAATCTTATTTGGATAAGATAATCGTACAGTGGATTTCAAATGACTCGATCAATCTAAGATGATTTGAAATCCTCCAACATGACTCCAAATATAGCTTCAAAGGATTTGAAATCTATTATAAAATGACTTCATCCAAACAACCTTAATGGACTTGTTATTATGGATTTTAAATCCTTTCATCCAAATAGAGCTTTAAAGAATTTCCTGCAAAAGCATTGAGTCACTACAAGAAAAAATCAGTTTACCTACATAAAAATTTGTCGGTATATATTAAGATAACTGAAAAGTGTAGGTAAAATTATTGTAGGTAAATATTTCCCAACATAATCTAAAACTGTTGGTAAATACATACAACATTTATGTCGGTAAATTTAAAAACTGTCAGTGATCTGTCAATATAATTTGAAGAAAATCAATGTTTTTTATTCTGTAGGTAACTGTAAAACTTAGTGACACAATCATTTCTGTTAGTAAATTTTGTCGGTAAACTGAAATTTTCTTGTAGCGAGTGTTGATTACCGTTTGTTTTGTGTCGAAAATTTATGGTCTAGTATTTGATATGTAAGCAACTTGGTCCTCTCATTTGTGTTTAATTATCTTTTACTCTTTTGCTTCGTTTTAGAGCAAACAGGGGTGAAGTAGTGGAGAGAGAAAGGTACGAAAGAACAAACTCGTCACTTGAGACGGAGCTAAGAGACCTGAGGGAACGGTACCTAGAAATGAGCCTCAAGTATGCCGAAGTCGAAAGCCAACGTGAGGATCTTGTAATGAAGCTTAAAACAACCAGAAATGGAAAAAGATGGTTCTTCTGAAATCAGCCGTTTTTGTCGTAAAAATTTTCAACCTTTGGTTAATTTTCTTAATAAGTAACTGATTAATGCACTTAGCAAATATGCTTGTATAAATTTTAGGACTAATAAGACATGGCTGGAAAAGAAAAAAAGCAAGCCTTAAGAATAATTGAGATTGAAGTTCTGCACTTTTTTCCCATTAGATTTGCCATATAATTGAAAACTTAGTGACAGATTTAGATGTATCTCCTAAAGGGTGCATGGTGTATTTTCGCTGGAAAGTTATGGCTACGTCAATGCGCATGATGTTCGCCACAACAAAATAAAAATAAAATGAAAAATAGACAGTATATAAATATATATGTGGAAAAAAAGAAGTTAAAGAGTAAAACACATTGCTAAAGTGAGATTATATTATATATTGATTATGGACTGCTTTGGTATCAAATAATATGCTTCGGTTTGCTTCCATGAAGGTCGAATTCATGATCAGTACGTTAATAAAGGTGTTTACTGATTATAAATTAAGAGAATTCTAATATATAATGAGAATCAACTCAATGTTCCTTTTAATTTGTTATCTAGTTATAAAAATTAAATAGAAAAAGATAATTAATCAGCTTTGCTCATTTACCACTGGTTCTCACTAGATATTCCACAAATCAAGGCTATAATCTTTGTTTGGAGAAGTAATACGTAATCAGTAAAAAGCATCAAATATTTAGCAAAAGAATAATCCGATGCTGGTGTCACTGATAAACTACTAAACATGAAATCTCAATCAGACCAAAACAAAGCAAAAGAAATTAACACCATAGTACAAGCCACCACTTTCTTTATATTAGATCTAACAATTTGGAATTATTAATTTTTTTTTTCTGTAGAATTTTGCGTTAAATTAATTAATAGTTAAAAACAGTGAGAGTACTCATATAAAAGAAATTCATTTAACCTTCAAAACCCTTTGTACAATATGAGTAGGTTTTAGAATATGTGCGCATTCGATATATATACTGAAAATGTTTTATAATGGAAAAAATATAATCACTACACCATAAATTGCATTAGGTAACACCTAAAAAGTGTTATCTAATAGCCCATAAATGTTACTATAGACAATAGGTAACACTTTAATAGGTGATGCAGTTGTCCGTGCTACCTATAATCTAAGGTAACACTTTGGGTAGCTTTTCGTAACATTTTTTCTAAGTGATACATTACATCCTCTATTGTAACACCTTGAAGTAACACATAAAAAATGTTACACATGATCTTTTCGTAACACTTTTTTTAGTTAAATGTAACACTTGTTTTGTAACACTTTTAATTGAATTGTAACATTTTATCCATTAGTTGTATCACTTTGATCCCTTTATCGTAGCACTTTTTAAATATTTATGTATCACTTAAATTACCACATGTATCACTTTTCGAGTGATTGTGTAACAGTTATGTAGCACTTTTCTTATCCAACGAAATATTTTTTGGTAGCACTTTTGGATGTATAGTAACATTCTATGCAATAATTGTATCACTTTGAATCATTTATCGTAGCACATTATAAATAATTAAGTAGCACTTTAAGCTATCTCATATATCACTTTTTAACTAATGTAATACTTTATTTTATTTGGATACCATATATATATATACTCCACCGAATAGCACACTAGAAATGAACCAAAAACTGACAAATAAATATAAGAATAGGTTTTATTTATTGAATCCAGAATTACGTCAATGCAGCAAAGTAGGCCAACTAAAATCTGTTACACAATGAATAATTAACACAACTGAAAAATCCATAAACAAGACCTATTTAAATAATAAAAATTTAGTTCTCTTCATGATCTTCATCTTCATTTTCATTTTTCTCCATGTTTCCTTCAATGTCATCATCATCATTATTTGCTCCATCATGTCCTCCTGTATCATCCTGGAAATAATTAACATACATCACCATTAGTCAACTAGCTAAAACAATAAGTCAATAACACTATCATTTTATCAATATATAATATAACAACACAAATAAGTGAAACTGAATCAATAACAATTTTCCAACTAACACTTACAAAAAGAATGAACCAATTACAGTGAGCATATATACAATAAGAATGAATAAATTATACTGAGGTTATTTACCTGGCATTGTTCTTTATCGTTGATGCCTCCAAAAGAATGTTCATTGAGTGATGAAGCTATATAGGCAAGTGTTTCAGAAGGAATTTGATCTTTTAAAAATTTCATAACTTCTCCAAATGTCTCTTTCACAATTTGGGCTTTATATGGCTGTAAAACTTCATCTGGAATAAGTACACCAGACTTGGATGGTTGTTTTTCTCTCTTGGTACCCCTGCCTAAAAGCCTACTCTTTCCTGATTCTGGCACCTTTTCTATCTGATAATGTAGCATAATAAAATTTGTTAAAATATCATTATATAAACAATACATTTAACCAAGTAATAAAGTAAAATAAAATAGAATCGCAACTTACATAAGAAGTCTTATATTTTCTCCCATCTGTCCTTTTGCGAGTTTCCATATACATGGCTGCTTTAGATGGTGGTTTATTTTCAGCTTGTTCCTACGATAAATTATTATAAAGTTCGTAACAGAAATAAACATATATTCTAGTTATGACATGGTGTACTTATAAAATTTAATAGTAGATTCAGAATGGCGCTTACAAGGAAAAATGTTATAATAATAAAATAAAAACCATAGAGGATTCTTTACCAGCTCATGACGTTTTCTTGCAAATGAAATAGGACCCATAGTGTGTCTATCTTTTTGTCCTTCATTGTGTTCCTTATTCTTCTGACTTATTTCCTGCATGTCAACTCCCTTTGTTCATTTCACTTGAATGATCTTAAATTTACCAAATATTAATGTAAAAATTCTCAATATTACATTAGAATCAAGTGCTAGTCAAACAAATTATATGATGTCTGATGAATAATATAAAAGCAATTGAATGAGTATAGGTATGTGCTTGGGCAGAAACTTGTCTAGAGGCGTTCGACCGTACCGAACCGAACCGAACCAAAATTTTGGTTCGCCAAAAAAACTTAATCGAAAATCGAACCGAATTGCATGGTTCGGTCAAACCAAACTTTATTTCGGTTTTGTCTATTTGGTTTCGATTGAACCGAATTTTATGAAAATTTTGAAAAGTTAAAAGGCCAGGCATCAGTTCTCAAATGTGAAACAAAACATAAACAGGTCTCATTAAATTGGCATCCCATCCATTCTAAAACTAAACCAAAGCATCCAATTTAGCATCCCATAAACAAATTCCCTTAATTTGATAATAAACAAATATGATTTCAATTTCCATAGACTCCAAATTTACAAAACATAAAAATACAATTTACATTAACCCAAAAATAGACTTATTTATGCCGTCAATAAGCAAAACAAATGCTCACCAATTCACATAACTAAAATCTAAATTTTGGTTTCTATTGTAAATCAATTCCCTTTCATTTTCTCAAGTAGCTAGTAATATATTCATCTTGCGAAGTCTATTTTAAAAACTCTGGGAAATTCATATTATTTCTAAACATGTTATACCTACATGGTGCAAATGCAAAATGCTCACCAACTTTCTATTTCTTGGTCCTCAACTTCCTGTGACAAACTAATGTTTTTCCACTTCACCGCCTAGTTACTACTGACCATATAATCAACTACTCGTGATTGTTATAATCCTATTATTTCACAGAATTTTCACACCAAGGAAAATTTTTAAAATAAACCATCCTAGCATATGAGGCATACACGTACTTCACAATTCACATCCATGGAATTCAATCAAGATAATGCACATAAGTCCATAAAAAGTACCTGGACCTCCTCTAAGTCCCAGTATTTTAGCAAATCCTTAAAATGTGCTTCTGGAACTTCTTTTGGTCGATTGTTCCATCTAGCATTTTCGTTGTCATACTTAAAGTAATGCTTCTTTTTAATCTGGACTTGTAACTACGCCATAAAGCTCCAACTGAAGACAACACATAGTTTTTGCCTTCCTCAGAGATGATGAATTTTTTTCTGCAAAAATGAATGAACCGATCACGACTAGTTTAATAGGTAAAATATAACAGGAGGATAACACTGGGACAAAGCATGTTGTAGTACTTTAACAAAAGAAGTGGTAGCAATTTGATATAAAATACTCTAAAACAATAAAAAAACTACCTGCCGCACAAAGTTTTAAAGAATTGTACCTTCACATAATCCCAAATTTTCTCTTTGTCAGGAACATAACGCCAGTCATGCCAATTTAATGGCGCAAGCGTAGAATCTCGAGCTAATGACCCATAAAATGAACTAAATTTGCGTAAAGTCACATTATCAGGACCAATTGGCTGACCCTTTTCATTCAAAATTATGGGCCTGCGTTCGCTTATTGTCCATCCATGAACATCTTTACTCATAGTTGGTCCTCTCGTTCGCTTTCTCTTTCTGCAATACTATCAAAAATTCAATAAAGTTAAAAGCATATTAGAAAAGGTTCTATGCCATATGTATGTAAATGAGTTACATGATTTTGTACCATCCCTCCGAAAAGGAAAACTAAAGAACAAAGCATTAAACTTGTGGGATGATTTCTTTTGACACTTACCAAGATTGTTAGTCATTTGGTCATGTGCGGTTGGTTCATTTGTTTTCTGGGGAACTGGATCAATATTTTGTTCTTCTTCAACAACATAATCATCTAAGCTTTGAGATCCCTCATCTTCATCCACTAAATCAAACCGACAACCAGTATCATTTTCAAATAATTGCATTCCTGAGTAACTTGATTGCTGCTTTTGTGAACTCTCAATTAGCTGGTCAAGAGCATCAATTTGTTTTGATATTTGCTCCTCTTTTGATTTCTCCTTCATCCTAACAAAAAGGCCAAGTGTCCCAGGTGCGACCACTGTCATCCCGTGCCCCTTCTTTGCATTAGTGTTGTTCTGGACCGCCTGTTGACTTCGCATTGGCAGGTTTCTTTCACTGCCCATACTTACCTTGCGTTGCAATATGACTTGTGATGATACTCCTCCATTTCGCTCGGTGTGCACTTTTTGGCCAAGTGGTGGTAGAAGCCTCTCTGGTTGCTTCATTTGCAATGAATTCATGTCCTGTTGTTTTTCATATTTGCTTTGTTGCCAATTTTTTTGGTGGGTTTGAGAGCGAGTCTTCACTAAACTCGCCATTGAAGCAGTAGAGAATTTTGGTTTCACCATACTCTTTTCATGATTTCCTCTTGGACTAGCCATTACCTGAAACATATCCATAGTGAGTACTTATTTTAATTGTATAACAATGAACTAAAAAATTAATTTAGAAATATACGACCTTCTTTGAGCAAAACCTTAAACTTGTAGTTGTTTGCACCCCCTCAATGTCATCATCTTGATGATCAACTTCTTCATCGGGTATATACTCATCATCATTTGCAAAAACTTCCTTAGACTTCATTGTTTTGTTGATCTTTTGCTTCTTTCCCTTCATTGAGCCCATTGCTTCATAAGCTAGGGGCTTAAGATTCAACTCCTCCATCTTCCTTTTATTCTCTTCTATCCTCCTCAATCTCTGTTCTTCATACTCGGCCATCTTGAACTCACTAAAAATTCAGGTTAGTAGCACTAAGTATTTTCAACCAAATTCAATTTTCCAATAATACATTGTAACTTAATGAAGAATGTTTATCTATACACACATTTGATAATCTATGTATTTATAATTAGTTTACCCATATAAATCTTGATTAGCCCCACCAGAAATATTATTTCATTGAATTTATTGAATGCAGAATCACTCAATCCACATTCTTAAATCAAGTCTTGCCGGATCACAACACGATTAATGCCGAATCAAGTTTTGAATCAATTCACTGTTGATTAAGAATTTGAAATCCCCATTTGACTAATCATGTGCCACCCACAAACCTTTGCATTATATTTTTTCCCAATTCCGTTCAGATGTATTGTGATTTGCAATCGAAAGAAAAAAAACGTTTTTGGTAACAATATGGATAACAGTAAATCTCCATATTTCAGGGGCAAAAAATCATCATCAGTTATCATAGTAGCCCAGAAAATGAACAATAGTTATCAAAAAACAGAGGAAAAAAAAACACAAATCTTGAAACATGTCAAATAAACAATTATATAATCTATAACCAAAATGAAGCATGTCTCAGTCCAACTCTCCATCTGAAATCTTGAAAATAAACAGCCAAGAAATCAAATACAATGCATATAAAACCTATAAATCTAATCTTCTAAAACATAATATTTATTTTGAGAGAGTTAAGAGAACGAGAGAGTGAGTTACCTATGAATCCGATTTATGAGCCCTAATAATCTCAATCGAATGTTCAATATGCCCAATAGCAAAATTATATCGCCTCCCTCTACTGATTTACGAATGAGAATCAAAATTATACGGCCTCTCTGCTGTTTGTCAAGGAATTCTGCTAATACCCAAAGTACCCAATTAAAGTTTAGGGCTCCCCATTTCTGATGTGAAGGAACTACTAGTGCGTGAGAGAACGTGGAATATGGATACGTAGATTTACCAAAGGAAAAATACCGCGCAAATTATAGGTGAATTTTAACTGGGTGGGAAAATTTTTGGTTGATATATGGAAAATAACCATGTTTAAGTGATATTTCATTATATTGGGAAATGCCTTCTAAATTGTTTTGTATTAATATATTCTTTTGGAGTATATTTATACAACTTAAAATATATAATAATCATTTTATGTATTATCCTAGTTAGTCGGCGTTTAATATGTATACATATAAAATGAATTTAAGTGCATTGTTATAGTTAAAAAATCGAAAATAAAAATAAAAATTAGGGGTGTCAATTTGGATTGAATCTGGATTTGCCGTTGCAGGTTTATGCGCTCGAGGGTCAGAATTAGCTAACCCGGCATGAACCTAACACGATATTAATGGGTATGAATCAAGGCTTCATGGGTCCAGGTCGAAATTGTGTCAAACCCGAATAACCCGCCAATTAAACAAGTCGGGTCTGGGTAAACATGCTATGACCTATTTAACTCGTCTAACTCGTTTAAAAATTTAAAAATTAATTAATTAATTGTAAGAAAAAAAAACATGTCCTTGAAACTTAAATGTTAAAACCTTTCTTAATATGTATTATTTTGCAAGTATTTATGTATGTTGTCCTCAAAATATGATTAGTATGTTATGTTTAAACTCGAGCTCGAGTCGAGCTTCACATCTTATCGAACGAAAAAATGTGTGCGAGCTTGGTTCATTACATTAACGAATCAAGCTCAAACGAGCTTTTAAAGATCAATTTAGAATCGAGTATCTAGTAGCTTGGTTCATTTTTCAAGCCTAGTTATATTAAGGTATATGAGTTTTCAAGAAAGAACTAGTACTTTTAATTATCATCACACTTGTCTTTTAGCATGTTTTTCCAAAAAGTGTAACCGGTCTTTTGGGATGGGTCATGAGTTGTGGGGGATCTGTTACGGATGGCAATGAGGTGAGTCAAAACCGAACTCCACATTAAATCATCCCCAATGGGGTGGGTCTAAACCTGAATAAACGGGTCCTAGGGTGGGTCTTGGGTCTAATAAGACCCGCCCGACATTAACTTTTATTGTATTTTTAAATATATATTGAAATTTTTTTGATTTATTTACTTTTAAATCTGAGTGTTGTATGTTTAAAAATACTAGTTGAGTACTAATATAATGTTATTTACTTTTAAAGTTTAATTTACTAATATAATATCTTTTAATATTATATTTTGAATATTTATTTTGAGTATTAATTGAGTACTATTGCAATATTCTCATAGTATTTTTTTATTTGAAAAAAAATTAATAGTAGTTAAATAGTTGTAAAAAATAGTATTAATAAATTGCATAATTACATTTAATTTTTTTTACCTATTGGCATTGAATTGTTTTTGAAAATTTGGTCAAAAATAGAAATTTTTTTAATATAATTTAAAAATATATTGGCGGGTCTAGACCCACTCCGACGGGTTTTAAGGCGGGGCGGGGCTTGAGACGGGGTTTCTAGATATTCAGTTCTTTAACTCAACAATTTTACTTTTGGTCCTATAACTTAATAGATTTCAGAAATTTAGTCCTATTACTTAGCAATAGTTAAATTTAACTAATTTATTAAAAGGTTAGTACCGACACTTCACATTTTTAAAAAATAATTTGTCATATTTATATCTTATTAACATTTGGTAAGGAGAATTATCTCCAAGATTTTGACTAGTGTACAAGATGCATCTATTTCAGAAGGTTAAAACAATTAAGGGATAATTACAAAAACACCCCTGACGTTTGGGCTAATTACAAAAAAAACCCAGAGTTATTTGAAAATTACAAAAAAAAACCTTGAGGTTTGATTTCGTCTTACATATTTCCAGGTGATTTTCAAAAATATTTCAAAAAACCCCTTGATATTTAAAAATATTCAGTTACCCCCTTAAAGTTAAGACAAAACGAACCCTGAAGGATTTTTTTGTAATTTTGAAATATCTCTGGATTTTTTTGCAATTCACCCAAACCTCAGGGGTATTTTTGTAATTATCCCAAAAACTAATGCTTATATAGTTGCAGCCGAAACAAAACAGTCAATACCTTGAATATGAACATTTGTATGAATGAGTTCAAGAAGAGCATTTAGAAACAGAGAAAAAGAAAGTTTATGGCCCTTGGTAACAGAACAAGAAACACACAGTTTAAGATTCTCATTAATATGATAGAAAAGATTACAGTCCTTCATCGCACATTCAACAACATCAAGACTAGTGTGTCCTAACCATTGATGCCATAAGTCTAAACTAGATATCATTCATTTGCAACAGCAGAATTAATAGAAAACTGAAAATCTGTAAAGATCACAAGCTGCAACAAGAAGGGACCAAACGGTTCAGTGAAACTGCATTTATGAAAGTACCCCATACTAGTTTCTCCTATATACTTTTCAGTCCAATCACCAATGAACCACATAATAAAAAATCAGCATATTTAACAGAAAATCACTAACAAACGAAAATATTCGACATTAAAATCCATCGAGCGACGGTAAAAAAGAAATGACAACATGAAGTTATAAGATCAATGTCATCTGGCATCAGAATTTGTCCTGCAAACATGGCCAGCTGCAATTAGTCGGTTACTTTGGAACATTCAAGTGCAGTTCATGAAGTTGCATCTCATAAAGCAAATAGCCATCCAACAGTTTAATCTTTATCACCTGCAATGCATCAGCATACAAAACAGTTTAATTTTTTTGCAACAATTTTACCAGTTCATCCAATATCATCCTATCATCATTTCTATCATAAAAGAAAATCACAAGTTGCTGTAATGCCATTTCACCAAAACAATATACTTGTACTTAATAGAACACCTGGAAGTGCACAGCAGTTGATCTTTGACACAACATGATAATGACAATAACAAGACAAGTATTAGAAATTTTAGAAAACAAGACAAGAGTTACAAACAAGATGATCTTCAAAGCATTCCATGAGGCTATTCTGTTTCTGAAGTTCTATTGAATAAAGTAACTACGATACAACCCTAAGACTAAAAGCATAGTTTTGGATGAAACTCTGCCTTCAACATGGTAAATTGGACCTGACATTTTTTCTCAAATTTAAATCTCTGCTCCAAGTTTTCTTTTCTTTTTTACCAGCAATATTAGTTAATGAAGGGAAATGTTTTCACAGTTAGGAATAAACAAACATACACTCAATTTCAGCTTATAGAATTACAAAACATTCAGCTTATAGTACACATATCCTTGCATAGTAGTCCCGAAATGACAAATCAACACAAAACACATCTGAACCTTGTATTAGTATTTCTTGTCCAAATAAACTATAGCACATACCTCAAGCCTTCCAACAATACATGTAACCTTTAAGAATCAATCCCTTCCAAATCTGTACCATCCAAGTCTGATTCATTTTCATAGCTCTCAATAGGTTTATCTTTAAGGAAAGTGTCGTGATTCGTCTCAACGACCATGTGAGGTATGCCTTCTCTACACCAACTTACATCATCATTATCATCAACCATAGACTCTATCCTATGCTCAAGCGATTCATCGGTTCCGCCAAATATGTTTCTCCGTTTGCTCAAAATCAAAAATTCTTTCGGTAATTTTTTATTGCATAATGCCAGCCCTCTTCGATAGGATCTTCAACGTAAAAGACTTGATGCACTTGTGATGCCAACACAAATGGATCGTCTACATAACAATGTTTGTTGAAATTGACACGAGTCAAACCATAATCATCCTTTTCCATATGAAACCAATCACATCTGAATAAGATGACACTAAAAGAGCTCCAATAATCTAGCTCAATGATCTCGCGTATTGCCCCATAATAATCAACTTGTCCTTCAAGAACAGGATTATGATCCTTAGTACTGGAAAAACTTGAAGTTAAAGCAATCAAAGTGACCCCACTATTTTGTGTTTTGCATTTTGCATCACGTTCTCTAGTGTAGAACTTGTAGCCGTTAACAAAGTAACCTACATATCTCCTAGCAACATTACAAGGACCTAAGGATAACCACTTAATATGATCGGGAACTTCGCCCCGACTCAACTCTTTCTCTAAGCCAATTCATGAATTCTTGGCTATGTTTTTAGCTTCCTCCACCTTTTTCTTCGTTTATCTTTAGACTTGGTTTTAACCAAATTTTTGTGCTCCCTACATTGATAGAATTAACAAAATCAGTAACTAACATATATTTAGAATAAAAAAGACATTAGAAAACAAAAATAAAAAAGTTACTCACTCAATGTAAATCTGAACTTGTTCGTCCCCACAGTTGAATAAAACATATCGATGTGCTATATTCTTTGTCAAGGAATCTAGATAGAATGTATTTCCTTTCTTTCCATTTTTTCTTCTCCCAAGAGGATAACCCATCTTAGGAAAAATAGGGGATATGTCATCACTTACAACGACTTCCTCATAAGCTCCATGGAAGCTCTTTGATCGCTTCTTCGCACCATCATACAAATATCTTGAGCAAAATATCAAACACTCTTTCTCGCCAAATATCCTTCACTAAAGAACCCTCCAGGATGTCTACGATTTCGGACATAAGATTTTAGTTTTCAAGGTACCTCTCAATTGGGTACATCCACCAACCATATCTTTGGTCCACTCAATTTAACTTCGTTCACTAAGTGAATAGGCAAGTGGATCATGATGTCAAAAAATGAAGGTGGAAATATCTTTTCAAATATACAAAGTATTTCAACTATTTCATATTGCAGACGATTAAGATCTTGTGGGTTGATAACTTTATTGCATATACCTCTAAAGAAAGCACCCAATCTTATCAAAGCAAGAGCTACATGCTTAGGTAGAGTTTTCCTAAAAAGAACTTGAAGTAGATATCTTTGCATCAAAATATGTGCATCATGACTTTTGTAACTGATATTTTCATTTCCTTCATTTGGACACAACGTCCAATATTCGATGCACACTTGCGGTAGTTTTGCCTTCTTCAAAACTTTACAAAATAATGTTTTCTCCTCCCTCGTCATTGAAAAACATGCTTTAGGTAATAAGCAACGCTTGTTAATAGACTCTAGAGGATGTAGTGATGTCCTGATCCCCATTTCTTTTAGATCTAATCGAGCAGAAAGATGATCCTTTGTTTTTCCTTGTATTTCTAACAAAGTCCCGAAAGCACATCGTCAATGATATTTTCTCTATGTGCATGGCATCCAAATGATGGCGAGCTGCATTGTCCTTCCAATAAGGCAAAGTGAAAAAACATGACTTTTTTTCTCCAAGGGCAATTTTCAATTTTGTTTTTCGGTTGTGTCTTTCCAAATTTAGTTTCGAAATTTTGCAACAAATATAACACTTCAGTGCCTGTTAAAGGATCTGGATTTGTCCTCTTCTCTATTTTCCCATTGAAAGACTTCTTATGATTACGCCAATGATGATCAAAGATCAAGAATCTACGATGACCCATATAACATGATTTTTTACTTTTATTCAAATATATGTGATCTGTTTCATAGTGACAATACGGACATGCATACTTTCCTTTTGTGCTCCAACGGATAACATGGCATAGCTTTTGGAAAGTCACTTGTTGTTGATTGTAAAAAGCAACACGTATCTGGAAAGTTTGGCGGTTTAACACATCGTATGTCTCTGCTCCAGTCTCCCACAAATCTTTAAGCTCTTCCACCAAAGGTTGAAGGTAAACATCAATATCATTTCCAGGGGAGTGAGGCCCTGGGATAATTAAAGATAATATAAGATACTCTGACTTCATAAATAACCATGGTGGTAGATTGTAATTAATTAAAACAACGGGCCATGTACTATGTGTGGTGCTCATGGTCCGAAATGGATTAAATCCATCACTTGCAAGTCCCAATCGTACATTACGAGAATCTTGAGCAAAGTCTTGATATAAGGAATCAAAATCCTTCCAAGCCTTGCCATCTGCTGGATGTCTTAAGTTCCCATCTTTAGGCCTTTTCTCATCATGCCATTTCATATATTTGGCTGTCTCAGAACACATATACAACCTTTGAAGCCTAGGTCTTAATGGAAAGTGCCAAACTACTTTAGCAGGAATCTGACGAGCCTGTTGAGATGGATGGTTTTCATTGTTTGCTTGCTCATTTTCAACTTCTTTCCACCTTGGAGCATGACAAACATGGCATGATGTGGCACCTTCATGGTCCTTCCAAAAGAGCATACAATCATTACGACATGCATCAATCTTCTGATAATGAAGACCCAAGTCATTCACTAACTTTTTAGCTTCATTGAAAGACTTAGGCAACTTAGCTTCTGGAATTAATTCTTGGATAATTTCGAGAAGATCAGTAAATGCCATGTTACTTAGCCCATGAACACACTTGAAAAGGTATAACCGAATGATGAATGACAACTTTGAAAAGGATTTACACCCTGGATACAATTCTTGTTTGCCATCCTCAACCAACTTAAAGAATTTCTTGGCCTCTACATTGACAGGCTCCTGAATTTCATCGTAGGAGTTACGTGAAAACTCGCCAACTAGATCCCTGTGGGTGTCATATAACAAACTTTCTATGTTGTCATGCACGTTCAACGTGTTATTATCAGAACCACTCTCTATATTTGACATAGAGAATACGCCTTCTCCATTAAAATGCCATTCTTTAATTTCTGAACCGATGCCATTGGCAATCAAGTGGTTATACACTTCGTCTCTATGATGCCAAAAGCGATGATAACACTCTTTACATGGGCAACTAATCGATCTCCCTCGGTAGGAGTACAAAAAGCAAAATCCAGATAGTTCTCCACCCCTCTAGCGTACTCATTACTAGATCGCGGGAAATTGATCCAATCATTTGCTTCACTAGACATTATCCAACCTGAATGACAAATAGACAGTGAACTGAAAAACGACGAAAGATGTACCGATTAGGGGTGTGTGGTTGGAGTGGCTCCGCAAAAAAAAAAGGAAATGAAAACAATGGAAGATGCCGATTAGGGGTGTGCAAGCGGTAAAAATGTACCATATCGTACGAGAATTTCAGTAAACCAAAATTCGGTACACCAAATCGAACCATATTATGTCTGATTCGGTTTTTACCGAAATATTGAATCAATTTTCAGTTAAAACCGAATATGTGAAAAGAAACTCTTAGCATTAAAAAATCCGTTCTAACTGAAATAATGTAATGGAAACTGGATTAAAAAGTAACATAAACCTGTTTTTCCATTCTAATCACCTCAACTGTTTCTAAATCAAATTTAATTTAAAAAACAATTAACTAAAACCTGGAAGATGCCGATTAGGGGTGTGCAAACGGTAAAAATGTACCATATCGTACCAGAATTTCTGTAAACCAAAATTTCGGTACACCAAATCGAACCATATTATGTCGGTACAGTTCGGTTTTTACCGAAATATTGAATCAATTTTGATTAAAACCGAAAAAGAAACTCTTAGCATTAAAAATCCGTTCTAATGAAATAATGTAATGGAAACTCGGATTAAAAAGTAACATAAACCTGTTTTCCATTCTAATCACCTCAATGTTTCTAAATCAAATTTAATTTAAAAAACAATTAACTAAAACCTGGAAGATGCCGATTAGGGGTGTGCAAAGCGGTAAAAATGTACCATATCGCACTGAATTTCAGAAACCAAAATTTCGGTACACCAAATCGAACCATATTATGTCGATGACAGTTCGGTTTTTTTCTTGAAATATTGAATCAATTTTCGATTAAAACCGAATATGTGAAAAGAAACTCTTAGCATTAAAAAATCCGTTCTAATCGAAATAATGTAATGGAAATCTGGATTAAAAAGTAACATAAACTGTTTTTCCATTCTAATCACCTCAATGCTTTCTAAATCAAATTTAATTTAAAAACAATTAACTAAAACCTGGAAGCATATATAGGTAGCGACAACTAACAAGAGAAAATTACCGAGAGATTTAGTGCGACATGGGCAAACGACTTGTTGGAGAGAATGGATTAGATGTTGGAGAACGCAGGATGAGTGATTAAGAATTGAGAATGAGAAATAGGAATATTTCAAAGTGAATTCCAAAATCTAACTCAAATCAAAACCTTGTTTTGTTGCTTTACAATTAAGAAAATAGAAAAAGTAACTTTTAACGTTTTAATTTTAAACAATTGGTTTAACTCAAATCAAAACCTTGTTTTGCTGCTTTACAATTAAGAGAATAGAAAAGTAACTTTTAACGTTTTAATTTTAAACAATTGGTTAATTAGAAACGAACCCTAAACTTTGATATATTTATATAAAATATTCTTTTAGAATTTACAATTTATAAATATCTTACTAGTCTATAGTACTTTTTAAAATTCATTTCTATTTTACAAATAAAATGCACATATATATATAATTTAAAGATTCGATGACAAAGATAAATATACGCACAAAATTATCGGTACCGCGGATTACCAAAGTTTTTAAAACACTAAAACTGAATACCGAACCGTATCATCGGTTCGTATTCGCACGCATCAATTACCAGTATCAATATGGTTAGGCCAATTTACCATAATATGTTTATAAACATTATTGTCTCCATCTTTTGTGATATTAATTAATGAAATAAAAATTAGCTTTATTAATTATAATGGTACAATTTTGTGCTACCAAAATGGAGCTAAAATAGTGTTACCAATTACTTAAATAAAGTGTTACTAAAGTGTTCTTTAATTAAAGTGATACCTATTTGTGTTACAAGGAAATTAACAAAAACAAGTGTTACTTAAAAAGTGTTATTTATTTAAAATCATTTACATATAAGTGTTACATATTGATGAAGTGCTACAAAAGTGTTACATAAATATTATAAAGTAAAAAGTGTTACAAATACGTGCTACATAAAGTACCTAATGTAAAAGTGCTACAAATTTTGTGTTATCTAATGTCATTTATGGTGTAGTGAATTAAATTAAGGATACAAAAATTTTCATACATAACAAA
Source organism: Rehmannia glutinosa (assembly GCA_016081115.2). NCBI lineage: Eukaryota > Viridiplantae > Streptophyta > Magnoliopsida > Lamiales > Orobanchaceae > Rehmannia > Rehmannia glutinosa. Next base: position 3,860,369 of record CM071934.1, on the reverse strand, counting down.
GTTAATAACGATTTAATTGACATTCGTAATTTGAATCTTGAAATCTGAAGACAACAATTATGATATCAATGGAAAACTAAAACAAAGAAACATAAGCGACTATTGATCCGATGAGTAATGGCAAAACAAGTGAGACAAAAATTGTATTGAATGTTATCAGTATGGGTTCGATTCCCGAGGAATTGAAGCATTGCTGCTTCCTTTTGGGGTATGATATCTGGGTAGGATGTTGGTGGGAGTCAGTTGATCCAACCACAACTCTAACTAGACAATCACATCCCAACGGTTTAATTAATCTGGTAGCAGCAACGAGGGGCCAAAATTGCTACCTCATCCATAGCAGTGGCGGATCCAGAAATTCGAAAATGGGGGTACGATAAATTTTAGGCTAATCGTAATTAGATTCTATCATTATTTTTTGGGAACATAGTATTTGTAGGGGGGAGAAAATGTGGAAAATTGTGTAAAAAATATGTAAGATATTTTGATTTTTTTGGATTTTAATTGTTAAAAATACCATTTTATATAAAAATTGGGGGTACAAAATATTATTAATATTATTTTTAAACTAAATTAAATTTTTTTCAAATTGGGGGTACAAGTTGTACCCCCAAAGCTCAAGTGGCTCCGCCATTGATCCATAGTCGGGCATAAGTTTGGACATTTATATATCAAAATATAAATATATTAATGGCCATAATTTACGAGAAAATGCTAGTACATGACGACACAATTCTTGACAGTTTTATATTAGGATGTGTAAATTTTTGTGTATTTGGAGAGAGAAAGACACATGTACATCTATACATATACCTATACATACATACATATATATATACAAATGTATGTATAGATGCACATGTGCTTTTCTTTCTTCAAATGCACAAGAAATTTACGCATTTGAAATACAGAGATCCATCTCCCTATATTTTCAGGTAGATTTTGATATATGTACAATGACATCACCCTTATGTAGTATGTACTGCTAAATAAAGTACTAGTAAAAAAACAGAAAAAAAATTGTACGGCAGCAGACAATTGATCCAACGTACCAAAAATTAGATTTTTTTTTTATATATAGGTATCTGTGATGTGGAGCAGTGGAGATGCCAATGGCATATCCCATGGAAGATGCTCCATTTCACTCTTTTCCACTCCCTTTTTCGCTCTCCTTTAACCACCTAAAAGTGACCACATAATTCCTACTCAGTCACCTCATTACTTTTTATTGCCCTCATATAACATTCAAACCAACCTTCTTCATCAAACCCTCTTAAATTTCGTCACCACCGATCTCCGATGGTGGCGGCGATGGCGGCGGACAGTGGCGGCAACCACCGCGGCGGAGATGCATGGATAATTTATGGGCTTAATTAGCGGTGGTGGGCCTGTTGTTAAATAGGGCAACTTCTATCCTTTGGCATTTTTCACTTCCCAGTGTGTGAGAGTCTTTTGTCTCTCGTGGGAGGCTTTGAAACCGTAATAGAATCTCAAGGGCTACGCAGATTATGTTGAATTGAATGTATGTTATTTTTCTTTTTCTATTTTTCTTTTTTTTTTGTGCTTATTTGGAGTTTGTAATGCATGTTTGTTTAATTAAATAATGTACTGGTTTGGATCTTGATAATATGTAATAAATAAATTAGAGAGCCTTTTGGCTGGAATAATCAGTGTTCCAGTTTATTTGGTCAGTAATTTGACTATGTTTTCATGTTTGCTTCAGTTTCTACATTCTTGATTGTATGTTTGTAACTTGAAGGGCTCATTTTTTACTCTATATATGGTAATAACTAATAATGGTCACTGTAGAGAAATTTTACCACCCAACCACTGACAAAATGTATAAGTGATCTTTTTAACTTGTCTATTAGTAGTATTACGAGTTTGTAGCTTGAGTGGTTTTTAAGGGTGTTGACCAGGATATCGCTTAAGTGGTCTTCTAACTTGTAGTAGTACCACGAGCTCGTAGCTTAAATGGAATCGATCACCATTTATAAGGGTGTTGACTAGAATTCGAACTCTTTATCTTTTAATTTTTTTGAAATTTATCCCCTCAACCACTACTCGTTTACTCTCACTTATTAAAAGAACTTGTCTATTAGTAGTTTATTATTATTCCTGCTACCTTGTGACACAAATATAGACTTTAGACCTAGTGAGTGTTCGCAATCACATAAAAGGTAATTTTCCCCTTTTTAGTATTTGCTTATGTTTCTGGTTATATTTT